>NW_018921498.1:48760-78545 GCF_002207925.1 Prunus avium
CTGAAGCATAAACAAACCATGGACATTTTCCATTCTTGATCCCATCACAAACTGCTCTAACCTTATCTTTATCATTCTTGGAGAACTTAATCTTCTCCTTCTGTTGAACACTGAATAGTTTCTCACTGCTTTCCTAAATACATAGACACTAGGAAATCTTAGACCAAGCTTAAATATTGGGTTATTCAAATATGTTTCAAGCCTAAAATCTTCAAACTTGGGCAGTTTCCTCTTCCTTTTTCTCATAGGCAAATCAACTCATCACATAAGCTACTATCCAAGCTATTAACATCACTTACAGCCATATCATCTGATTTCTCTCCTTCATCTACAGCTGGATCAATATCTGGAGCATTGTGGTCAACATAGTTGTCAAATGCTCTATCATCCTTCTCCAGCAAGCATTGTTCATCTTCACTTTGCTCATACGCACTGTCATAAAATTCATTGTCTTCACTGTCTTCACTTTCATTTTCACCCCGGTTGTCATTCTCTCCCTCTTCATATATAGTCTCATCCTCCACATTGATCCCATCTGGAACAGTACCTTCATCACCCTCCTCATCCACATTTATACCCTCAGTAACGGTGCCTTCATGCCTATCCTCAGCCACATTTGTACCCTCAGGAATAATACCTTCATCACCCTCTTCCTCCTCATCAATAGCAATGCCATCCTCCACATCCTCCTCATAACCAGACTGTTCAAATTCAGCAGTTAGGTTTCTTGCAATAGGACCCCTCTCCCTCCAAGCCACAGCAGATTCATCCACATTAATAACACTGGGGTGTTCCAAGTAAATGACAATCACTCTTTGAAAGCTAGGAGGCACCAAATTACACCAATCAAGTAGCTGAGCATCACTATCTATACGCACTTTTTTACCATTTTGTATACCTGTCACAACCACTTGGTCATGGTGCCCAAGCTCTTTCGCATATGCATATATCTCTAACAAATTTATGTAGTCCATAAGACACCAGTCCAAATAGTCAACAGACCCCCCCACGTTTGGGGAGTTTACCATTCTACCTCCATGGTGTACTTCACAGGTGACTATTGCTTTGTCATCTGCACAACATAACATAAAAAAACACACTTTGACCACTACCTAGTCATATGTATAGTTCAACCATTGCCTAGTCATATGTATACTTTAACCACTGCCTAGTCATATGTATACTTTAAAAAGGACAACACAACCACCAAACTACCAGTAAACAGACATGGAGCAAGATTCAAACTCAACTAACATGTTTAAAGCACTAAAACAACCTTTAAACTACTAGTAAACAACAAAACATAACAGCAACGCATAGGGGACCATAACACTTTTTTATTCCAGGCTAATAAAACTGAACACCTTTGGACCCGACCAAACAAAGCAAGCAGACAATAAAGAAGCTTCAACCTGGACCACACTTTATAAATCTATCGCTTTCGTCGATTCTATTTCAAAAGCAAAGGGCCACTTACCATACTTGGGTTGAGAACCTCCTTTTTCTCTCGACACCATCCTTGTCCTTTTCAATCTATCCAATATTGGCGCAATGCCAAGATGTCGATTGTTCTGATTTCACTCTTCTGCAATATTCGCTTCATCTCAGATGTTCGAATCTCTCTCTCTCTCTCTCTCTCTCTCTCTCTCTCACCCTAATCCCCAAATTATATCGACTGAGAAAGGGGTTCTTTTGCCAGACTTTGCAAACCCTTTATTATTATTATTTTTTTAGTAACAGACTCTATAAACTCAGTCGCTTAGATTAGGATTTTCAACGCCTGTGGGGGTCCACTATGCCACGTAGGATGCTGACTACAGTCAGCAATTGCCCGCCGTGGATGATTTGACCATAATGCCCTTGCCACGTCAGCTATTTTGACGGGCTTTTGGATGGCGTTGACGGTGGGGGGTTAAGTGAAACACAAAACCACGGTCAAGGGGGTTAAGTGGGCCATTTTAACTTGGGGACAGTGAGATTTGACCGAAATTTCAGGGGGTGCTACAGTAAATAAGCCTTAATTTAATTGAGTTTGACTGAATTCTACAAACTCCACATAGATTTTGACTGAAATCGTGTATAGATTTTAATTGAGTTTGATAGAGTTTGATTATTGATTTTAATGGAATTTATAGCACTCAAAAAATAAAGGGTTTAGGGGTGATGACTGTGGTGGTGATGGCGGTTTATGGCTGCATAGAGTCAAGGAGTGTAGTTGTAAAAATCATCAAAATGAGAGTTAAAATAAACGTTAAATCGTGATTTTTCATTTATAACCGTAAAAAAGTTTTGTCCCGATACTAGATCTCTAAGTGTTTTTTTTATTTTTATTTTTGGGGTATAAGATCTCGAAGTATATACAAACAAGTTTGACGGTTGGATCGTTGAATGGTGTGTGTGTGTATATATATATATATATTTATTAAGTAGCTTTAAATTTATTTATTTTGTACATATAACACTTAAGAAATTGAATAGTATATATATTTATTAGTAGCTTTAAATTTATTATTGTAGTTAGGATTGGGTTTTTGTTAGAAAAATATATTATTGTGGGTTTTATGTAAAAAAAAAAATTTTGAATTTGAAGGGAGTAAAGTCACATTTTCAGTCAACTTTATAATAATAATTTTTTTATATAATAAATATAACAATGGGGTCGTTGTGCAAAAAACAATAGCACGACGTCATAATGTAAACATGCGTCGGGCAAACCAATTAATTTTTTTATTTAATTATACATTATAAATTTTAAGATATAGTTGTTTTCATAAGTTTTTATTATTTTTTGAAAACTTTGCTCAACGAATATCAATATTTCGTTGCCTAACCTGATTTACTTATTTTTATATTTTATATTGTTAAACTAAATTATTTCTTTATTTTTTTTTATTATTTTCAATCGTAAAATAAAATTATTTTATTTTTTATTATTCATAACAATTATTTTTATAAATATTGCGCTACGAACCAATTTTTCATCTCTCAAAACTTTGCGCGACCAAGAATTCGTCGTGCAAAACTCTAAAAAAATGGGTGGGTAACAAAAATGGGATGTGGGAATTTTTTGGTCTCGTTAAGTTTTGCACGACCAACAATTCGTCACGCAAAACACTAAAAATTTGGCGGGCACCAAAAATGGAATTTTTTTTAAAAAAATTTTAAGACTTTGCGCGACCAATATAATATTTCGTCGCGCAAAGTGATACGGTTTTTAAAACCACAATAACTCCTCCACCATTTTCGCATTGTCTTTCTCTACTCTTACCTCTCTTCTCTCTTTCCCTCTCCCCAAATCCGACCCTTTCTCTCACACTCACTCCTCTCACTTAATCTCTCATCTCTCTCTTCACTAGTTTTTTGCGATTTTTGGGGTATACGATCTCGAAGTATATACAAACAAGTTTGACGGTTGGATCGTTGAATGGTGTGTGTGTATATATATATATATAGTTATTTATTAAGTAGCTTTAAATTTATTTTGGAGTTAGTTTTGAGTTTGTGCGGGGTTTGGGGTTGAGTATAGGGTGAGGATTGGAGTTTGGGTTGGATTTGGGGTATAACAATTTTAGGGGAGATTATGCCAATTTTTTGTTATTATTTTATGTTTTTTTTTTGGTTATTTGACCATATATTTTTTTTTGTAGGGAATCGTCGAGACTTTGACGATTAAAGTTGAGGATTAGGATGCTATCGAAACATATCCTCCGCCACTACCACCACAATAGGCTTTTGTATTAGGATTTTATTATTGTACTTTGTGTACATTTTGAATATTATATATATTGGATAATTTTACCACTATTTTGAATATGTCAATTTAAATTAAAGTAATTAAACAAAATAAAATCATACAATTAAATTAAATTAAAATTTTGAAAAAATTAATATAATTAACTTGATATAAGAGAAATAATAAAACAAAAAGTCAAAAACCTTGCGCGGTAAAATATTTCGTCGCGCAAACTATTAAATTAGTTTATTTTAATTAAAAAAAATTTAAACAAAAAAATTAAATTTTTTTGAATATGTCGTCACGTAAATATTTGCGCGATGTTAGGATTTGTCGTGCAAATATTAAGGTTCGTCGCACACAGAAAATAGATTTGCGTGACGTTAAGGTTCGTCTCGCAAAGTAGCTATGCACGACGAAGATTAGGTTTCGTCGCGCAAACCCTTTCTTCACGAGCTTTGCGCGACGGATCTTGCGCAACCAAAATTTCGTCGCACATAGTTTGAGCGACGAAATTGTACTTTGCACAACAAACTTATTTCGTCGCGCAAAGTGTTTTTTTTTTGGGCGATTTTGCTAATGTCAACAGTTGCAATTTAAGTACATATCCAAAGTTCCGTCTATTTACTTGATGAGAGTGGCATATTCTTATCACATGTCTCTTCTGTTTTTTAAATATTAAAAGCTTTAAACTTATTTTGAAAATCATAAAAATGAAAGTTCATAACAAAGGGCGTTTTGTTTTTATTTTTTTATACTAGCTAGCGATATTGAGGGAATAGAGAATATAACGTAAGAGTTTGAGTGCAGAGGTAAATATTCTTAACTACTTGAGATATCAAAATTTGTGCATAGCCCAACTAAGTTGTGTTCATCATATGGCCATTTCTAAAAGTGAAAAAGTGAAAAATATAAGGCAAATATTTCGGACTCATTTGTTTGTTGTTAGACAGGACTTGGAGATCTTGGTGCGGTGGAAGAGGGAACAACTTGAAACTGTTGGGATCCCAGACGAGGGACTCGAAGGCTTCAACAACCCATGAGTTTTTTAAAATCATATATAGCAAAAATTTAGTCCCTAATTTCATATATGCATTAGTTTTTATAAAAATATTCAAATATTGCAAAAAAAATAACACTCATTTAAATTTGGGATCCTCTGCTTGGATTTTCTCAGTTATGATATGCTTGAATTCTTTCTTGTGTATGCCACTTCATTACAATTTTATCCAAAGGACTTTAAGTTGACACATTATCTTCAAATCATAACCTAATATCCTCATAATTAAAAGAAGAAAAATAACCCTAACTGAACTATAATAAAAACTTAACACCGTTAAACATGACTTGTGCAATTGTTTAGTTTTTCTTTTCTTTTTCTCTACATCACGCATCCTTCCCCCTTTTCTACTGTTCAACTTTCATCCTTATTTTCTTTTAGAACTTCTTTCTTTGTAGCTTCTCCATAGTTTTTTTTTTTTCTTTCTGTAGACGTCATCCCTCTCCCTTTCCTACTGGCTTTCCTACTGGGAGTCTTTCTTGTGCTCACGGCCAAAGACACACAACTTTTCAACAACAAACTCTACACAAAAACCTTAGCTCTTTCAATGAAAGACTGGCTTTCACTGTTTATTGCTATGCCAAGCCTTCCTTGGTATTAATTGTCAACTAACTCCATCAGTTGAAGGCTATTTCGAGTGCCTCTTGCATTGTTCTGATCCATTTTTTTCATACAGTTCTGATCCTTACTCTACTTTGAACCAGAACCGATACAAGGTGTTGGTAACTTGTAGTCCTGATTGATCTGTCTACTTGCTTTCATTTTTTTTCACTGTTTTATTTTCTTTTATTACACTTTCAATTGTATTAGAGAAATTATGAAGTCCTCATTTGTCTTGAGGCATAGAAAAGAATCTTCATTGAAGTAATTTACCATTTCAATCACAATCTTTTGATTATAATCAGTTTAGTTGGAGAGCAAGTTTTCTTTTTCTTTAAAAAAAAAAAAAAATACAGAAGTCATGATTCTAAAGTTTTTACTGCAATTCTAAAGTAAATTAACCAATTGATATATTTTGTATTCAAGTGTTTAACCTGAGAGGTTATCTCCTAGTTTTATTTTTCATCATAAAGAATTCATCAAATTAAATTTATCATATATTACCACAAGTAACAGTTTATTTACAATAGCGTGGGTAATTTACTTTTGGTGGATCAAATTTGTAATGGAACAGAAAGGTTGACAATATTTGTTGTTCCAGTCTTATTCCCATCATCAATTATTCAGTTTGATATATGAGCTATAATTTAGACATGGGCCAGCAAGTATCGATATATTTCTTAAAGAAGCAAGTGGTGGAAATCGACAAAGACCCCCGGACACCAAAGGCAAATGAGGGCTTATAAATAACATGCTTCATTTCAGCATATACATATCATTTGCCTTGGCAATGAAAGATTTGTTCTAAAAGCTCACAGTTTCTTTTGTGCTTTCTTTGGTCAGGTACATATCCGACTTATTTTCAATATTCTTGCACAAATTTTACTTATACTTGGATTTGCTTTATTTTTATTGTTTTAGTTTTGTCCAATTTCTACGTACTTTACATAGCTTGGTTTTGATCACAGGCAGCGTCTTAACCTCCTTCCTCTATCACCTAATTTGCCTCATTATTTTTACCACAAAAGGAATAAGAAAAGTACTCCTTGTGTTGTGCAGTAAAAAACTGTGAATGTTAGCTTGTAACTAAAGCTCACTTCTAGCCCTTAGTTTAGTGGCATTTATCTTCTTTGAAAGAGATACCAATTTTATATTCCAGCCACCTCCCTATTAATTTAACAATAATGCTATTTGTACCATATTTACTGATCATATTGTTGACCACCTCTCTAATAAGGTAAAATAACTTGGAGTCCTTGAAATAATGAAATGACTCATAAGTAATTAAGGTAAAGGCAACCCCTTTCTATGTGCTTATGATATAGAACCCAATAATGAAGGCCCGGTAGGAGCAAGGGCGACCCTCAGGGTGGGCAAGTAGTGCCACCGCACAAGGCCCCCATATTTTTTTACTTGTATAGCAACATATGCGGATCGAACTGCCTTCATCTTAATTTGAAGGTCAAATCATTTCAAAAAATACACCCTCTATCACTCTTCCCACTACCGCACCATGTCCAAACGCCACCACATCCTTTGCTTCGATGATGCCAGCAAACTTCATCGCGAGATGGACTTTCCTTGGGTTGCTCTATCTCCACCTCGACTGCTGTGTGGAGAATAGGGGATTACCACCACTAGGTGGGGTGGTTGTGGTGACTGTTGAGGTTCGGTGGGTGGGTGCTGGGTTTATTTTATTTTTTACTTCAATTTTTAGTTCTAAATTAATTTTTCAAATATTTTTTCTACACATGGCACCTATGTGGCATACATTTCACTGATACAGTGGGGCCCATTTGATGAACTTGATAGTAAGGGGCTATGTGAGATCCAAATCATCGGTCAATGCAGTAAAGTGGGTCACTACTTGATAGTAGGGGGCTAAGTGAGATCCAAATCATCGGTCAATGCAGTAAAGTGGGTCACTTTAAGTTTCGTGGGTGTTAGGTTTAGGATTCTTAGAATTGGCTTTCCTTGCCAAATGTACACTTTCATGTAATTCCTCTTAGCTTATCTTTAGAAATTAGGAATTGGGGGAAAATCAGCATTTGCATCCATATACTTTGTCGAGATGACTAGTCATATAGGCCAATATTTCCAACACGGGACTTTTAACCAAGGCACGTGATTTTGCTTATTTATAAGTCCAATCATTGACTGCCAAGTGTCCTTTGACCTACCAAAATGGATGGGGTTGGTATGGACTCATCGACTCTCTTATCTACATTTTTCAAATGGGGTTTTAGAGAGAGAGAGAGAGAGTTCTAGTGAGAGATGGTGCATAAATTAGGTTTTGGTTTTTGGGAGAAGAGTTCATGGGTTCTTGAATTCCTTTTGGGCTTTCATTGAAATTTCATTTCTCAAACTTAGTGATAGAAAGTTTTCATCTCTCATCTCTTTCATTTTCACCATTTTGGAAAACTTGGTTTTCTCTTTGGTTTGTCTAAGAGTGTTTATGGTATAGGAAAGGGTTTTCAAGCTTTCATTTTGAAAGCTACTTCTTTTTGAGAAAATCTAACCATAGCTTTGCATACCAAAGTTTTAATCTCTCATCTATTTTATTTGCACAATTTTGGAAAACTTGGTTTTCTCTTTGGTTTGTGTGAGAGTGTTCATGGCTTCTAGAAATGAGGTTTTCAAATAGCTTTTGAAATCTGCTTCTATTTTCGAAATCCACTTCACCCATTAAGAATTTTTTTAGAGTGAAATTTGTACTTTGCATTCTCTACTTGGTGAGGTTGGGATTTTCATTATGAGATTTTGAAAATTGGTTTTTGAAATCTGCATTTAGGGTTTAGTTTAAACACTTCATCATCCTAGCTAGATCAAATTCTTTGTTGACTTCTTCAAGAGGATAATTTCTTGAAGAAATGACCATTTCATTCTAGATAGAATCTATATTTCATTCATCGATGACTATCCGAAGCTGTGTTGCGGTGCCATGGGGTGAAGAAGCTGATGGACTAGTTGTCATTTCCATGAAGGACAAGCTACTAGCTCAACTAAGTTTGGAGAAGAAGGTTGCACAGGGAGGTAGTGCTCATTTCCTAAATAGACGTAGGATTGTGTTGAGCTTGTGATTACTTTTTCTGTAAGAATCTTCTTGACTTACTGGATTGCCTAGTCAGAGTGATGACCCTCAATTTTCCCCCATGGTGGGTTTCTAGGTAAACATTTTTGGTGTGTTTCTCTTATTTATATGCCTAGTCATAGTGTATGTGTTATATCAAAAATGTTGATGAATGTTCACACACCTATCACTCTAGTAGTTGCTAGCATAGGGAATGCCTAAATTGATCGGCCCTTCTGAGCGCCTAGGTTGTCATGTAGTTATCTTCTAGGCTTGTAGGGATTTAAATATTTGATATGTTGTGCATCTGTGTTATGCTTATATGTTCATAGGTCTATGACTAGTTGTTGACTAGTCATATTGTCTCCAGGTTTATTTGATCATTGTTGTCATACATCTGTCCATTGGGATTATAATTTACCCAATTCACCTAAGTACCAATTTTAGTGGGACAATGTGAGATTTGACCATAGTTTCAAGGGGCGCTTTAGCAATTAAGACTAGAGTATATTGTTTTGAATATATTTAAATTGGCATAACTTTAGGGACTTGTTAGGCAAGTTTTTTCCTTTTTCCTTATATCATATTTAAAATAGGAAAAATTTATGCTTTAATAGTCTTCTTTATTTTTTGAAAGTGATAAATAAAATTATGAAGAACCTCTAAGGATCCCTGAATTCATACTATCATCAAGAGTTACAACGACACAGACAACAAGAAGTTTGCAAACTATTATGTTTAGCATCATCAATTGCTACCAAATCGTCAGCAACCATTCGCTTCCCGGTAGACATGTCTTATTGGAAGAATCTGTTATCCTTGCAATTATTTCCTTAGTGCCTATTTGGCATTGCTTATTTGGGGTGATAAGTGATATTTTAAGAATTTTGGGAAGCCTAGGCCATTTGGTAAACTATAAGAAAATCATTTATTGTTAAAAATTGTTGTGAGAGAAAACTATAAGAGAAAGGTGTTTTCATTTCCTGATTATGCAAGAATCAATTTCGAAGAGGCGTTGGGTTTAATGATTATGCGGCAATCAATTTTTGACTATGCGGGAATCAGTACCAACAACACTTTTAACAAAAAGTTTACCAAACGCCAAACTGCTTTCTCTCACAGTTGATTTCTCTCACAACAAATCTGACAGCGATTGTAATATCCCACATTGACCAACGGAGAAGGGGTGATGTGTCTTATATGTACATGCCCACCTCCATCTAGCACGAGGCCTTTTGGGATCTCACTGGCTTCGGATTCATGGGAACTCCGAAGTTAAGCGAGTTAGGGCTAGAGCAATCCCAGGATGGGTGACCCACTGGGAAGTTACTCGTGAGTTCCCAGAAACAAAACCGTGAGGGCAGAGAGGGGGGCCCGAAACGAACAATATCGTGCTATGGCAGAGCGATCCGGGATGTGATAGCGATTATTTTCACAGCACAACAATACCAAACTGGCCATTAATATCTTTAAAGGGCCTTGTACTACTTTAATTAAAATAAATGAATCTCCTTCAAACCAATTGCAATAAAATTTCTCTTCTAAAATTTAACACACCTACCACTTTCCAAGATCTGGATATACGTTATTTTTAAATTTTTTGAATAATAATGTACCAATTTTGTGATTTAATAAAAATAGCATATTTAGTGTATATATATATATTTGGACGATATAGAATCTATTAGTTTTTGTGGAAAAGAATCTACCTATATTATCAATTATGAATAAAATTTGCCTATTATTGTGATTTAATAAAAATAGCATATTTATTGTCAACGGAGTCAAGCCCAGTGGAAAAGGGCATTGACATGAAGATAAGAGGTCTTAGGATCGAACAACGGCGGCTCTGAGATTTTAGGGGCCCTGTGCCAAAATAACAAGAGGGCCTCCTAAAATAAAATCTTCAACGAAAAAATTATAAAAAAGAATCAAACTATATAATCAAAATCTTGTGATCATCAAATTACTAATTATCAATAACCAAGGAAAAAAAAAACCAATAATATACAAAATATAGAAAAAACAAAATCTGAGAATTTGAGAGAGAGACTTGAGTGGTTGAAGGCTGAAGCTTGAAAACAAAATTAAGATACATGCGGCTAAGTGCTGCTAAATGAACCGTAAAATTAACTGAGCACACCCTGCTACCAAAGTATTTATTGAATTACTAATTTGTCTTAACATAAAATGACCAAAAAGGATATATTGAATTGTGAAATAATAATAATAATAATAATTTTAATAAGTACACCATAATCACCATATCCAACCATAATCAAACCTAGAGAAATTTTTGTATTGTGTGGTGCCCACAGTGAACAACCCAGCAAGCACTGATGGAGGCGCAATTGCAGGACGGAAGGTTCTTCCATTAACTGTCTTATCTATATCTATACATATAAGTTGGGTCGGGGTTTGCATCTAGGGATTGTGTGGTGTGGTGGCCATTCTTGAATAACCCCTACAATTAGGTAAAACAACTTGGAGTCCTGGGAGTCATGAAATGGAACCTAAGTAAGAAGGCTCCAAAGTATAATTAAAAAGAGAGATGCCTAAAATTTAGGCACCGACGCTTGTAAGAGAACACCTTGGAGTCCTTGGGTTGCAGGACACCTCCTTGGCCTTTAAATGTCCTATAGCTTGAAGAGTTTTAGGAAATCCATAAGTAAACAATTAAGACGTACTATTTGTTCACTATACTATCAGGTCAAAGGTAAAGGCTAACCCCGTTTATAATAGGCCTCTGATCTAGATCAATTACGGATAAAGATTCATGGGCATTTCAAAATATTTTCTATTACGGATACGATTGTAATAATGTTTTTTTTTTTGTTCCAACGATTCAAATGTATTAAGCTACATTGTTTTTTCCCTTTACATTATTTTCTTTTCTGAACATGGACCAATCTATAAGATTTGAAGTGTTTAGAGGTCAGTTGTATATTAAATTTGTACTGTGATTTTTGACTTTAGCAAATTCGTGTGATTTTTGAAATCTTGATTTCTAATTGAATTTACAAAGTGTAAGTGCTCTCTCTAAATTCCATAAGAGGCCATGAAAGTGTTTTTCAATTTTCCAGGTGGAAAGACGTCTATCTGGTTTCAAAGAGATGGACAAATCAATAATATCTGCTACACTATTGGTGTTGCTCCTTTTTGTCCTTCATCTTCAATCAGAGGTTCATTCGTTCGCCACTACTTCCGATCATGGTAAATTACTTCATCCGTGATTCCATGAAAAAGAAATCAAAAAATGAAACAGCAAAAGAGAATGATAAACTAAGCTAAAATTACATGTTCTATATCTTATCATAACAAATAGCTCTTCATGTCTTCACATTTTTCAGATTTTAGCTACATGAAATTTGTGTATAACGCAACCCATCCGCAGTTAGAAGCAACATATGACTACATTGTAGTTGGTGGAGGAACAGCTGGGTGTCCATTGGCGGCCACTTTATCCTTAAACTACTCGGTGCTCCTTTTAGAAAGGGGCAGTGTTCCTACAGCATATCCTAGCGTTCTGCGTGAAGATGGCTTTCTGAACAATCTCATGCAAGAAGATGATGGCAAGACACCAGCTCAAAGATTCATGTCAGAAGATGGTGTTCCTAATGTAAGAGGCAGGGTCCTAGGAGGGTCAAGCATGATCAATGCTGGCTTCTACACAAGAGCTGACAAGGAATTCTTTCTGAAATCAGGAATTGAATGGGACATGGATTCGGTGAATAAGGCATATCAGTGGGTTGAAGACACTATCGTGTTCCGCCCGAACTTGACACAATGGCAATCTGCTGTAAAAGAAGCTTTGTTGGAGGCTGGTGTTGGTCCAGACAATGGACTTAATGTGGATCACATTAAAGGAACTAAAATTGGGGGTTCAACTTTTGACAATCATGGAAGGAGACATGGAGCTGTGGAACTTCTGAATAGAGGAGAGCCAAAGAACTTGCGAGTTGCTGTTCATGCCACAGTAGAGAAGATCATCTTCTCTTCCAATACGTCAAGTATATATCTTGCATATGTGCTATGATGACCAATTAAGTTTATGTTCAATAAGAATTTGTTTGATATTAATTAAATATATAACCTAGTATCTAATGCAGGTTTGTCAGCTATAGGAATCATATATAGTGATTCGAACGGGAGATCTCATCGCGCATTTGTACGTGGTAAGGGAGAGGTTATATTGAGTGCAGGGGCAATCGGGAGCCCTCAACTTCTACTACTTAGTGGTGTTGGCCCGGAGTCTTACCTATCATCCCTGAAAATCCCAGTTGTGCGTTCCCATCCATACGTCGGACAGTTTATGTACGACAATCCTCGTAATTTTATAAACATTTTGCCCCCATTCCCACTAGAACCCTCAGCTGTAAAGATTGTAGGCATTACCAATGATTTCTACGTTGAGACAACATCTGGATTGCCATTTTCTACTCCACCATTTAGCATTTTTCCTAATCCTTCTAATCCCATCAAGGTAGATTCCAGTTACGGACATATTGTTATCAAATTTCCAGGACCTTTGTCGTATGGTTCTCTTAAGCTACAATCATCGTCGGATGTTAGGGTTGGTCCAAATGTTAGATTCAACTACCTTTCACATCCGGTGGACCTTGCTCGTTGTGTAAGTGGCATGAAGAAGATTGGTGATTTGTTAAGGACAGACTCAATGAAACCATTTAAGGCTGAAGATTTGCCGGGAATAGAAGGCTTCAAGTTTTTTGGACTATCTTTGCCAAAGAACCAAACAGATATTTCATCCTTTAAGATATTTTGTCGAGGTTCAGTGGCCACATTTTGGCATTACCAGGGTGGATCCATTGTTGGGAAGGTGGTTGATGGTGGTTTGCGTGTTATGGGGATCAATGCATTACGTGTTGTTGATACCTCCGTGTTCAATTTCTCACCAGGGGCAAATCCTCAGGCCACCCTTATGATGTTAGGCAGGTATGTTATAGACACTCTAAAACATAAAACTACAAGAAATGAATTATCAACAACTATGTTGTTGATTGGCTTGTTTGTAGTGAACTGTATGCCATATTACTAAATTCTAACCCTCTGAGTTTTCGGTTTTGGGCAGGTATGTTGGCCTTATGATGCTGCAAGCAAGATAAGCATGCACGGGAGATGCTATTCATAATTCAACATGTTAACTTTGGATTCCCTTAAAATCAGATTGACGTGTCTATTGGAAGAGTGTGTTAGTAGTGAACTCTATGCCATATTACTACATTCTAACCCTCTGAATTTTCGGTTTTGGGCAGGTATGTTGGCCTTATGATGCTGCAAGCAAGATAAGCATGCACGGGAGATGCTATTCATAATTCAACATGTTAACTTTGGATTCCCTTAAAATCAGATTGACGTGTCTATTGGAAGAGTGTGTTAAAGTAATCGTGCAGTATTGAAGTATTATATCTAGACCAAATGTAGCATTATCCTTTGCTGCTCAAAAATAAGCCCTTGAGTTCTAACTCAAGAAAGAATAAGGTTAGCCTGGCGAAAGGGTAGGCTGGGTTAAGTCCCATGATTGTAAGCACAAATTTAATTAATAAAACAGAACTGTTATATTATATACGCTTGTATCAATAAAGTTTTCAAATTAATTTCAATACGTAGACAAGCTAAAAGTCAGGGTGGATATGGGATCAGTTCAATACAGGTTGGAGCTTAAACCCCTAACTGAACCAATCCAAATTAGGCGGCAATGCGGTCCGGCAATGGCTACGCATCAGATTCAGAATCATGCTTGAAAATCATGCTTCAAAAGCAAGCAAACACCATTTTGTAAGTTCCAGCACGCTTTCCAACTACATACCCTACAAGTGAGCCTGACTTCTAGCTTTCCCAAATCCTTCCCCTATCCATCGAAATGTTGAGAATCCAGCACCATTTTGTAATGATACTAAAACCCATGCTGTTTTGTAGTGCGCACTTTGATATTCAATAAAAAAAATTAACGTAATAGAAGCACTTGTTAAAAAATTCTTGTGGAGCATATAGAAACAGTCCCATATAAAACATGTCCCAAACGGTCTTGCTCTGAATTTCATAATCTTTACCTTTTGGATTTAACTAATGTAACATCTACTAATTTTATAAAGGGTAATTCGATGAGGTGTCTTATCTATACTAATGGTATGTATAATAAGGCAAAACAACTTGGAGCCCTAGGATTCAGGAAATGAAACTTAAGTAGGAAGGTTCCAAAAGGATAATTAAGGAGAGATTTCTGCCTAAAATTTAGGCACCGAACTTATCTCTGGGTTCAAGTCCTTGGATTGTAGGACCTGCATTGGCCTTTGTGGGGAATCTATGCTGTAATGAAAAAAGAGTTGTTGGCTATAGAAAACAAATTCCCTTAAAAAGATGATGTGGGGAGTTTCTATGTATAAAAAGAAAGGTACTCTTTTTAGGATCGGTGATGTACATGGGCAGTGGGCACTAGGTGGGAGAATTAGGCGGAACTACCTTAGGGGCTAAGATGGGCTGTAACCCAACGTTGTTTTTGAGAAGAAATTGATTTATTGGCAATATGTAGCCCAAGAAAATTGTTTGCCTTGTTTTGAATATATCATTTTCTATAAAGTATAACCCCTTCCCAATTCGAAGATCTGCAGCCACTCAACCACCATGCCAGTCATCACTTTGTGATAATAAGCTATGGAATCTATATTTATAATACTTGCGAGCTGTTTCTCAAAATAGAAATTAACATAATTACTTATTGTTTTATTTTGTTGTTCAGTTACTTAATTACTTAATATAATTTATTTCTTTTCTATTTAATCCATTTAATGTTATTGATTATTTTATTATTCATTATAAGTACTTACATTACTAAATTCCCCTTCAAATTGTTGCTTAATTACTTAAATCTCTATAATTATTTTCTTTATTTACTATTTAATTCTTCCTTGGATAAATTTATTTATGTTCTTAGTTAATTTTCAATCTTCACTATTATTTTTTAAGCATGGTAAAGTGCCTAATTTTCATGAAAAATCAAGTTGGTTTACATCTTTAATTATTTTTCAATTTTTTATAAATAATAAATATAAGAACGTGTTCCATGTCCAATGACGTTTATGAAATAAGGTTACTCATGTATCTTACAATGCAATTTATAAAGTGTAAAATATTGTACTAAAAAATGATAAATAAATTACTAGGGGGTGTTTAATTCTCTTTCATTAATTACTCTAGATTTTCTAAGTCACAGAGTTTGTCAGCTCGCAATATAATCTACTTAAATCACTCAAACCCACTATGCAATGCATTTCCATCCAATTTTTTGTGTCAAAATAATAGATGATTGACTAAATAAAATTCTTCTAAAGTTTCATTAAAAATTTCCATGTATTTATCACAATTTCCGTGGTTTTTATTCAATTTTTATCGATATCAATATTTTCCTGATATTTCCATCGATATTTTTGTGTTTTTGAACCACCGATATTTCCGAAACTATCAATATTTAAGACCTTGCTCGTGAGCTCCTAGAAACAAAACCGTGAAGGCAGAAAGAGGGGCCCAAAGCGGACAATATCATGCTACGGCGAAGCCAATCCGGGGTGTAACAATTTGGTGTCAGAGCCACTCTGCCGTGTGGTGCGAGTGTGTCGACGAGGACGTCGGGCCCCTAAAGGGGGTGGATTGTAACATCCCACATCGACCAACGGAGAGGGGGTGATGTGCCTTATATGTACATGCCCACCTCCATCTAGCATGAGGCCTTTTGGGAGCTCACTGGCTTCAGAGTCATGCACTGGCTTCAGAGTCATGGGAACTCTAAAGTTAAGCAAGTTGGGATTAGAGCAATCCCAGGATGGGTGACCCATTGGGAAGTTGCTCGTAAGCTCCCAAAAACAAAACTGTGAGGGCAGAGAGAGGGGCCCAAAGCGGATAATATCGTGCTACGGTGAAGCCAATCCGGGGTGTGACAAAAACCTTCATAGGGAACAAACCCCGGGGTAGGAAAAAGTACCACACATGTCATGGACTAATAAGAGAGTCTGATTCAGTCACATAGGACTAGTACAAAAGCAAAGCAAAATAACATTGACACAAAGACCTCCGACGAGAATACATCAACACAACCCAACTGTCAAAAAAATCATGCTATGAAATCATAGTCTTTTGCACAACCAGAAGATGGTGAGAGCTTTCGACAGAGAACACACCAAAGCTCCAAAAAAGACAGATAGAACCCACAAAGCAAACCAGCTCTAGCCTAAGAGGAGCCCAGGAAACCATATGGCCGAAATTCCCAAATTTCTCCTCATCTTCTTGTCGGCTATTTAAGCCACACGTTGACTTTTCCAAGTTAGGGTTTTTGGAACTTCAACTTGGAGTTCTTGATGTGTAGGAGAGACATCCTCCCTATCATCTTCCTTAGCCAAAAATCGGACCAACCTAAAGGAAGTCTAGCATCTAAGTCTTCTAGGTTGATTTCTCTCCATCTCTAGTCCATTTGGTGTGGTGAGATAGAGGGCTTCTACTTTGGAGCCTCTTGGTTGAGGAATCTACATTCTAAGAGGAGATTAAAGGCCTTTTTAACAAGGTGATCATTCTTGGTTCTCCAAGAAAATTCTCCAAGGGTAAAAGCTTAACCTTCTCTTTGATATTTTGTGCTCAAAGAGACTAGATCATAAGATGCTTGGTTTAAAATGAAAAAGGCTTAGCTCAACTAGACCATTATGAATGTTTATGTGTTATATGTTGTGGCAAAATTCATTTCCAAAAAAACGACATGAGATGCAAAATGTTTCCTTCAAAAACCTCCTATGAATCCATAGTCCTTAAGACATACGAAGAATCAAAGATATGCTAAGATAAGAACTCAGAAAATACAACACAACAATAACAAAACAGGTCACATCCACTTAGCATAAAGAATTCGTCGGATGCCAAGCCCACAAATGCTCCGATAACACATTAAGGATAGCTCCTAGGAGACCCCATTAGACAGGTCTCCATAGGTTTGTCAGAATAGGCATCAGTACAAAGGCCATTAGGAGCCATGAAATCTACCCTAGAAACCAAGGTATCACCATCAGAAACGGGAGCAACCAGATCAGGATAGCTAGAAACTGACGTAGACATGGTAGTGACCAGAGGAGACGAGGCCCAAAACACATGGAAACCGAGCCACTGAACAGCAAGGGAGGGAGATCCGAGAGTGATCGAACCAAACACCAAAAATTGCGAAAAGTCACAGTGACGGCGGACTAGAGAGAGGGTGACATTGTACGGAAGATGAGAATGTGGATGAGGGTAGACTGAGAAGAGGAAGGCGATGAGGTGCGGCCGACAAGAGTGCGATGATAGCGACTGGGTAGGAGAGAGAGCGACGATGACTGAGTGCGAGAGAGCGACTGGGTGGGAGAGAGAAAGAGAAAGAGACGACGACGACTGAGCGTGAGAAGACGGCTATTGGACGCGAGAAGAAACCCTAGAGGTGACGCATGGCTTTCCTCGCGTAACGAGAGAGTGATCCAATTATCTATGACAATTCTCGTAAAGTAAATACTTACTTCCCACAAAGATATATATTGCAGCTTAATACAGCCCAGTATATATTAACCTATTACAATCTACAAAGTCTTATTTTGTTTGTATTTATTTGTGAATTAAGCTGTAGGGTAGCAATAGAAGTACACATTAAAATAGGGACACTTTCAATTTTGTTGTTGAACATATTTTCATTTGGTAATATGTGTTTTTTGTTGCATTTTAATATGTATTTGTTTTACATTAGAACTCATTGGAAATTAATATGCACTTTTATTTCTAGAAATAATAGAAACTGTAAGTAAGAAAGAAAAATGTTAATTAGATTTTAAGCTAATAACTTTAGTTAGCCCACCCACCGAATAAGAAAAAAAAAATCACTTTTCTTTTCTGCCCCTACGAATTGCTATAACAAAAACTTGCTCCGTGAATTTGAGAGTTGCATTATAGCAGATATGTGCAAAGAATATACATATAATAGTTTTATGCAAGCTCATTTCTCAATTATTTTTTTTCTTTTTGATGGAACTCATTCAATTTTGGTCCTTACAACTGGGGCTAACTTCAACTTTAACACACGTAGTTTCAATTTTGGCGATTGTATTGTATGGAATGGTGGGTGGAAATTAAGCTACTTGATAATATATCGTGCCTTTGTAGATGGAAGCATGCTGGCACTACTATTGCACCTATATTAGTTATGGTATGCGCAAAAGTCTTCCAACTTGTAAATGTAGATAATATCTGTTGATTTTTTAGATCAAAGTTAGATGAGTTATGTGGCTTTTAAGAAGCCACGTGACCATTCTGTCGGGGAATGATTTCAGCCACTTATTTTGTATACACTACACTACACTAACACTGTTCCTTGTAATACAAGAGAGAGAAATGAGACGAGAGAGATTACATAGCTTTTCGAAACCATTGAAGAATGAAAGTTCGATCCGTTGGGAAAATTCTGTCCTCACAGCTGTGTGCTTCTGATTCATTCTGAAACTGTGCAAGTGCTTTCAATATTCAAAGACATGGAGAAATCAACAATGTCAGTTATACTGTTTGTGTTGCATCTTCTTGTCCTTCATCTACAGTATTCAGAGGTTCGCTCGCTTTCCAATACTTCTGCTCACGGTAAATTACTTTTCATTCGAAATTTCACACACACACAAGGCAAAGAGAAAAAAGGAAACCGAACTTGTCTCAAGTTCCGCTCGAATTATCATTTTTGATAATGTTTTGCTAAGTTTCATTTTATAATGATTTGCATATTGCTTACCTTTGGTTTGATTTGAGCTCTTTTATGAGGGGTTTTATAAATTTCATCGCTTGCCCCCCTGGCTAGGTGTTAGTTCCTCACTTCTTTGATAAATTTCCCTCCTGCCGTCCGTTCTTTAAAAACAAAACAAGGTTTTTTTTATCATAAATGGTCCTTGACGTTTACGAAATTATCACAAATGGTCCTTGAGGTTTTTTTGTGACACTAATAGTCCTTAACGTTTGGAACACAAGGCAAAGAGAAAAAAGGAAACCGAACTTGTCTCAAGTTCCGCTCGAATTATCATTTTTGATAGTGTTTTGCTAAGTTTCATTTTATAATGATTTGCATATTGCTTACCTTTGGTTTGATTTGAGCTCTTTTATGAGGGGTTTTATAAATTTCATCGCTTGCCCCCCTGGCTAGGTGTTAGTTCCTCACTTCTTTGATAAATTTCCCTCCTGCCGTCCGTTCTTTAAAAACAAAACAAGGTTTTTTTTATCATAAATGGTCCTTGACGTTTACGAAATTATCACAAATGGTCCTTGAGGTTTTTTTGTGACACTAATAGTCCTTAACGTTTGGACTTTTTATCACAAATGGTCCTTGCCGTCAAAAATTCTGTTAAGTGTATGATGTGGAAGATAAGTGGAGCCCATATGTCCAATCACATCGTGACATGTGGATTAAATAAATAAATAAATTTTTTTTTTTTATGAAAATCCATTAAAAAACCATTTAGCCTCTCTCTCTCTCTCTACTCTCTACTCTCTACTCTCTACTCTCTACTCTCTACTCTCTACTCTCTACTCTCTACTCTCTACTCTCTACTCTCTACTCTCTACTCTCTACTCTCTACTCTCTACTCTCTACTCTCTACTCTCTACTCTCTACTCTCTACTCTCTACTCTCTACTCTCTACTCTCTACTCTCTACTCTCTACTCTCTACTCTCTACTCTCTACTCTCTACTCTCTACTCTCTACTCTCTACTCTCTACTCTCTACTCTCTACTCTCTACTCTCTACTCTCTACTCTCTACTCTCTACTCGGTTTTTTAATGGATTTTCATAAAAAAAAAAAATTTATTTATTTATTTAATCCACATGTCACGATGTGATTGTACATGTGGGCTCCACTTATCTTTCACATCATACACTTAATAGAATTTTTGACGGCAGGGACCATTTGTGATAAAAAGTCCAAACGTTAAGGACTATTAGTTTCACAAAAAAACCTCAAGGACCATTCGTGATAATTTCGTAAACGTCAAGGACCATTTGTGATAAAAAGCCAACAAAACAAATGAAGAACAAGCTAATTTAGACGCCTACAAGTACATGAGTTCATGCACACTAAAGAAATCTCTTCATCTAGATCTTAACATTTTGCAGATTTTAGCTACTTAAAGTTTGTGTACAACGCCACTGATCCAAGCTTGGAAGGATCATATGACTACATTGTAGTCGGTGGAGGAACATCAGGTTGTCCATTGGCAGCAACTTTATCAGAAAAATACAAGGTGCTCCTTTTAGAAAGGGGCAGTCTTCCTACAGCATATCCGAACGTCTCGACCTCATCTGGGTTTGTATCTAATCTCCAGCAAGAAGATGATGGCAAGACGCCAGTCGAAAGGTTTGTGTCCGAAGATGGCATTGATAATGTGCGAGGCAGGGTCCTCGGTGGCACGACCACAATCAGTGCTGGCGTCTACGCAAGAGCTAACATTTCATTCTATAGTCAATCAGGAGTTGATTGGGACATGGATTTGGTTAATAAGACATATGAGTGGGTTGAAGACACCATTGTGTTCAAGCCAGATGATCAATCTTGGCAATCTGTTATAGGAAAGGGATTCTTGGAGGCTGGTATTCTTCCAGACAATGGATTTAGTTTGGATCATGAAGCAGGAACTAGACTTACCGGCTCAACTTTTGACAATAATGGAACGAGACATGCAGCTGATGAACTGCTTAATAAAGGAGACCCTAATAACTTGCTAGTTGCAGTTCAGGCCTCAGTAGAGAAGATCCTCTTCTCTTCCAATACATCAAGTATGCTGCATCTGTGATATTTAATGGTAGCTCCTAGTTTGTCATGCTGCACTCGAAATTTATTATTTTAGTATTCCAAAATACTAACAGAATAGTGTGAAGTCTCATATTTCCCTTCCGTATATTTCCCAATTTTCATAAATAAAACTCTCCCATTCTCCTTCGTTTAGTTTGACAATAATTATAAGCTATTCTCTAATGCAGAATTGTCAGCTATTGGAGTCATATATACGGATTCTGATGGAAACTCTCATAAGGCATTTGTACGCAGTAACGGAGAAGTTATTGTTAGTGCAGGGACAATCGGAACTCCTCAGCTTCTACTACTTAGTGGCGTTGGACCAGAGTCTTACCTATCTTCTCTCAACATCACAGTTGTTCAGCCGAATCCTTACGTTGGGCAGTTTGTGTATGACAATCCTCGTAATTTCATTAACATTTTGCCCCCAAAACCAATTGAAGCCTCTGTTGTAACTGTTTTAGGCATTAGAAGTGATTATTATCAAGTTTCTCTGTCAAGCTTGCCATTTTCTACTACACCCTTTAGTCTTTTTCCTACATCTTACCCCCTCCCAAATTCCACTTTCGCTCATATTGTTAGCCAAGTTCCAGGACCTTTGTCTTATGGTTCTCTCACCCTAAATTCATCATCTGATGTGAGAATTGCTCCAAATATTAAATTCAATTACTTTTCAAATTCCACGGACCTTGCTAATTGCGTTAGGGGCATGAAGAAGCTTGGTGACTTATTAAGGACAAAGACATTAGAACCATATAAAGCTAGAGATGTGCCGGGAATTGAAGGTTTCAATTATTTGGGAGTACCTCTACCAGAAAACCAAACAGATGATGCATCCTTCGAAACATTTTGTCGAGATAATGCAGCCTCATACTGGCATTACCACGGTGGAAGCCTTGTCACGAAGGTGCTTGATGGTAGTTTCCGTGTTATGGGGATCAAAGGATTACGCGTTGCTGATGCCTCCACATTCCCTTACGAACCAAACAGCCATCCTCTGGGCTTCTATCTGATGTTAGGCAGGTATGTGATACACACTTGCAACCAGTAGAGATTCTCAATAATTATTTGGTTGAATATATGGTTTTCTTTGTAACGAACTTTGTTTGAGCAAAATTCTACTCCAGGAATATTCGCATGTAGATTCCTTGACCCTTGAACTTCCTTCTCTTTCCTCTTCCTCGATTCCTGCGAAAATACTGGAGTAAATAGACCATACCTAGGGTGTTGGCCAAAGGCCTTCTAATGCCTAAGTTAATTGGATCTTGAGAGAGATATGACAAGTAACATAAAGGATGGAGTTTTCTCTCGCAGGGAGAGCCGAGAGGCCATGGCCGTGTGTGGTGGCGCGTGGTCGTGTGAGGAAGAGAGAGAGAGAGGAAATTTTGACAACAATTAGCTAGGGTTTTTTGAATTACCTTGGAGGTATGATGTAGCCATGTATTTATGTAGTGCTCTTGCCTTCAAGGGTTTTTCAAAGAATAATTCCTATATTGAACGGAATTATTCTTTCCCTTAAGGCCCCGTTTGGTTCATGTATAAGGAGGCTTGGGGATGGGAAATCAATTGCTTTCCCATGTTTGGTAAGTCTAGGCATGGGAAATTGTTGTCTTGCACATGGGAAAGTAGGGGGGAAAGTGAAGCCCTCTACGCTCCTTGGGTTTTATTTTCCTCCTCATGGGAAAGTTTGGGAAAATAAGCCAATATTAAATATATATTTTTCATGACCATATTGTTCCCATTAATAATTTAGAATTACAATATAGCATTAAATGCATTTTTTATTTATTTGATTTCATATGAGTATAATTGGAAAATTAAACAAACTTTGTTTTACATTCCTACACAAACCAAACATGTGAAAGGACTTTCCCAGGATTACCAAACATGAGAAATGAATTTCCATATCCCATCCCTTGGGAAATGACATGTGAAGTGATTTCCCCTCAAATCCCTTTCGTGAACCAGACAGGCCTAAATGGAGAGATTGAGTCAATTAGGGATTTTAATTAGAATCAAATCCCTAGTTGATGATGATATCTCTATTTTTGGTCTAAATAATTGGCCCATTAAATGGAGCACAATGATTGACCTAAGAGATGTACTTGTTGTCCACGTGGCGCCTCATGATTGGTTGCTGAAATATTTGTTCCCACAAACTCCGTGTCCCATTGCTCTTTTCACTTTATCCTTTAAATTTTTGTGTTTTGAGCAGGTATGTGGGCCTTCAAATCCTGCAAGAAAGATCGGTCTAATTGAAGGCAATTCATAATATTCAAGACTCCCATTTCCAACCGAGGATCTGGGATTTCCTTAATTCAGCATATCCTTTGCTCTTTAAGATAATAAACCCACGAGATCTAACTCAACTAGGATTAGGGTTTGGCTTGCAAAGAGGGATTGGGCTCATTTCCCTTGGCTAGATGTACCTCTTTTTTTTCTTGTTGAATAAATTGTAGAGTGCTGCTAAACAAACCCTAAAATTAACTGAGTACACCCTACTACCCAACTATTTATTGAATTATTAATTTACCCTAAGATAAAATGACCAAAAATGATATATTGAATTGTGAAAGAAATTATTTTAATAAGTACACCCTACTCATATTCAACCCTAATCAAATATAAGGGAATGTCATGGAGTTATTTGTTTGATACAGTTCTTGGTCATTGGTTGTAGATAACACTCTAGCGGATACAAGCTCCATGGAGTCCACTCCGACAGGTTCTTTAAGGGTTGTGGATGATTCATACGAGGAGGAAAAATAAATAAATAAATTATTGGATGAAAGTTGAGTCCTTCCCTCGTGAACTTCAGTCATGGCTACAAGTTGTTCCTTCCTGCTCAAACACTTCATGAGTAAATCATCAGAACCTCCCCTCCGTTGCTTGCTTTGGCCCTTTAATACATATACATATATTAATATATTAAGTATAATACTATATGTAAGCCATTTAAATGGCCTCTTCCTTGGTTTTGGTGGATTGAGTCTTGGTAGATATCTCCTTGGCAGACCTCCCCTCGGTAAACCTCACCTCAGCAGACCTTGCCTCGACGGATCTCTCTAGAGGATTTGGAGATTCCTCCTTGGCATATCTCGCCTAATTAGACTCTTGTATATGCAAAAAGATAATGTGAAGACTGGGACAGAGTCATCTTATGGACAATCTCAGAAAATACGGCAGAAGAGCTTCTTCAGATGCTTATATCGGAACTGAATTTGAAGCCAGCCGCAAATTTATATTGCACAGCCGACAAACAAAAGAGAAAAAAGGGAAGAAAATCCCAAAATAATCAACCAAGCTTTATCAATACCATTCAGCTGGAAACTACCCATACTTTAACAGTTTGGTCATTTTATATTAGGACAAATTAGTAATTCAATAAATAGTTTGGTAGTATGGTCAGCGACGGACCGTTCCTTTGTCTAACCTGGGCTATAGCCCAGGCAAAATATTTTTTTTTTCTAGTGTAAAATAGCAAACCCAGCACACCTCCCCAAGTTCCAATCAACCCATGTAAATGGACCCCAACTGACAGATTTAGTGCATTGACTAGGTGGAGTTGCGTGTGAGGGCACCTCCCCTTTTTAATCCACCCCATATTACCCCACACTTTCCCAATTTTATTAACATTTAACACTTCACATAAATAAAAACAAACCAAAAATCTTCACATACAGAAACAATTAACATTAAAAACCACACTTCCCCGTTAAATTTATGTTTAAATTAAAACCACACCCCATTCCTCAACTTTAAAATTGTAATAATTTTTTGTTTAATATTGTAAAATTAACATAAAAAAGAATTTTGAAAAATTATTTGAGTATGAGATATACATGAATTGTTCTATTTTAGAGGGGAAAATTTTGGGTTTGAGTTATCTAGCATTAGAGATGGACTTAATAGGTTTGTATGCAAGGTAAATTTAGCCCACCCTATTTTGAAATCCTGGGTCCGTCCCTGAGTATGGTGTACTTAATTAATTTTAAGGTTTATTTAAAATGACAAAAAAAAATTAGAAATAAGCTTTAGGGAGTCATTTCCTTGCAAATCTGTTTTGCAAAGGACAAGTTCTACCAAAGGTTTCTTATTTATTTTATTTAATTTTTAAAGAACCTTGACATGACAAGGGAAATTTATTCAACAAGATAGAAAGAGGTAGGGGATATATAATGAGCCTAACCCCTCTTTGCAAGCGAAACCTTAATCCCACTTGAGTCAGATCTCGTGGGTTTATTAATCTTAAAAAGCAGAGGATAATGTGGAATTAAGGAAATCCAAGAACTTCACTTGGAATCTTGAATATTATGAATAGCCTCCAACCGGATTGACCTTTCTTGCAGGATTTGAAGGGCCACATACCTGCGCAAAACACAAAAATTTAAGGATTAATAAAAAAAGAGCAATGTAGCACAGAGTTCATTACAAAAAAAAAATATGTTCAACGAAATAATTATTGAGAATCTCTAGTGGTTGGAAGTGTGCATCACATGCCTGCCTAACATCAGATAGAAGCCCTGAGGATGGCTGTTTGGTTCGTAAGGGAAAGTGGAGGCATCAACAACGCGTAATGCTTTGATCCCCATAACACGGAAACTATCATCAAGCACTTTCCCAACAAGGCTTCCACCGTGGTAATGCCAGTATGAAGCTACATTATCTAGACAAAATGTTTCGAAGGATGCATCATCTGTTTGGTTCTCTGGTAAAGGTACTCCCAAATAATTGAAACCGTCAATTCCCAGCACATCTCGAGCTTTATATGGTTCTAATGCCTTTGTCCTTAATAAGTCACCAAGCTTCTTCATGCCGCTAACACAATTATCAAGGTCTGTGGAATTTGAATAGTAATTGAATTTAATATTTGGAGCGATTCTCACGTCAGATGATGAATTTAGCGTGACAGAACCATGAGACAATGGTCCTGGAACTTGGCTAACAATATGAGCGAAAGTCGAATTTGGGAGGGGGTAAGATGTTGTAGGAAAAAGACTGAAGGGTGGAGTGGAAAATGGCAAGCTTGACAGAGAAACTTGATAATAATCACTTCTAATGCCTAAAACAGTTACAACAGAGGCTTCAATTGGATTTGGGGGCAAAATATTAATGAAATTACGAGGATTGTCATACACAAACTGCCCAACGTAAGGATTCGGCTGAACAACTGTGATGTTAAGAGAAGATAGGTAAGACTCTGGTCCAACGCCACTAAGTAGTAGAAGCTGAGGAGTTCCGATTGTCCCTGCACTAACAATAACTTCTCCGTTACAGCGTACAAATGCCTGATGAGAGTTTCCATCAGAATCCGTATATATGACTCCAATAGCTGACAAATCTGCATTAGAGAATAGCTTATAATTATTGTCAAACTAAACGAAGAAGAATGGGAAAGTTTTATTAATGGAAATTTGGGAAATATGGAAGGGAAATATAGAATAATAAAATAATAATTTTCGAGTGCAGCATGACAAACTAGGAGCTACGATTAAATATCACAGATGCAACATACTTGATGTATTGGAAGAGAAGAGGATCTTCTCTACTGAGGCCCGAACTGCAACTAGCAAGTTATTAGGGTCTCCTTTATTAAGCAGTTCATCAGCTGCATGTCTCGTTCCATTATTGTCAAAAGTTGAGCCGGTGAGTCTTGTTCCTGCTTCGTGATCCAAACTAAATCCATTGTCTGGAAGAATACCAGCCTCCAAGAATCCCTCTCCTATAACAGATTGCCAAGATTGATTATTTGGCTTGACCACAATGGTGTCTTCAACCCACTCATAAGTCTTATTGACCAAATCCAGGTCCCATTCAATTCCTGTTTGACTATAGAATGAAATGTTAGCTCTGGCGTAGACGCCGGCATTGATTATGGTCGTGCCACCGAGGATCCTGTCTCGCACATTATCAATGCCATCTTCGGACACGAACCTTTCGACTGGCGTCTTTCCATCATCTTGTTGCTGCAGATTATATGTGTTGACACCGTAACTGACCAAGCAACAAGAAGCAAAGCAAAGCAAGAGGAGTCCCACATCGGAAAACTGCAAGAAGTGGAGACTCCCCTTCACCTATAAAAGGAGACTTCTCTCCTCTTAGAAGGGGGATGAAAAACTGAGCTGGGGGCTCCCTCTTCAGGACTCTCCTGTTAGTCCAGCCTTCGGGTCCTGGGTCTCCAGACCCGGGGACTTGACCCCTGGGCTCCAGACTCCTAGCTTTGTACTTTAGGCCCTAGGCCTTCTTCCATTTATCTTTGGGTCTAACCCCCTTGTACAAATGTAAACAATATCATAATGAGAACATCTTCTCTGTGGACGTAGCCCATTCATTAAGGGTGAACCACATATATCTTGTCTTTTGTATATTTATAAATTGGCCAAAGCCCTCACATACCTGCTGAAGGTCCAAGCCTTCACCCATCATCCATCACACCTCATCACTAAGTTGGACTCAATAATGGCCCAACCATTTTGAGCATCAACAGTTTGGCGCCGTCTGTGGGAATTGACACAAAAGGCTTCTGTCGTTCTCCCCTCTCCAGTGCTCTTCGGCACCCATACAATCAACATCACCTAGGCTGCCGTTAGGCAATGCCTTACTGGAGCCACCTTGAATGCCAGGTCAACAAATTGCAGAAGATGATATTTTAAGAAAGCCAATCAGTGTGGCTATACTTTGCATGGCTTGCAGGGCCAACCCAACATCTCAGTTCAAAGTACCGACCGACACTTCTTTGAAGAGTAAAAATATGGGGACTTGAGCTTGTCCCACAAGCTCCATCATTCGGCGTGCGCTGCCTTCGGCACCCCACCATACCCTTGCCATGGTCACGACACCCTTGCTTGGCTGACCCAGGTTCCTTACAACAGTACAAGAGACCCCAGCCTTAGCTCCGAAGGTCTATCAGTCGGAGCTTGCCGAACGAACTTGAGTCTTCTCCTTGCAAAAACCCTTGCAGCCATCTATCTATCTTTCAAAAGCTCTTGCCAAAGACACCCCAGCTCTGGCAAAAGCAGTTGAAACCTCACGGCACCAATTGAAGCCAAGAGAAATCGCGAACGCCTTGAAGGACCAGCTAAAAACTTTGCCCACACTTCAGAAGGATCGAAAGGCTCCAATCACTTCCTTGCCGTCAGTCAAGGACCCAGACCCTAGACGGTCCTAGATTGGATGAACCCCCCTCCACGAACAAATGATGAACGACACCACGGACCCAGCTCCAACTCGATGCAAAAACTAGGCACTTAGACCCACTCTTCGCCGAAGACAGATCAGCCCCTCACCAAAATACCTTCGAATATCTCTTGCCGATCGGCACCTCCTCCGAGCTGAACTACGGACCCAGCTCCGAATATATTTTGGAGCCTAGCTTCCCTGCCGAACGGCAGGGAGCATGCAGAAGGTGAAGGAGTGACTTACCAATTTTTGGCTGACCCAGCCCCTCAAGCTAAAAGGTGACGACATGTCTTAAGCTAATAGGGGACTTGCACCTCCTCTCCCCAAACCCTGGCCCTTATCTCCAATCTTTGGACTCCCTTACCGAAGGTATAAAAACCCTAGCTATAAAAGCACAAGGGCCCAGCTACAAAAAGGCCCCAGCTACGTTTCAAAAACGGAAGGACCCAGCCTCTAAAAATCCGAATCTACCCTCAAAACCCTAGCCACCACCTGGGTCAAGGAGGCTTGCCGAAGCCCAGCTTTGGAACCCGGCCCCAAGGCCATTGCTCAAGCCCAACATCGCATAAAACTCCATTGCTGAAGTTTCAAACACACCTTCGCGCCACCTTGGCCTTTCTACTAAACGAACACTCGGACCCCCATGGACCCAGCTCGTAAAGTGCTCCCCAAGACACCCTTGCCAAATCTGGAAGCCCCCAGCCCCCGCTGAAGCCAAGCTCCACAGAGCACAAACCCCAGGCCTTTGCCAAAGCCCAGCTCATGAGGCCCACCTACCAAGAACTTGGAAACTCGCGGGATCAAGCCCCTCATTCTTCCTGCCGAAGCTTTGAAGGCCCAGCTCCAAGGACATGCCACAAGCTCAAATATCCACAAGGTACCCAAATTTCTTAAAATAATAATAAAATTTGCACATATGCATTCCTTCTCTTCGGCACCCTCGTGCCCAGGCACATTGCCTTGCCCCATGCAAGCTTTGTGTCACCTTTGGCATCTCATTTGCCTTCGGCACCCCCGTGCCTAGCTTCACCTTCGGCACCCCCGTGCCTAGCTTCACCTTCGGCACCCCCGTGCCTAGCTTCACCTTCGGCACCCCCGTGCCTAGCTTCACCTTTGGCACCCCCGTGCCTAAGCTCACCTTCGGCACCCCCGTGCCTAAGCCCACCTTTGGCACCCCCATGCCTAAGCTCACATTTGGTACCCCAGTGCCTAAGCTCCCCTTCGGCACCCCGTGCCTAAGCTCACCTCCGGCACCCCGTGCCTAAGCCCACCTTCGGCACCCTAGTGCCCAAGCTCA
>NW_018921498.1:80067-108075 GCF_002207925.1 Prunus avium
TAAGTCGAATATTTACTTCTCACAGATTTGTTGAGGTTCAAGATTTGAACTGGGGACTTACCTGCCAAAGTATCCCAAGCGTGTTTGGCTGAACTGGTGTTTCTAATGCGGGAAGAAGCTTCCCGCCCGCACGAAATTTGGATTTTATGTAAAGCCGTGGCATTCTTCTCCCTCCAAGCTTTGAACTTATCATCAGCTTCTTCTTCTTCTTCGTCTTCTTCCACTACATCCCAAAGGTCTTGAGCCAACAAGTAAGTTTTAACCAATACACTCCAATCCACATAGTTACTGCTATCAAGAAGTTCCACAACAGCTGCATCTGCGGAGACGGCCATTCTTAGATGGATCTGACCAAGGGCTTATTTAGGAGAGGCTTTGCAATTTCTGTTTTATTTACTATACCCAATTGAGTGAAGAACCACAAGAAATAGTGGTCTTGTGGTTAGTGAATTAAATGTTTAGAGTATAATTTGGTTATATATAATATGTGTATATATATATATATATTTATGGTTAAAGTCGAATATTTACTTCTCACAGATTTGTTGAGGTTCAAGATTTGAACTGGGGACTTACCTGGTTTTGGCTTGAACTCTTCTGCCAAAGTATCCCAAGCGCGTTTGGCTGAACTGGTGTTTCTAATGAGGGAAGAAGCTTCCCGCCCGCACGAAATTTGGATTTTATGTAAAGCCGTGGCATTCTTCTCCCTCCAAGCTTTGAACTTATCATCAGCTTCCTCTTCGTCGTCGTCGTCGTCATATTCTTCTTCTTTTTCCACTACATCCCAAAGGTCTTGAGCCAACAAGTAAGTTTTAACTAATACACTCCAATCCACATAGTTACTGCTATCAAGAAGTTCCACAACAGCTGTGTTGACACCATAACTGACCAAGCAACTAGAAGACTAAAAGGAACTCTAAGCAAAGCAAGAGGAGTCCCACATCGGAAAACTGCAAGAAGTGGAGACTCCCCTTCACCTATAAAAGGAGACTTCTCTCCTCTTAGAAGGGGGATGAAAAACTGAGCTGGGGGCTCCCTCTTCAGGACTCTCCTGTTAGTCCAGCCTTCGGGTCCTGGGTCTCCAGACCCGGGGACTTGACCCCTGGGCTCCAGACTCCTAGCTTTGTACTTTAGGCCCTAGGCCTTCTTCCATTTATCTTTGGGTCTAACCCCCTTGTACAAATGTAAACAATATCATAATGAGAACATCTTCTCTGTGGACGTAGCCCATTCATTAAGGGTGAACCACATATATCTTGTCTTTTGTATATTTATAAATTGGCCAAAGCCCTCACATACCTGCTGAAGGTCCAAGCCTTCACCCATCATCCATCACACCTCATCACTAAGTTGGACTCAATAATGGCCCAACCATTTTGAGCATCAACAATATGCAAACCCATCTGCAGTCAACGTGTTCGGGTATTCTGTAGCAATAGTGCCTCTTTCTAGAAGAAGCACCTTGTATTTTTCTGATAAAGTTGCTGCCAATGGACACCCTGATGTTCCTCCACCGACTACAATGTAGTCATATGATCCTTCCAAGCTTGTATCAGTGGCGTTGTACACAAACTTCAAGTAGCTAAAATCTGCAAAATATATGTGAAGAGATGAAAGATTTTTTTCAACATGCATCTAAATTAGCTTGTTTCTTGCACTACTTGTTTCAGTTTTCTTAATTATAAATCTACAGTTTCTTGTTAAATGAATACTGAAGATGGAAATTTACCATGAGCAGAAGTATTTGTAAGCGAGTGAACCTCTGAATACTGAAGATGAAGGACAAGAAGATGCAACACAAATAGTATAACTGACATTGTTGATTTCTCCATGTCTTTGAATATTAAAAGCACTTGCACGGTTTCAGAATTTATAGAGAGGGTAGGATTTAGAAAAAATGAATTATATGAAAAGTTGCAATTAATTGTCACGTTTTCCACAATCACAAGATTTAGCTGAAGTCGCTTGTATGAATCAGAAGCACACAGCTGTGAGGACAAAATTTTCCCAACGGATTTTCTTCAATGATTTCGAAATGGCACTCCAAAATTATGTAATCTCTTTCGTGTACGTCATTCAATTGTGCCCACACTTGTATCTCTTGTCAAGGACATATACAAATAAGTGGCTGAAATAATTTCCCTCTCCCCTCTAGTTTAGACTATCGCTAGTACTAATTTTTTATACAAATAAATTTCAATATCAATTTACCAACAACCTAATAATTTGCAGTAAGGGAGTAGCCCAACACCTTATAAGCCCTTGCAAGGTTTTTTAACTTTCCAGTGTGGGATATTTTCATCTTCACATTTTCACACGCCCCCACACGCACTGGCGGATCTACAGAGGCGCAAGGAGGTGCACTGCACCTCCCCTTGTCGGAAAATCACTTTGAGAAGCTAGAAATGCCCCTCTGCTATTGCCCACCAGCTGTTCGATTATTTGCTCCAAAGAAGCTCCAGGCTACAGCGCGCAGGGCTGCTTGGTTTTTTTTTTTTAAAGTGATATGTCCAAAACGCATAGTTTTGATCCAAGTGAAAAAAATAAAAATAAAGAATAAAAAAATAAAAAGAAAGGGCCACCACTACCCACACCGGCCAACTCCCCAACCACATTCCTTTTTTCTCAATCCTCCTTTGCCTCCATCATCCATCAAGCTTTTCTCTTTGTGCTTTTTTCATTATCATTGACTATCTCTCACTCTCTCAAATTGGTACAACTACATTCCATTACATTCATTCAGCAACGAAACCCATTTGTTTTAGAGGCAAAAGAAGGGTTGTGAAGTGGGCATAAGCCATGGCAGCTCCAAAACCAGAAGAGATAAGCCATCCACCAATGGACCAAACCTCCACAATTTGTCTGGAAAATTAATTTCTCTCTCAAATTTCAAAGTTATTTCTCTTTATACTTTAATTAATTAAGATGGATTGTTGGGTTTTGGTTAATTGATTGAGTTTTTGTTTTTGTTATTTTGTATAGATTTTTTTGAATTTATTTATTTGTATATATTTTTAGTTTTTAATTAATTAATAAAGATTGTTGTTGTTTGATTAAATGATTAATATGGTGAATTTGTTAATATTTCAATGTGGTGGTTATTTGTATATAATTAACATGGTGAATTGGTTAATGTGATTAATATAGTGTTTTTAGCCTTTTTAAATATCATTTAAATTCTCAGGGTATTTGGTTGTTTTTTTCGTTAAGCTTTTAGGCTTTAAAATATTGCCCATTCCTTGAAAAATTTCTAGGTCCGCTGCTGCCCGCACGTGTAGCAAATTTTCAAACCTAACGCGTGGACAATACATATTGGGTAACGTGGTACATGTGTAGCCGTTGGGCTTTCATACATGGGCAACTCGCTCTGATACCATGAATGTGTAAGTGTATGCATTTTGAGTTTTTCTTTTGGCTTCCCTTGACAATATTGTAATAGGACATACATTGTAATCACCCAAGCTTAAGCTTAGTTTAAGAATAGTTTCACAAGTGTTCTTATCTGACTGCTATCTTATGGAAGATCAATTATATTGACAAAGGTAATTTGTGCATGTCATATTACATTCATTAGATTTCTTAAGATTATGACTAGTCATCTTGTTTTCGTATGACTAGTCATCTTTTGCATCAGTAAGTTTTCCAGTTGGATCCTACCAAACCTTTTTGTCTTATTCTACAAGTACAGATTGTTATGCTCTGTGTGTGTTCTTCATTATGAGTTCTCAACAGTTGACTAGTCATAAGTATATTTGGTCAAGGTTTAAAGTGTATGAAGATCACTGTGTCTGCTTGAATAGCATTTAAATTTACCCCTCGTCACCTAAGTACCAATTTCATAATGAAGTTGAGGTTCTTCCCCAAAACCAATTGGCAATGGGGAGAGTAGCCCAACACCTTATAAGCCCTTACAAGGTTTCTAACTTTCCAACATGGGACATTTTTACTTTTACATTCTCACAAAGTGAACTTTAGGCACGTGTTATATATATTATTTTATTTTATTTTATTATTAATAACAATCACTATTTTTGTTGTTGACAGAAGAGGGTCGTCCTAAACAGCTGTTTCAATTTACTAGATATTATTCACTATAGGGAAGTTGATTCTCAAAAGCCTACAACTAATACCTAAAATAAAGAACATTATACCCTTTTTCCTTTTTTTAACAAGTCTGATACCTCTACAATTTATTTACAACAATGCTAGTCATACCATATACCCTGTTTACATTGGTGGACCCGGGAATTTTTTAGCAGAGGTGCAATTTTGAAAGGCTAAAAACTCTTTGTGGATTGAACATCTAAGGCTTTTTACCTAGATTGACCTTAGGTCCCTTCATGCATTCATATCATACATGAAAAATTGTCTTATGTAAAAATATTGACCAAGTATGAAAAATGGTTTGTCAAAATAATCATTTTCTCAATATAATTTTTGGCGGCTTTTATTCCTTACACATCAAATAAGAAAACTTGATTTTATGGGATTTTATTATGAAGTATATATTGACTTAATGAGCCATCATTTTTAGCCTAAATTGTATTTTGCACTAAAACCGATTTTTCATATTTTGATTTGGTGGGAATTTGATTTTCTAGTATTTTTATTTAAATCCAAATGGGGGGTACTTCCTTATTTACATTGTAAACTTAAGTAAATGGAGTAATATAAAAATAAATGAAATTAAAATGACAAAGACATTTACTTAAATATTGAAAATGGAAATAAGGTAATCTATGCATCACCACCATCTGACCGCACTAGATCATCGACACGGGTCCGGCGCCTTCTTCCACAGGGGACAAAGTGAAACGTTACAGGGCCGGAGTCCCATTTAGTCGGGTTCTTACATCGACCTGTTTTTGGTGAAACCTGGATTATAACAAACCAGTCCAATCCGAGATATTAATAACAAACTTATCCTTTTGTTGTATGAAAGTGATCTTGCAAAGATCTAAAAATGGAAACCTGGATTTTGGACTTTCACAATAATATTGTTGGAAGTTTGAAAGCAAATGGAGTCCCACATTGGAGAAACCAAAAGGTTTCTCATGCTTTATAAGCATGAAACCTTTACACCAATTAAATAAGAAATTGGTGGTATGATGGACTTGGATGGTTGGCTTGCATGATGGGCTTGATTAATAATAATATTTAATTAATCAAGACTTGCATGGTTGGCTTTTATTAATAATAATATAAATATTTTTATTTTTATTTTCGGATTTCTTTTAGCAGAAGTTAGATTCAAACCAAAAGACTTATCTTTTTGTTTGAATTTTGAACACGAATAAACTGTTATTAACTGCAATTTCGAAGGGGTGCGAGTCTGTTATAAAACAGAAGTCCTATGCCACAATACGAAGATCTTTTTCATCCATTTCTTATTGCATTAAATTTTACAAACTGTATTGGAGAGAAACACACCACAGTTCGCCAGAATCCAAGGATCCGGTGCTGGACCCTTGGATTATAGATAGTTGAATCCTGGGAGATAGACGCCTGTTGAACTTCAAGCACTGAGAGGAGGCGAAATTCTGTCTTTAGGACATTGCGAAATACGCAAGCCTCTATCTACAATAAAAGTCAGTTTTCTGTATTTACTTTCTGTTTATACTATTAAATTATCATTGTAGTTTGCTGCTGTTATATTTCATCTGTGTCATCTTATAATATAAGCCATTTATTGATTTTTCCTAACAAATATTTGTTGTTTACGGAATGTCTCGCTCAACAACCGTTCGATATCGATATTTATATTCAGCAGTTGATATCATTATTTGATGAGTTCTTTTCGTCACAGGCTCACAGCTGTATGTGGGTTGCTCTCACAGCTTGGCATTAATATTGCATCTGATCGTGTCCTCACATCTTCGTTTCAATTTCTCTCACTGTTTGGCATTGTGCTGGAGATCAGTGAGATAATGTCAGGCTTTAATAATAGCATGTGCTCTTATCTTCTCAGCTGCATCTGAATTGCTCTTACGTACGGCTCAGGATTGTTCTGGAGGGAGATGGTGTGAGGCTCAAATAATTAGAGTATGGGGCAACGAGTGAACCACTACCTTCACATCATGGGCAATTGCTTTATCCGTAATTCAGAAGAAGAAAAAAGGAAGGAAAATCCAAATGGAAACTGACAAGACTTGTAAGAAAGAATCTAAAACCAGATATATGTATATTGACGCATACAAATAAAGATGAACAAACAAAAATATATTTGTCGATGGGCAAACATTACATGGCATGTACAGGTGGTGGTGTTAGTAGTTCACTCAAATTATAATATGTATGCCTGTCCGGCCTCCATGATGATTGTTTTTATCGTATATCTTGTTTTAATATAAATAATTTATGTTCTATGTTATCGGCCCGGGTACTGTTGAAAATATCTTCAACCAAAAAAAAAGTTGAAATCGTGTGATTATAAGTGTGACAACACTATATGAAAATAAATGCTTTCATGATATATAACACTGTATACGGTAACATAATGCATCCATGTGATAACAATAGGGACTTCGAAATAATGCCTTTTGAATACAATCGTGCTTTTATATTTCAGACATTAAAAAGCCCTATGTCCGGCCTCCATCCAAGGCTGGCCCTGGACTTGGGCACCGAGGGCGACAACCTAGGGCCCTGAAGGGAGCCTAAATTTTTTTATATTTGTATATGTTATATATCATTGTTGAGACTCATATTAAAAGTGATTTTTGGAGAGGGAATTAAAATCACTTCAAATCTTTAACAATGTAAGGGGATACATTTTAAAAAATTCAAATATGCAATTAATCAAACACTTTCTTCAAGATTGATGCAATTAAACTACTATATTTAACCCAAAAAGAAAATATATGTGCATAATTTTTTTTTCTTGTTACACTATGATTACATACAAAGGGAATCATTTTAATTTCTGGCCAAGGGCCACCAAAAAGTCAGGGTCGTCCATGCCTCCATCTTCATTATTGTATCATAATTTTATCTTGTCATTGTTGAAATAGTGATTTTTTAGCTGAACTCTACTCAGCCTTATCCTCTATAAATTCCATAGAGGATAGCCTCTATGAAAGTGTGAAAGTGTGAAAGTGTGACAGAAATTTTAAGAAATGGAGAAATCGACAATGTCAGCTGTAGTATTGGTGTTGAACCTTTTGGTCCTTCATCTTCAATATTCAGAGGTTCACTCGCTTGCCAGTACTTCTTCGGAGCATGGTAAGTTACTTCATCCGTAATTCAAAAAAAGGCAATCAAAAGGAAACTGACTGAGAATAGTGTCAGAAACGACCTCATTGATGCCTACAAGTAGATGCATGTGCTTTACACTATCGTTGCAACCAAGTTGTTTATGTATACTTTTAAAAACTCTTCATCTCATATTTTGCAGATTTTAGCTACCTGAAGTTTGTGTACAACGCCGTTGATATGGAATTGGAAGGATCATATGACTACATTATAGTTGGTGGAGGAACCTCAGGGTGTCCATTGGCAGCAACCTTATCGGCAAACTACTCGGTGCTCGTTCTAGAAAGAGGCACTATTGCTACAGAATACCCGAACACGTTGACTGTAGATGGGTTTGCATACAATCTGCAGCAACAAGATGATGGAAAGACACCAGTCCAAAGGTTCGTGTCCGAAGATGGTATTGATAATGTAAGAGGCAGGATCCTCGGTGGCACGACCATAATCAATGCTGGCGTTTATGCCAGAGCTAACGAGTCATTCTATAATAATTCAGGAGTTGAATGGGACTTGGATCTGGTTAATGAGGCATATGAGTGGGTTGAGGACGCTATTGTGTACAAGCCAAGTAATCAATCTTGGCAATCTGTTACAGGAACTGCATTCATGGAGGCTGGTGTTCTTCCGGACAATAGATTTAGTTTGGTTCACGAAGCAGGAACTAGACTCACTGGCTCAACTTTTGACAATAACGGAACCAGACATGCATCTGATGAACTGCTTAATAAAGGAGACCCGGACAACTTGAAAGTTGCGGTTGAAGCAGCAGTGCAGAAGATCATCTTCTCTAACGAAGCATCAGGTATGTTGCCTCTGAGACAGCTGCTAGTTTGTGATTCTCAACTCCAAAGTAAATATTTTATCATTTTAAAACATTGATAGCATGAGTACAATCTCATAAATTGTTTGATCATAGTTACAAGTTATTCTTCAATGCAGATTTGACAGCTGTAGGAGTCGTATATACTGATTCTAATGGAACGTCTCATCGTGCATTTGTAAGCGGTAAGGGGGAAGTCATATTGAGTGCAGGGGCACTTGGAACCCCTCAACTTCTACTACTTAGTGGTGTTGGCCTGGAGTCTTACCTAACATCTCTGAACATTTCAGTTGTTGCTTCCCATCCTTACGTCGGGCAATATTTAAATGACAACCCTCGTAATTTCATTAACATTTTGCCCCCAAATCCTATAGAAGCCTCAACTGTAACCGTTCTAGGCATTACAAGCGATTTCTACCAATGTTCTCTCTCGAGCTTGCCATTTGATACTCCACCTTTTAGTCTTTTCCCTACTTCATCTTATCCCCTGCCAAATCAGACTTTCGCTCACATTGTTAGCAAAGTTCCTGGACCTTTATCTGCTGGTAATCTCACTTTGCAATCATCCTCTAATGTCAGCGTCGCACCAAATGTCAAATTCAACTACTATTCAGATCCGGTAGATCTTACTCATTGTGTTAGCGGCATGAAGAAGATTGGTGTTTTCTTGAGTACAGACGCATTAAAACCATATAAAGTTGAAGATTTGCCCGGTATAGATGGTTTTAATATTTTGGGAACACCGTTGCCAGAGAACCAAACGGATGATGCAGCTTTCGAAAAATTTTGCCGAGACACAGTAGCCTCATATTGGCATTACCATGGTGGAGCCATTGTTGGAAAAGTGATTGATGGTAATTTTCGTGTTACGGGGATCAATGCATTACGCGTTGTCGATGGCTCTACGTTCCCTTCCACACCGGCAAGCCACCCCCAAGGCTTTTATTTGATGTTAGGCAGGTATGTGATACACACTTACTTGCAACCACTAGAAATTCTGAATATTATTATTAGGTTGAATAGCTTTTTTGTAATGAACTCTATGCCATATTGCTCTTTTTCATTCCTTTCAATTGTTGTGCCTTGGACAGGTATGTGGGCACTAAAATTGTGCAAGAGAGATCAGCTTCAGGGGAGGCTATTCATACTTCAACATTCAAACCGAAACTTATGGATTCCCTGAAGTCAGCATTATCCTTTGTTTTTTAAACTTAATCACGAAATAATGATGGCTCAAGTGGGATTAGGGTATCGCTGGCAAAGGGGCCTAGGTTCTTTTCTATCCCCCGTGGCTAAGGGCCCGTTTGGGAGTGCTTTTGGAACAATTAAAAGCGCTTTCTGACAACCCAAAGCCCTTATGACAGCGTTTGGTAGAGAAGTTTAGAAGCGCTTTTGGGCCATAGAAGTGCATTCTGGAGAAGCACCTGCCATGTGCTTCTTCAGGAAGCACTCCCAAGTGCTTTTCCAAGAAGCACTTCGATTTCTTATGAAAATTTTAACGTCTTTATAATAAAAGCGCTTTTGGTAGAAGCACTTATAAGTAGAAGTGCTTCCTAGAGAAGCAGTCTCAAACGAGCCCAGTGTTCCTCTTTATTTCTATATAATAAATTCCCCTTGTAATGTTGAGATCATCTATAAATAAATAAAAAAGAACCTTGTGCTTTCCGTTTACTATCCCTTGATGTTTTTTTCACTATTCAATAGAAATTTTTTTTTCTTCCCAGAAATTCAATAAAAGTGTTTCAACTACGATATAAAAACAAAGAATTAACTACACTTTAGTACTCGGAGGTTTAGGGTCAGTATCGAAATGGGCCCCGAGATTTCAATTTCATCAATTTCATACCCAACATATCCAAATATGACCAATTCACCCTGTCTGTTAGATTGACCGTCTAGTCAAACGTTAAATGCTGATGTGACAACTGTGGGCCCCACCACAGATCCTGACAGCCTAATACAACTAGTCCACATGAAGGGCATTTCAGAAAGAAAATTAAAGAATAATTTTTTTTAATATATATTTTTTCAAAACCAAAAAACATAAAACAAAATATCCCAGCAACTGTCCCTCCCCCAACCACCCTTCGTTGACCTCCATAGGCCCTCCCCCAGCCACCCTTCCTTTTCCACCGCTTTTGCTTTCACTATAGTCCTAGAGTACCCCCAAGCTCGGCGGCCGTGGCCTCGCCTTCATAATCTCACCTTCAAAGGGGCTTCCTGGGTCTCTTCCAAGCCAGTACCTTGGTGTATCCCGTTCTTCGAAGAACTTCTTCAATGGTGGCTGCAGAGAGGAAGACGACGCGGCAGCCCTCTGGCCCTGGAAGAATCACCGTCGTTGGAGTCGGCAAAGAGGAGATGCCAATTGAAAATCGAAGGCAGATCCTTCTTGATTGCTAGCAATAACCAACAAAAGAAGCAAAAAAAGAATTAATAGCCCATGTCAAAAGAAAAACATGAACAGATCAGAGAAAAAACAAACAAAAGAACTAATCAAATTGGAAAAGTAAAAGAAACCCAAGTGGAAATTAGTCTTGAAATTGGAAAATTTGAAAGAAAGTTTGGAAATTGATGTGATATGAATGCATAGCTTCGCTGTTTCTCTAACCTCCATGGATTTCTCAAGCACCTCACAGGTTTCATGGCCATCCATGAACATCAATGTCCAAAGAGTTCCATTAAACCCATCCATTCGCTCCACTGAATCAAAAAAGAAAACCCAGTAAGCAAAATACCAAAAAACCCACCAAGAAGCACTTCGAATCCAGTACAAAGCAAGATGAGGTAGACCCAAAGATTTACGTAAGAGAAAAAAATTGGAAACATATACAAGATTCTCAAATATTCAACATGGGATTCTGCTCAAGACCAATTCCAGAGGCTACCCATTAAATTGCAGAGAAATTCAATTTTGTATGTTTTTTTCCTCTTCTTCATCGCACATCGTCGGCGTCTTCTCTGGCGCTGACCGCTCCTATAATGATCGTGACTCCACCGTCGGCGGGTCACGACTGTCTCGAAGAGGCCGGAGCAAGAGTTCCACGGGAAGGGTCGAAATCGGAGTCAAAGATTATGGAAGCCAACGATCTTCTCTGCAACTCTTAGGTTTTTTAAAGCTTTTTCTTTTTAGAATGTTATTTTATTATTTTTATATAATTTTTTTTTAAAGATTGATTAGTGGGTGGGTCTCACGACTGTCACATCAAACATCTAACGTCTGACTTTAACGGTCAATATAACGGCGGATGTAAATTGGTAATAATTTAAAATAATGAGTATGAAATTGATTTAATTAAAACCTTAGGGCCCATTTTGATATTAACACTAAACCCCGAGGACTAAAGTGTAGTTAATTCAAAAACAAACTACTTTACAGCTACTCCCACGGACAGAGGGTATCCCGAGATTTCAACTTCAAGACAAGCGGGTTAAAAAAAATATTATATCTTCATCCTGCCGATGAATGGATTGGTAAAATTCAGCCTTCGATACTCAGTCTAAAGGACAGTATCCTATCGGATCAAAAAGGACAGTACCCTTAACTTTAGTTGTTTGTTTCTCATTAAAACAAGCATCCACGCAACGCAGATTTTTCTGTTTGCTAGATAAAATGTGGAGGTGAATCAAAGTGTAAGGGCCATACAATTATTGAGTAAAACCAGTACTCAAAGTAGATGTTTTATGATATGACTGGGAAATACAAATATCTAAATCGTTCACCCATATTATGATACATGAGCTATTATACCACACTGATCTAAACAAAAGCCTCGGTTAAAATGGCCGGTTGAATAATACCTAATATTCCATAATAAACTTCAAATCCTAGCTCTATCATTGCGTCTAATGTGTCCAAAGGAAGAAGTAAATTTGGAGATGTAAAGCAACTTTTACATTCCCTTCTACATGTGCATGCTTTTGTTTCTCTCTTCTTCTATAGATCACACCGTCCTTCACGGGATATTACTAATCCATGTGTTAGAATATAATATTGTAAAATATATTGAAAAATGTTATTCTTGTAGTTAAGTGAAGATGTGAATGTGACTGAACAAGATTGATGTATGATGTGATTGCCACTAGATCTAAATCGATATGGTGGTTCATCAAAAACACATGCATGCATGTGTTCAAATTTCCGTTCAATATATTTTCTGTAGTGAGATTGGTCACTTTCCATGCAAGTGTTGATTGAGTGAAAAGAACAAAACTTTCATTGATTTTCTGTTCAACTCCATCGTTAACACTCTCATCTCCAGCTCTGAAAATGTTCTTCATGTCCAATTCCAAGATCCATAGGTGGTGGTAGTTTGTTGTTCTTAAACCACGTCGTATAATCTATTTTAGCAATATATCCGAAGTAATATAACTTATCATAATGGGAAAATCAAGTATTTAGTGGTCAAAGTTTATTTGATATACGGAGGGAATTGAATTTGATAGCAATATTGCTTCCATCACTCTTCTAATATTCATGTACTGAGTTACTTTTTCTGGAGAAATTTTTGTACTTGATTTTAATCTCTATTTGCATGTGCTGAACTTATTAGCAACATGCAAGTAGTAACGTGTGTTAGATGGCCCAAATAAAATAGTTCGAATTCTTATTTTTCTAAATATGAAACCATAAATTTTTTGACGAATTGGCTAGCTAAAATTTCTAACTAAAATAAAAGTGTACATTAAATTATATAGAAAATTTGGCATAAGTCCAATTATGAGGAGAGATATTGGGTGCAATCCACGTAGAAATTGTTGTTGATCCAAGTCCTTTGACTTTTGCACCACATAAGATTACATGCCTTTTTCAATTTATTGATATTTACTTTTTTTTATTTTTTATTTTTTGTTCCAGTTATGCACCTAAAACATAAATAAGGTAAATTATGAATTCGTAAAACTGGTAAGTTATTGATTTGTAGGACATTAATTATCATATTTGATTTGAATTTAATTGCAAATCTATTTATTGAATTCTGAAATTTTCCAAGGTATACCTACATCAAAATTTGTAATAAGAGTTCATAAAAACTTCATACCTTAACAATAGGTAAGGTACCTATGCATACACCTCGTATGCAGTATGCAGGTAATTAAACCCATAAACTACCTTTGGTCCAGGTAATTAAATCCATAAATTACCTCTAGTCTAGGCAGGGGCGAATCCACAGAGGAGCAAGGGTGGTCAATTGACCCCCGCAACCCCTGAATCCGCCACATGAGGAAATAAAATTGACCCCTGCAAGGGCTGGATGGCTGGGCAATTCATGCCCGCCATCTGTTCGAGGAAATGCTTGAAAGGAGCACAGCACCCTGAGCGCAGCAAACAGCTTCGCGTGCAGCGCGCTTCTTTTATTTTTATCATCCTTTGCTCCAGGTTGAAACGACACCGTTTGTTTAAGTTTTTTTCTTTTAAAAACATATTAAAATAAACAGGGGCAGCAGCAACCTGCTACCCGATAAACCCCACAATCCCCAATACATTAGACAATTCAAATGAAATATACTATTCTGTTTCCAATTGTTTTTTTTTCTTTTCCCAATCTTTCTTTTTCTCTTTCTTTTCTTTTCAGTTTTTTCTTTTTGTATATATATTTTTTCTTTGTTCCTTTTGCTCTTTACTTTATGTTTACTTTTTATTTTCCATTTTTCCTTCTCATGTATTTTTCTTTATTAGTTTTTTCAATACTAGAAACATAAATAAGTAAGGTTCAATACATTGATATACTAAAATGCGCGGGATTACATGACAGCTCTTACATCGAATAAGACAAGACAGCTCGATAAGTGAAGAGATTTCAATTGAATTTTGCGGAAAAATTACCTAGCATGTCTCCGTCATTTGTCAGATGCTTTTCATTACCATTTAAACGAGGACGCTCTTCAATCAAAACTAAATAGAAAACATAATCAAAAATCAATCAAAAATGGAGTTTCTTTCGATTCATGAAGCCTCCACAGATTTGAATTTATTTTTGCTCCTCCTTCAAACCAATAAACAATAGATGAAAATGTTGTGTTTCCACACTTTAATTTCCATATTGGTTCTACCTTTGTGCAAGCTGCAAATATGCACAATGACCAATTTTTTCAATGCTCACTGTGCTGCTTCGGTAGCAAATGTAGGATTGTGTCTGCTAGCGAGGAACCAAGAGTGTGCCACATTGACTGCTCAAGTCACATCCTTGAAGGATGAAGTTGCCGAATTGCATAGGCATCAAACATGCAAACCGACATATAGAAGCACTAAAAAAGAAAAATCGAGACTTTGTTGAACTGGTGGAGGTCTTACAGACTCGTGTATCAAGAAGAGACAGATAAGGATTTGAGATGAAGAGATGCAATTCTCTTTGATAATGAACATGAGTATTTTATATGGTTTTATCTATTAACTATGAATTAGAATATTATCGTTTCATTTCGATGGGTATATTTTCTATAAAAAAAAAAAATTTAAAACCTTTTACACGTTGACCCCTGGAATTAAAATTTCTGGATCCGCCACTGCCAGTTAGTTTGTGATTACAATGCAATTTGATCCTTCTCTAATTCAATACTCTATGTCATATTCTCGGGATATGGTAAACTTGTGTCAAAATCCCTAATATGACATATCTTGATTATATGATTCAATTTGATGAAATTGAAAACGTTCTTGTTTCAATTTCCATCCAATACTTTGGCCAAAGATTCACGAATCATATCTTTAGAGTATTCTCTCTTCTTACTAAGAGCAAAGATTCCTTGTTGTACATTCACCCGTCTCTGTGTACACGCTGAGAATCCTGAGGAACACTTTTAAGTCACATCATTTTGATACGACTGTATAGTGCTCTCAAAGAGAAACAACATATACACAAGACAACTGTGATGTCTCAAGTATATAAGGAAACACTTAATTTTAGGAAAGTGTTTTCATATAATTCCATTTATGATAGTGGCATATCCTGTAAATTTTAAAAAAATTATGGGCATACTAATTGCTTAATTGGTGAGACTGGACTGCAATTAAAAAGAGAGAGCATGTGGATTGCATCCATTATATCTTGATGAAAATGGACCCATATCTAAGTATAAATCATGCTACTTAATTCATAGTTTCATTGACTAATTTCCAATAAGCTTTAACATAAAACAAATACATATTAAATGCAACAACAAAAATACACAATATCAAAATGAATATATGTTCAACAACATAATTAAAAATGTACTACTAAAGTTGCCCCTACGAACCTTGAGATAATTGAAATCTTTTGTTATTCCATATAAATTGATTTTGGTAGCCCAAAATACAAAGTAGGATACTAGATACTCTTGAGGTCATATTAGAATACTTTATTATATGGAATCTAAAGCCATGCCAATTCCACGTAAATTGTTAGCATTTCTCACTCTCACTCCACTATTTATAAGAATTAAGAAATACAAATTGTAAAAAGTAAACGATGAAATTAAATTAAGACTTTATTCATAGAAGACTTTATTACACTAGAATACTTTATTCATATATATATAGAATTCAACCAGACATTGAAAAAAAGCCAACAAGACCACAAAGTGGATGAGGGCCCAGCCACAAGTGGGGTGTGAGAATGGCATGTGATGGTCTACTGTTAGGTTTAATTTTTTATTTTTTCAAGTTACTAATATTTCCTAATTAACGTCATAAACGCTGGAAATTTCATGTTATAAGACTTTGTTGTACGAGCTCTTGTTCTGTAAGATACTCAAGGTTAAATAAAATCTTTATCTACACCATGTTTGACAACCAAACTACCAACTAATGCTTATGGCTGCTAATAATGGACTGAGTTGAATTGAGCACATAGCCCGACAAAAATTCTGTGTGACCCTAGAATTTTATGGTGCTTAGAAACTATTTGTAGAATTTTGAAGAAAATATTTTGGATGTGATTAAAGGAAAGTACATGTTTTTCTGAGTTCGTAGTATTTTTCGGAGATTTTTTCGGAACTCGGATGAATATTTGGAGATCTAGGAGTATTGAAAATCAAGAAATGGTGTGGCTAAATATTGGGCGTCCAATCCTTCACTGGTAATCTGATCCTGCGACTATCCTTAGGCCAGGTAAGAGACACGTGTCATGTTGAGTGTTGACCACTTGAGCCAGCTTAGCATAGGTGTCGCTGGAATAAGATTGAAAGGACAAGTGTTGATCTCTTCTTTCCCCATGTGTGTGTTTTGTGATTCCAAAGAGAAAAAAACAGGGGGAAAGGATGGTTTTTAGCTCCTACTTCATAATAGGATATGAATACCATTATTAACATTGCTATAACATTTCTTATGTGCAATTGCATACAATGTTTGTGAAATTGCATACATTTTATGCAATTTTTGACCCCATGTATACAATTACCAATAATATGTATGTTTAAAGTAATTTTTGACCCCTATATGCAATTACCGATAATGTGGAGCGGTCGACTCAAATGCTAGAGTAATCTCTCTCCTCTGTGAGAGTTTTATTACGTTCTTATCTTATGTTTCCAATTTTTGACCCCTATATGCAATTACTGATAATGTGGAGCGGTCGACTCAAATGCTAGAGTAATCTCTCTCCTCTGTGAGAGTTTTATTACGTTCTTATCTTATGTTTCTTTGATACAAATAATAATTTACAAATTTTCAAAGAAAAGTATAGTATTTTTAGTAAGTTTTATTTGTTTCCTAATTTTTTAAAATTTCATAATTATCAAATTGACCTCCTCACAATTCTTAAAATTTTAAGCTAAAACCAACCTTGGCACACTACTCTAATTCTTGAACTAGTAGTTCTCATCATACGAGTCATCCATGAGGTTAATCGGCTCGTTCCTTAGGTAAATTGCGCATAAGGGGTATTTTACTCCGAAAATGTAAGGTGTTCATTCGATGAGTAAAAGATATCATTGGATTGGTAAAAAAGATTTCTTTGTCAATTTACTCTAGGAAAAATCACGTTTACTCAACAGACGAACCCCTTACGTTCATGGGATAAAATACCCCGTTCATTGAGTAATTTACCTAAGGAAATAGGCGATTTACCTCACAAAAGACAAAGAGGTAAATAGCCTCCTTCGTGAGGTAAATTACTCAACAAGTATGCAAAACACACACAAAAAAGAGGCCTTCTAGCCAAAAAGATGAAATTTGGTGATCTTTGCATACATTATAAGAGTGTGAGCCAATGAGCCTTTTAGTAAAAACGAAAAAGTTAAAAACCAAAAGAAGGGCGAAATGCAATTGCATATTGTAAACTAAGAATTGCAAACAGACGTTACGAAATTGCATACATATATATATATATATGCAATTGCATGTTGAATTGCACATAGATGCTACGAGATTGCATACATGTAAATGCATATGGATATTGTAAATTGAGAATTGCACACATGTGCTATCAAATATGCGATATATGCCCACAAAAACCATTAAACGTGGATAAATTGTTGATTTAGTCCTTGAACTTGTATCCAATTTTCAATTTATCGCATGACATTTTTTAAAAAAATTACGGATATGAATTTGTCTTTATCGCCAATGTCTCCTCTGCCGTTTAATTCCCTAACATTTCGTCCAATCTATCATTAAATATGAGGGCACGTTGGTCATTTCATATGTTAAGCATAATTGAATTATGTAAAATAAAATAATATGAAAGGATGTTAAATATATGCCTTAAAGCCAAACATGCGATGTTGCTTTCAAATCTGGATATTTCACCATCATTTATGGGCAAAATCGTTGTTTTCATCTATGTTATTTAGTCTATAATCATAACAGCACAACATTCCTTGCAATGAGATTGGATATAAGAAGACTTCTCATACTTCCACTTCACTTCATGGTAATATATCATCAATTGGGCATTGATCATAATCGAAAAAGTCCAATTTTCTTTTTCATCAATTCAATGTGGCTCAATCAATCGACCATCATTAAGTAATAATTTTTGTTGAAAATTTTTAAATTTATATTTATATCAACAATCATATGTTTGATTTTATTGATTTTTTTAATTAATAATATAAGAATAATTGGAGATAATCAACAAAGTTCAATTTTATTCCCAATAGTTCATTGGGTTAAATTAGTAGTAAATCACGAAAGTTATATTCAGTAATTTAAGCCAACAAACCTACCTAACAAACACTAAGCGACTCGTTCATCGGGTAAATGATGTTGTTTGTTAACCAATTATCCAACGAACTCCATGATTTACTCAACAAACAAGGTATTTTACTTCGAGGACGCAAGGGGTGCGCTCGTTGAGTAAACTTTGTCGTTCCCTGAGAAATTGGACCAACTAAAATACTTTATCAAATAAATGCGCTATTTTTTCACGTAAACGCAGGGGGGTGTGTTTGTTGAATAAACTTGGCTGTTCCCCGAGAAATTGGACCCAACTAATTTACTTTTTCAAACAAATTGGCTATTTGTTCACGCAAACACATAGGTTGCGTTCATTGAGTAAAGTTGCCCGTTCTCCGGAAAAATGAGCCCAACTAACTTACTTTTTCAAACAAACGGGCTATTTGTTCACGCAAACGCAAGGATTGCATTCGTTAAGTAAAGTTGCTCGTTCCTTGGAAAAATAGACCCAACTAACTTACTTTTTCAAACAAAATGGCTATTTGTTCATGCGAACGTAAGGGTTACGTTCGTTGAGTAAAGTTGTACATTCCTCAGAAAAATGAGCACAACTAACTTACTTTTTCAAACAAGCAGGCAATTTGTTCACATGAACGCAAGGGGTTGTGTTCCTTGAGTAATGTTGTCCATTCCTCGGAAAAATGAGCCCATCTAACTTACTTTTTCAAACAAACGAGCTATTTGTTCACTTGAACGTAATGGGTTGCGTTTGTTGAATAAAGTTGCCCGTTCCCCAGAAAAATGGGCCCAACTAATTTACTTTTTCAAACAAACGGACTATTTGTTCACGTGAACGTAGAAGTTGCATTAATTTGAGTAAAGTTGCCCGTTCCTCGGAAAAATGAGCCCAACTAACTTACTTTTTCAAACAAAATGGCTATTTGTTCACCCGAACGCAAGGGGTTGCGTTCCTTGAGTAAAGTTGCCCATTAAAAATGGGTCCAATTAATTTACTTTTTCAAACAAACGGACTATTTGTTCACGCGAACACATGGGTTGCGTTCATTGGGTAAAGTTGCCCATTTCCCGAAAAAAATAGACCCAACTAACTTGCTTTTTCAAACAAACGGGTTATTTGTTCATGCGAACGCAAGGGTTTCATACGTTGAGTAAAATTGCCCGTTCTCGGAAAAATGAGCCCAACTAACTTACTTTTTCAAACAAACAGGCAATTTGTTCACACGAGCGCAAGGGGTTGCGCTCGTTGAGTAAAGTTGCCCATTCCCCGGAAAAATGAGCTCATCTAACTAACTTTTTCAAACAAACGGGCTATTTGTTCACCCGAACGCAATGGATTGCGTTCGTTGAGTAAAGTTGCCCGTTCCCCAGAAAAATGGGCCCAACTAATTTACTTTTTCAAACAAACGGGCTATTTGTTCACGCGAACGCAGGAGTTGTGTTCGTTGAATAAAGTTGCCCGTTCCCCAAAAAAGGGCCCAACTAATTTACTTTTTCAAACAAACGCGCTATTTGTTCATGCGAACACAGGGGTTACGTTCGTTGAGTAAAGTTGCCCGTTCCCCTGAAAAATAGACCCAACTAACTTACTTTTTCAAACAAACGGGCTATTTGTTCACGCGAACGCATGGGTTATGTTCGTTGAGTAAAGTTGCCCGTTCCTCGGAAAAATGAGCCCAGCTAACTTACTTTCTCAAACAAACGGGGAATTTGTTCACACGAACGCAAGGATTTGGGTTCCTTAAGTAAAATTGCCCATTCCCCAGAAAAGCGAGCCCAACTAACTTACTTTATCAAACAAACGAGCTATTTGTTCAAACGAACGCAATGGGTTGCGTTCGTTGAGTAAAGTTTCCCGTTCCCCGGGAAAATGGACCCGACTAGTTTACTTTTTCAAAAAAATAGGCTATTTGTTCACGCGAACGCAGGGGTTATGTTCTTTGAGTAAAGTTGCCTGTTCCCCTGAAAAATGGATCCCACTAACTTACTTTTTCAAACAAACGGAATATTTATTCACACGAAAGTAAGGGGTGCGTTCGTTGAGTAAAGTTACTCGTTCCTTGGGAAAATGGACCCCACTAACTTACTTTTTCAAACAAATGAGCTACTTTTTTTGGCGAACGCAGGGAGTGCGTTCGTTGAGTAAAGTTCGCCGTTCCCCGATAAATTGGACCAGTTAAAATACTTTATCAAACAAACGCATTATTTTTTCACGCGAATGCAGGGGTTGCGTTCGTTGGGTATGTTGCGTTCATTTTATAAATTTAAATGTTGGTATGTTTGGTAAGAAAAAATAAGAGTTCACGAGAAAGAAGAAGACATGAATGGGTGTTTTATTTTGAGTTGAAGAAATTATTATTATTATTTTTTAAGGAAAAAAACGTATGGGTGTGATATATACTATTGTTATATCCAAAGTCGAATTACATGACTTGGTATATCCAAAGTCAAGAGGGAAACATCCCAGATCGTACGCTAAGGTCCCTAAGCAATCACTTAGTGAAAAAGGAAGTGAATATGAATCTAGATGGTTGCTCCTCATTGTTTGAACCTCATAGGAGCTCTTTATTTATGTAGATGGACACTTGCCTAAATTGTAATCCAATGTTTAAACAAACTATGGATTTATGCATAGTTTATTCATTCTAATCAACATTTTATTTTCAAACTTTTCATTAACACGTATTACATATCACTTATATTTCATCATATGTATATCTTATTATTAGTAAATTTTGAGTTTTATTTGTTCAATACATTCATTGATCATGTACATAACATTTATAAAAAATTTACACCAAAATTACGTATTTCAATTCCTGTATTTGTATAACATTTATAAAAATTTTACACCAAAATTACGTATTTCAATTCCTGTATTTGTCATTTTTGTTGATTTTTTCCCGATACCTAAAACGATAACGATATATTCCCCAAAATATCCGTAAATTAGAGGCCCGATATTTTAACCATTGACTTTACCTTTGTGAGGTGCAGAAATTGGATTCATCACTATCCATGTTAAGGGTAATGATTAAAATATCGATCTCAAGTATAAGAACCTGAAAAACCATTTGAGTTCCAAGAACTTGAACAACCATTTGAGTTCCAAAAACCTGAAAAAGTTTCACTTGCTTATTAAGTCCACACTAGTTTGTGTACTTCGATGTGTACTTCGAGAAAGCAAGAGAGTGAAATTTGTTTGTACAAATGGTAATAATTGCATATATAAGGTCAACTATTGCATAAATAGTATGCAATTGCATATCCGATTTACAAAAGTCATTAAAAATGAATTTTATTCCAATTTAGGCTTTAAAGAGACTACGCAATTGCACGTCCCATGATACAAAACCTAGACAGCGGTGTACAATTACCCTTTCCTCCATCTGTTTTATTTGCAATCAATCAACGACCAACATAACCAAAGGGCATTGGTTAATTTTTGTTAATTCACTTCTGCAAAGCTTCATAACTGATTCAGTAGCAAAACCAAGCTAAACCTAATAATAAAATAAATATATTAAAAAATAAATTGAAAATTGAAATTGCAAACTAATTAAAATAAATATAATTACATACAACCTGCAAATCCATCCATTGTAACATGATATTTAAATCACAATAAAAATTACATTTAAAACTAAAATACTCAAAATGAACTAAGTTATCTAGCACTTAGAAGATCACGAGCAACACAGTATAAGAAAACCTTTATGGGAAATTCATCCCTACTATATGGCACTTTATGGGAACAACATATGGTGCATAACCATTTTCTCAAGTCCTCACTATATGGAATTGTATGGGAACAATGGTTGTTGTTCATTAAAAGCAGAAGATATCACAGTAAGAAATAAATAAAACTTCACAATTGAAAATCACCCTCAGGATGTTACTCTGACATTACTTGATTACAAGATGTGGATGAAGCGTTCGTGAATTGTTACATGAAAGAGTATCACTTGCGTACTCAAACCTTTTCCAAACATCCTATACATATCATGCTTTTATCTGATACATCTCACATGGGAAAGAATGAACTGATTATAACACAAAAGATTTCTACATGCCTATCCATGGAAACTATCCAACACCAATCCAGATTACCTGTTTATATAGCAACTGTGATACAGTTTTTTGAAATCAAGAGCACGCCAATATTACTTAATTGTCAACTCCAAATAAAAGAAAAAGCATAGAGCGTTTCGGTACACGGTACACTATCCACTAGAAGATCTGTAGATTGATAAATTAACCGTCCACAAATGCTAAAACATCATGTAAGACCTAATATATTTTTAAAAAATAACTGAACCTGACATAAATAATTAAAAAGGTTTTACTAGTCACTTGTAGGTGCCAAACTGGTAGTGGGAATGATCAAACTGAGAGCATGGAAATTAAAGCACTCAACAACTTGGGTTGTGTTTTCACTAGGCAACAATAGATGTTTGATACCACAGTTGAAGAAAACTATGAGCTTTAAGAAGTGAGCAAGAGAAAAAATAGAAGTAGCCTTACACTGTCTTGAACCATATCCTGCCTTGCCCACCACAGAAAAGCACCCACACCAACAATTGCTACAAGCACTGCAAGGAGCTGGATGTGAAAAGGCATCAATTTTATTAGAGATATAATCCTACATGCTGATGTCAGAGTCAAAATTAAAAATGATTATATTAGACACAAAAATAGCATAAAACTAACTGTTTTTTTTTTTTTTTTAAGAAATGTAAAGGAACTAAGATTTGTGAGAAGAACCCCAAATCAGTTGCTAAATGAAAGAGAGTACCCAAATGGAAACAATTGCATCCAAAATCCAACCAAGCTGCCCAGTAAATGAAAGATAAATCAATCCAACAGCCAAAGCTAAATTACCCAGAATTCTAGCAGTAGCTCCGTCATCTTTCCCACCACCACCTCCACCACCATTAAACCCAAACCCCTGATTGAACCTCACCACAACCTCTCTGTTCTTCTTCTCTAACTGGTATCTCAATGCTCTATTTTCTTTGATGACTAAGATGAATGATTTTTTTTTACAATAAAATGAAATCTTATGCTATAATTAAAAAAATCTAATTTAATATATTAGAGAACCTCATTCTAATTTTTATTTTAAAAAAAGGACAAGGGAAAAATTGAAGGAAGAAAAATTCACAAAACCCAAACTTGTTGCTCTAAATAAATTAAAAAAATAAGAGAGAAAAAACAAAGAAACAACAACCAAGAGAAGCCAGATGCGTGGGAACTAAAATCTCCCAGCCAGATGCATGTGAATTGAAGTTGAATTTGAATGGTGAAGGGGTATTGTCTTTGTCCCAACGTTGATGGTCAAGCTTTGGCTTGAAATTTTGTTGTACCACATGAAAGTGATGAGGAGCTGCTTCTGGGTGAGAGTTTGGCTTTGTCTACCCACTTCCCCTTTCCCTGTCTGTACAATTCTCACCAAGCAAGAGACCCTCAAAGAAGAATCCACAAAACAGCACACAATCCCTCATTCCAACATTACTTAAATTCACACACACAGGCATGGACAGAGTTCTTTTTCTAAACATTTCTACTCAACTTGCGAACTATTTCAATAACAGAAAGCTGAAGATTTAGTAGATGAAACGCACCAATTCATTTCCCAGAATTAGAAAACAATGCAATAAATCCATGAAAATGAAAAGTAATCTATAAATTAGTAAAAAGGTCCCATTTGAGATGATGGATTCATATTTTCCTCAACATGAACACTCTAAATATTTCTCATAATTATCAAATTGACCAACTCACAATTCTCAAATTCCAATTTGATTGCTTTATGAATTTCCAATCCCAATAACTTAAATTTATCACCAAAGCCAAAATGAACAAGCAATAGAGAGATAATAACATACGGGCAATAGGAATTGGAGAAGATGGCAATCTTGTTGAGTAGATGATGTTCTGTACAAACGCCGAAGGCGAAGTCGAAGCTTCCGCGACGATGACGTTTCCCAACAATATCAGCGCCGCCGCCGCTGCTGCCGTGAACGCAGCACCACCCAACAACTCTAACGCATCTTCCCACGACGACACAACGATCGCAGGTCCGAAAGGCCGACGCAGCTCTGAGACGATTCAAGCGAGTCCGACCCGTCCTCTGCCACCGGTTTGCGCCGTCGAGACTATCCAGCTCCACAATACAGAGGAGTAGGACGAGCGACAGTTCAGAGCAAGTTGAAGAACGAGCGCGTGGTTTTTTTTCCTTCATTAACCTGTTACCCAAAACAGCCGGTTCCCATTGTTTTTAAAAAAACATCACGTTCCTGTCATGTGGGTGACTGTACCGGTACAGCTGATGCACCACAGAAGGACTCTGGTTTTTAGCTCCTACTTCACAAATTTCTCCAGTTTGTCTTCACGAGTTTCAGCCACTTTCCCTGACGCAAGGTCAGGGTCGTTACGAATAGGACAAATATACACCAAGCCAAAATTCTCGAGGTTCTCTTCACGAATTTCAGCCACTTTCCCTGACGCAAGGTCAGGATCGTTACGAATAGGACAAATATACACCAAGCCTTCGAAGGATGAGGTTCCAGTTCAACTCCTACTTCGCGAGTTTCTCAGAAACCCATTCTCTACAACTCCAATTCTTACGCCAGTTTCGCCTGTAGGATCGTAGGAACGAGCACTACAAGAGAAGGTAAACAATTCTTGGATTTGGTTGAGTTTCTAAAATTTCCTCTTTCTAAGTTAGTGACTGATTAGGCTTTAATCTCTTGTTTCCAAGTGTGGTTTGGGAGAATGTTGGCTTTAATCTCTTTCTGAGTTAACGACTGATTGGGTGTGTTGGATATTTCTGAGTTTGATCAGGATAATAGTCATTTTATCTTGAATTTGGGACTGTTTTGGTGTTTAAAGCTGATTAGAACTGATTGTCAAAGAATGAGATGGATGTTGATGAAATCTGCATTTATGCAGAAATCTGAGTATGTGTTCTGTTCTGGACAAAATGACCTAGTTCGTATTTATGTTTTAAACTGGGGTTTTGATGTGTGAAAAATAGACATTTTGATGAGTATTTCAAAACTGATTTCATTCAAATTGGAGTTAAATTGGATTTTTGGCAAATTTTCGAATTGGAATTATTCTGCAGAAAACAGAAAACTCTGCTGCCTAGTCTGTTTTGGATTTAGTCTTTGACTTGCTTCCTTAACTCGGAATTCAATGAAATTTTGATATGTTGAAGTTTTATATGTCTACGTATGATCTGGAAATTTTTACACCATTTTGAATCAAAATGGATTTTTAATGATTTTCCAAAGGCAAAGTGTTCCTGCCTAAATTGTTTAACAAAACTGAAGTTTCTGTTTTTAATTGAAGTCTTTAATTTCTTTAGTAAGTCCATAGCAGAACCACATGATCAGAGACTCCTAAGAGCTAGAATTGTACTAAAAAGTGGATATTTTGGTTTAACAAACCCAAGAAGTGAAAGTGGGTTGTAATTTAAAGTGATAATGTAAGTTGGAGTTTGATGTTGATCCTTGTTGTTCATAGGGATTTCCGACTCTCCTGGAGCTCTACCGTAGTGTTTGGTTTTACGGTTGTGTGGTTGTGTGGACACCAGGTAGGGGTTCTTCACGCCTTGGTTAGAGGTTTTCCTATGTATATGTATGTAAATATTGATGCGTAAGAACTCTACATCGTTTTTGGTTGCTAGTATGCATGTTAGGGAAATGGATTTGATTTTTCTAGCATGCCCCTGTGATAATTGATACTTAATTTGTGACCTTTTATGTTTTTTTTTTTTTTTTGGATACGTGGCCTTTTATGTTGCACCGATACGGATATGAGTACGTTGATACAATACAATATGATACTCCGATATGGCAAATTTTCAAGAAGTAGGATACGGGTACGGCACCAATACGGTGATTAAAATAATATAAATATAAAAATTATAAATATATTGGATGTCGAAACGGTTTCCAATTTATCAAATTTTTTGCAAGGATGATTTATGAATATAAACTTAAAAAATAGATATTTTGGATCGTTGAAAAAAAATTCGTAAGGGATCCTAATGGCTGGCGAAGCCAGAAATTATGCTTTGGGGGGTCAACAACTTAAGAAAACTATGAGAGAATAGATTAATAACCTAAGGCCCTGTTTGATAGGTTGGCTTGGACTGATTAGGATGGGCTTTGAAGCATTGGATTGGGCTAGCTTGGACTGGTTAGGTTTTGAATCCAGTCTTGTTCATATTTGCACCAAACAACAGACTGAAATTAGCTTTTTTGTATTTAATAAATCAATATTTTATTTTATTTTATTTATTAACAATAATTCCAACTTTTTGCCCCCAACTGAAGAAACACCTCAATTTTTTGCAAAAAGCCTAGATCCAAATGAAAAATCCTAATCAAACCAAGAAGATAACTCTCAAACCCAAAATCAAACTCATATACAAACTGAAAATTCGATAGTATATTTTTCAAATTCAATAAAACACAAACTGAAAAACAACATTCACAGGACAAAAGAAGAAGAATGAATTATGCAAATTCTGGAATCCCAATACCAGATATGAAAGATCTTCAATGAAAAGTGAAATTAAACCCAAAAATAAGAACAAAATTACAGCACTCAACATCGTCAACACAAATTCAATATCTAACACAAATTCAAAAAAAATAGTAAGAGAGAGCCAAATAAACCAGAACAAAGAATCTGTTTATAAAAAAAAACCAGAAGAGAAAGGACATGAGAGAAGAAGAGAGAGGAGAGCTGAGAGAAGAAGAGAGATGAGAGATGAGAGAGGAGAGAACATAGCAAAGACGACGCAGAGGGGAGAAGAGGGAGACGAAGAGAAAAGAAGAGACAAAAGCTCGTTAGTCTTCTAAACCCACCTCTCAGCGTGGGTTTTCAAATCCAGCATATGCTGGACTAGTATCCTACATAAAAATTTGAGTGATAACCAGTCCATGATTCATTTAAGCCCACCAAACAACAGATTGGACCCATGTCCGTTTTAATTGAATTTGTCCAATCCAGTCCGGCTCACCAAACGAGGCCTAAAATCTTAAGTATCCATTATTTTTCTACATAAATATTTTAGAATAAGTTCAATTTATATAAGAAAACTTTTATGGTTGTTGTTCCAAAAATATTTAATGGGTTTTAAGACTATATTGGAAGATGTTGCTAATCAAACTGAATATGAATAAAGACACTTACGTTGTAGAAGGTCAAACCAGTTGCTCTACAACCCACTTCCATATGCTTCATGCCTTCTTTTCTTAGGGTCAAGTTGAAAATAATGAGCAAACAAAAGCCTAAACTGTAAGTGTTACCATTGGGCCTTAATTCGCTCCGCGGTGTCCCTCAGGGGAATATACATATATATATATTTACACATAAAATTAGCATTTTGGGCCTTTTTTTTGTTTCTTATGTTTTTCTAGGCCATATATGACTTGTTTCAGTTCTTGGGCTAGGCCCAAATGAATGCATCAGACTAAAAAAGGTATAAAACAATTTTTTTTAACATAGGCCACCTAACATACATCTAAAATGGTACGTATTGTAATTAGGGCACCTAACATCATCTTCTTCACTAGTTAGCCACCTTTTCTTTGCACAGTAATGGCTCGTTTGTTACACAAGACTGTCTTGACATGGACTATGTTTAGTAACTAGCTTGACTTGGCTTGGTTTGGTCTAAGTTGGATAACACTTATCCTGCATTTGCTATATGCTTTGATTAGGATTAGATTTTTTTTTCTTTTCAAAACTATATATATATATATATATAAAATATTATATAGTATAAATAATATAAACATACATA
>NW_018921498.1:108439-122836 GCF_002207925.1 Prunus avium
ATATATATATATATATATATATATATATGTGTGTGTGTATATATGTACATTATAGTATATGTGTATGTAATAATAATAGTAATAATAATAGTAATACTAGTAATAATAGTAATAATAATAATAATAACAGTAATAATAGTAATAATAATAATTGTAATAATTGTAATATATGTTATTAGTATTACAATATAATATATGCATTTTATACATTGGTGAGCATGGGACTAGTTAATCCTCCCTTTTCACATGGGTTTAGTAGTCCCCTCCTAAGGAGGTGTTTTCGGTGGGCTTGGTATTAGCAATCTCATTTAAGATTAGGATTAGATGAAATAAATATGGTATTAAATTTAGTCCAAGCCAAGCTTGTGTAACAAATGACCCCGCAATTGTCTGCAATTGAAATTATTCTCATAACCATTCCTTATAAGTAAATATATTCCTTTTGTTTACCTTTGCAATAGTCCTTAAAAGATGTTGGGTCTCTTCATCCATTGGCAACTGATTTTGGGTTGAATGTTCACATTCTAATATGGTATTAGAATAGTGTATCCATGTGGTGAGTCCAACAGTTCACGTGCTCTCATATCACTCAATATAATGACGTCACACATGAGGAGGCGTATTGAGAGTGTGATCCCAAGGAATTAAAGTATTGCATAATAATTTAAAACATCTCGGACCTGTCCCCATTGCCAATTAATTTTTTTGTTATATTCTCACATTTACTGGACCATTGAAAGTTTGCTTATTAGTAATGCATGCCAGTCCAAGCCCTTCTATGTGCAACTCTAAAGCCACAGTTATTGTAGCATCACCAAGTGCACCAGGAAGACTCTACATAACCCAAAAGAAAATACAAAATGATTAAGAAAGAAGGAAAACTTGATTGAACAATTTCATTTGGAAGGCATATTATAAATACAAAAATTCTGCGACAAATGAGACAAGAACATGTGTACAAAATAATATTTATATTGAATGAATTTAGGATTACAATCTCCGTGGATATTATTTACAACAAAAAAAAAAAATCCTTTGATTCAATCTCCCATTTAGGAATTTGAGATTTGGTATTGAGGGCTGTGAAAAAACCTTTGATTCGATCTCCCATATAGGAATTTGAGATTTGGTATTGAGAGCCATCACGGCTTGATCTCGAGCACGTCAAGATCACAAGTAGTGTCATGTGGTGGATACTCTTCGGCTTTAGCGGTGAAAGAAACGTATTTGTTGTGCTTGGCGATTCTCCACGAGCTTGATGAATTATTTGGTTAGAGAGCTTTCTAGTTTTTCAAAGCGTTTGTAAACAGAGTATTGGGTCTTGGTTTGGAATCACCAATCTGAATCCCTTGATTTGTGAGATTTAATTATGATTTAATTTAGTTTCAGTAAATTGATTTAATTTAGCTCTTAATCAAATTCAAAATCTTTGATTTTAGGAAATTAACTCATGATTTAGTTAGGAAAATGACCAATTAAGGATAATTTATTCCTTTTTTGGTTGTAATTTCTTACGTATTGCCGTGTGATTTTGAAGTGAGTTTTTTTTTTTTTTTTTTTTGTCAAACGACGGAATAAATTTATTATAACCGAATTGGAATGTTTACATCAATAGCAAGAGTGTCGAACACCCACTCAAGCCAAAATTGATCTCATTTAAGCTTCCCATCCTTATAAGATACATGTGCTGCTACCAGATGAGCAGCTGCATTGCATCTACGATTCACAAAAGTAAAAGATACCTGGCCCACATGAGAAGCCAGTACCTTAATATCATGAATAATGCTCTCAATAGAAGTATTCATCTTCATGTCACCCTGCAACATTGCAACAAGCTGTTTATAGTCTGTCTCCACCATCATCCTAGTAACCCGTGCCTCTAAACCTGCTACCATAGCCTCCTGTACTGCTTCCGCTTCCGTAGCTAGAGCCGGTTGACCCAAAAAACCCTCAACACCTCCAGCCATTTCCATCCAGCCATTACTATCCCGAGCCACCCATCCTGCTTCACCCCTCATTTGCGCTTGTGTCCAAGCGCCATTGTAATTAAATTTCATCCAGCTAGCAGCCGATTTTTGCCAGGCTTGGAACTCACTACGGTCCCACTCTGGAGGTCTCGGTTGATCATTTATAAGAGGTATACTCGCCTCTTGCCGCCACAAAATCCACAATTTGTGAGAACAATATCCTGTGGATTCATATGATGCCCCTAAAAAATTGCAGCATTTTGATTCTTCCATAACCTACATAGCCCAAAAGCCAACCATTACAAAATTTCCTGATCATTGTTTTCCCTTTTATATTTTTGAAGTAAGATATTCCTCCATGAGAGAAAATCCCCTTTTTCGAGCAACCTCGTATCTAACTTCAAAGGGCTAGTGAACCAGAATACCCTTGCGAACTCGCAATGGAAAAAAAGATGTACCTGACATTCCCCACCACAACCACATCGAGCACAAACATCCTCAAGATCCACATGTCTTCGTTTAAGATTTTGGCGAACCACCGGAGCATTCAAACAAGCTCGCCAGATGAAGCTTCGAATCTTCAGCGGTATCTATAAACTCCAAATATAGATAACAAAATCAAACGATAATAGACTTTTCTTTGATAATAGGATAAAAGGGTACACATTTTTAATTGATATGAACTAAACATCTCGAAAAATTCAATCCTCTCGAAATGCTCATTCCACCAACACCATCTTTTCCTAAGTACCCAACAAAAACATATGGGGACGTCTACTGAGGAACATCACATTTAGGGCCTGTTTGGAAGTGTTTTTGGAACATTTAAAAGTGCTTTCTAACAACCAAAAGCGCTTCTGACAGCGTTTGGCATAAAAGTTTAGAAGCGCTTTTGGGCCATAGAAGCGCTTTCTGGAGAAGCACCTGCCATGTGCTTCTTCAAGAAGCACTCCTAAGTGCTTTTCCAAGAAGCACTTCGATTTCTTATGAAAATTTCAACATCTTTATAATAAAAGCGCTTTTGGTATAAGCGCTTATAAGTAAAAGTGTTTCCTAGAGAAGCAGTCCCAAACGAGCCCTAATTGTTGGATTTGGCAAACATGTTAAGCTCAATAGTTACTTCACGTGAATGGAGGAGGAGCATTTCTCTAAAAATACATTTTACTAAATGCACCAATTAATATTCCCAAAATTACCTAGAAAACCCTAAACCTCTTAGCCAAACCCCCTTTTAGTCCCGCTGCTGACAATTCCTTTTGGCGGATAATCTGTGTAAAACCCAAAAATGGGGCTAAGACCCATCTGTAAGTCCTCAAAGTTGTCTTAATATGCTCTAGCCTTAAAATGAGGTAGCCTCTCCTCCCCTCCCCCCTAAACTTTTGTTTAAACCTCCAAAAAAAAAAAAAAAATCTCATAGGTGTATGTGTAATTTAATATTTGAAGTCAAATTTGTCATATTTAGAGAATTTTTTTAATGTTGTCAGTAATATTTGTAAATTGCCAAACCTTGGTACAATAAGCTAGTCTCACAGTTCACGAAAGCATATTGCTTCTTGAGATGTGGTAAATCCCCAAAATCCAAAAATTGCTTCACAGTCCTACTGTCGAAGGCCACGCAGGGTTACTACTTGAAGTTTTATATTTTTCAATGTAAATATGTTTTCTTATTTATCATTTTTTATTTCCTTTGTGGAGATTATTTTGTTTGAGTACAGGTACAGGTTTATGTTATTTGCTTGTTTTATCATCTACTGTGCATTTGGCAGTTGTTTCTAACCAAGTTTTTACAGTCAGATTATTTTAGACGCACTTGTTTTGTTTCCAGGGTTTAATTGAGGCAAGTTATTTAGCATACGACATAGTTAGATGTAGGTTGACAGTTGGTGTGTGCAGATTTTGATGCTTTTCTTCTTTTGATCTTGTTTTGTTTATTTGTTCACCCTGACTGGATTCAAGGAAGGCGTCTTTTAATTAACATTGCGCTATTGTTTCTTGATATTCACATTTGACTTATGGACGAATCTCATATGTATTATCTTAATGTTTATTTCGTTTTGAATAAAACATTTTCTCCAACAACAAAAAAAAAATTTGTATATGAATGTATACAACGTGTCAAAGAGTATGTACATTTTAGTTTTACATATTACAAGTAAGGAGATTCGAACTCAAGTGCAGAGTCCACTCTAACAAACTTGACTAAGCCATTAGGGGCGGCTTGGAGTGGTGCAAGTGGCCAAAAAAAAAATCTTTATATTATATATATTAATATTACAGTAATTGTATATATACTTTAGCGTGCTATATGTTGACACAAAAGTGTGTGTAACGGAGTTGGCTTTTTAATGCAGATACCTTAATAGAAGGCCCGGGTTTGAGTTTCATTAAAGGCATTCTTTTTGTGTTTTTTATTATTTTTGCATTATAACAACAAATTTTAAATAACTATATATCAATCTCTTTTGTTCCAGTATCAAAGTACTTTCTTCCACAAAAAACTTCATGGCTTCGTCTTTCTCTTGAACTCTGATTTTCTAGTGAATAATAATCATCATTCATCAATTTCTTCAGTTCTTTTTTCAATCCTTTGACAATTTTTGTTATTCTTTCAATTTCAGGAATTTCAACACTAAAATCCTAAATTCATAAAGACCACTCAGAATCATGTAGTCATATTCAATCAAATCTCTTTTCAAATCCAGGTATTTATCTAAATTTCAATATATATATTACATGATTTATTTTATTAAATTATTATCATGTTGATGATTGGTTATATAAGAAAATATAGTTTTTAGAAATATTTATCTATTTCTTGTGGGGTTATCTTTCAGGTTATAGGGTTTTGAAATTTTTCTTTGTAATCTAAACATGCCACCTACTAGAAAATACGTTTCTAGATATACAAAAAACGACTTAGAAAAATAAAAATCGAGGAACTGACTCAATCTCAAAGATGAGCTCTAGATAGATTCATTGTTAAAGAATCACATGCTACAATTGATGAAAATATTTCCAATGAACAACAACAAGATGATGTTGAGGAATTGCAAGATACTGAAAATAATATGGATGATTGTGTGGATAATGTTGAGCATAATGATAATGATGATAATGAAAATGTTGATATCGATGACAAATGTTGTTTTATGACATTAAGGTATGACAAATTTTTTTATTTATAGTATTTTCGTATTAGATTATGTGAGGCCCCAATTTAAGTTTCGCACAGGGCCCTCAAGACTTCAGGAATGGCCCTGCAAGCCATGTCTTCTACCATATGGTCCCATTTGTTTTCTTGGTTATGAATTTCCTTGTGACCCTATAAATTCGTATTTGTTGTTAGCCCAAAAAAACGTGTTCATACCCCATGACGCGTATGAAAACAGACCTCAAAAACATGAAACATATGTGGAAGCAATATTGTCTTTATTTGTACTGTTGTGTCCTTTCAAAAAGAAGTTGTCTGTCTCTAGTATTGTTTTTATTGAGAGAAGTCCCAAGAACATAACCTCAACTCAAGCATCTCACTCACGAGTAATTTTGTATGTTCTGGGATCACGTGATTGGTGTACCATGTAATATACATGAAACATGTGGATTTATATATTTTGGTATCTTGGAGATTTAGCTCAAAATGTAAAGAATGATTTGAATTCAAACATTCATTATAATATTTGATGTTTCCAGAATGGCTCGATTACTGCCGTGTTCTTTCAAAACGAAGTTTTTTTTTCTTTATTTATTTTTTGTTGCTATTGAGGGTAATTTAAGATACTTCTAACGATGGCAAACGTAGGTTAGGCCCTAATTGCACCTAAGTTTGAACTCCTTCCCCGTAGATTAGATTTTTAAAAAATTCTAAGAATGTAATTAACCTCAAGATCGTTTGGTTGAATGAAACGTATCTTGCAGAGAACAAGAGAGATTTGTTAGAGATTTGTATTCAAACTTTGAAGCCTTATAATATTTGATATCAATGGCTCGTTTTACATACAATGAGACAAAATTTCGATATTTATATTCAACCCATGCAATAAGAAAATGAAAGACTACGAATTCTATCCGTTGGGAATATATTCTTCCACGACTCATTGCTCCTTCTTATCCTCATCATCGCTGTGTGTTAACAGCTTTGACATTTTACTGGATTGTGAATTTCTAATAGGTTGGAGCTAGAATTATAAAACTGAGGGGCGAAATATAAATATTAGTTTGAAAATTACATACATATTCAAAACTCTTACATATTAAAGCTAAATAATTTTCAGTTCTTCATGTACTAATTTGTTGGAGGGGGCATGTACTTCAATTTGTGAGAATGTAAAGATGAAAATGTCCTAGATTAGAAATTTAGAAAACCTTGTAAAAGCTTATAAGGTGTACTAGCAGGGACATGTGTATGTAGAGGCTGTATGGGCTACAACCCATATGAATTTTTTTTTTCATTATTAAATATCATGTAGTCTTCTGTACCAAAAAAAAAAAAAAAATGTTGTCAAATAGCCACAGCCCATCCCAAATTTGAAACAAGGTCAACCCAATACCTATTGTTTGTTGAGGTAATCTTCACTTAGTTACTAGGGATTTTGGTTTTTTTTTATTATTTTTAAAAATCATAATAAATAAGTGTTTGATGTTAACTCTTCTTGCCTCATAATGTCCCCTTACTAGGTGTATCAATTTTTGTTATAAATGAAATTCAATTGTGCTGTCGAGTTTGTTTGTAATGTAAATCTAGCCCATTCCATTTTAATATCCTACATTTGTCCTTGGGTGTTGGGCTACTTTTTCCATTGTCACTTGGTTTTGTAGTGGAACCTACTTCCTTCAAAATTAAGGGCTTTTAATAAATATACTCATTCTAACGTGACATTTTATTAATAAAAAAAACCATTAGAGAGTTTATTTAGAGAAAAAAAAAATCCTCAATAAGTCACTTGCCATTTCCTAATTGGTACTTAGTTTATTACAATTTTTTCACTTGAAAGTACAGAATGTAGTCTGAGGCTATATGTGGCACTAATTAAGCTGAGTTTATAGATAATGTTTGCTAATGAACATTTGTGTCAAAATCCCATTTTCTGTGAAGAGGAGCTCCTCCTCTGTTTAAAGGAGCCAAACGAATTCATTAACAAAAATATGTTTGTAGGAATATGGTGGGTAAACATTACATGGTGGCTGCAGCGAGTAATGAAAACTAAACTTATATATTTGGCTTGTTTTAAATATAGTTCAATGTGTATTAACCTATTAAAGTCCAAAAAAGTAAATTTAGTTGCAGGGCAGCATAAAAAATATACATTAAAATAGGTACACTTTCAATTCTGTTGTTGAACATATTTTCGTTTTGATAATATGTGTTTTTTTGGTTGCATTTAATATGTATTTGTTTTATGTTAAATTTTATTGAAAATTAGTCAATGGAGCTAGTTTATATGATTTAATATATACCTTTTCTTTCTAGAAAGACTAAAGAAACTGTAATGTTTTTTTTTTGAGGACCTTTTCTATTGAAAGGGGCGGTAGCATACTAAACTCACGCACACTACACGGATGCTAGGACTCGAACCCAGAAACTGTAATAAGTACAAAAAGAAAGATCATTAGATTTTAAAGCTAATAAATTTAGTTAACTCACCCGTACGTTGTCCTAATTCAGCCATTACATACACCTATTATAATGAATTCATAACAATACATTGTAACGTTTGTTCATATTTTTGTGCTTTCATGTTAAACATTAATAAACCCCTAGGCTTAAGACAAAACAAAAACCCTAGGCTCGTGTTTGGGTAGAATTATCTGTGATTTGAATGTTATATATGACAAACTAATGTTTCACGTGATAACACTATATGATAAAATTAGAGTACGGATTATTGAATAATGCTGTTAGAATAATTTTCTTGATTGCCTCCACAATTGATCATTATTTTATCATCATTTAAACATGTGATTGTTGAAACCATTATTTTTTTAACTAAACTCACTAAGTCTTACCTCTATAAATTCCATAGAAGGGAGAGCCTTGATGAAAGTGTGAAAGTGTTTTGATAATATTCAGAAACATGGTGAAATCAACAATTTCAGCTATACTGGTATTGGTGCTGCACCTTTTTGTTCTTCATCTTCAATATTCAGAGGTTCATTCGCTTGCCAATACCTCTGCTCATGGTAAACTACTTCCCCCGTCATTCATAAAAAGAAAACAAAAAAGGCAAATAGAACAGAAACCCTTACGTAGATGCTTGTGCTAAAGTTTTAACAACTCTTCCTCTCTTACACATTTTGCAGATTTTAGCTACTTGGAATTTGTTTACGATGCCAATGACACAAAGTTGGAAGGAACATACGACTACATTATTGTTGGTGGAGGAACAGCAGGGTGTCCATTGGCAGCAACTTTGTCAGCAAACTACTCGGTGCTTGTTCTGGAAAGGGGCACTCTTCCTACAGATTATCCAAACCTGTTGACTTCAGATGGGTTTATATATAATCTGCAGCAAGAAGATAATGGAGAGACACCAGTTGAAAGGTTCGTGTCTGGAGATGGTATTGACAATGTAAGAGGGAGGGTCCTCGGTGGCACGAGCATGATCAATGCCGGAGTCTACGTAAGAGCTAACACCTCGTTCTTTAATCAAACAGGGATTGAATGGGACATGGATTTGGTTAATAAGACATATGACTGGGTTGAAGACACTATTGTGTTCGAGCCAGATTTCCAATTTTGGCAAAATCTTACAGGAACTGCATTCTTGGAGGTTGGTATTCTTCCAGACAATGGATTTAGTCTGGATCACATAGTAGGAACTAGACTCACCGGCTCAACTTTCGACAATAACGGAACCAGACATGCATCTGATGAACTGCTTAATAAAGGAGACCCAAACAACTTGCGAGTTGCAGTTCATGCCGCAGTAGAGAAGATCATCTTCTCTTCCAATTCGTCAGGTATGCTTCCAAAGTTAATGTTTTATTATTTTGAAACATTACCAGCAGGATATTCATATCAAATACTGAATGTGCAAATAATGTTTCCTATTTTCGTTCGAGTTGTTTGATAATAATGATATGCTCTTATATATCTAATACAGGTGTGACCGCTATAGGAGTTATATATACTGATTCGAACGGAACGACTCATCAGGCATTTGTACGTGGTGAGGGAGGTTATATTGAGTGCAGGGCCAATTGGGTCCCCTCAACTTCTACTACTTAGTGGTGTTGGCCCAGAGTCATACCTAACATCTCTGAACATTTCAGTTGTTGCTTCCCATCCATACGTCGGGCAGTATATATATGACAATCCTCGTAATTTCATTAACATTTTGCCCCCAAATCCAATAGAAGCCTCAACTGTAACTGTTCTAGGCATTACAAGTGATTTCTACCAATGTTCTCTATCAAGCTTGCCATTTTCTATTGCACCCTTTGGTTTTTTTCCTAATCCAACTTATCCTCTTCCAAATACGACTTTCGCTCACATTGTTAACAAAGTTCCGGGACCATTATCTCATGGTACTGTCACGCTGCAATCAACCTCTGACGTGAGAGTTGCTCCAAATGTCACATTCAATTACTATTCGAATTCAACGGACCTTGCTCATTGTGTAAGCGGCATGAAGAATATTGGTGAATTCTTGAGCTCAGACGCATTAAAACCGTATAAAGTTGAAGATTTGCCGGGCATAGAAGGTTTTGATATTTTGGGAATACCTTTGCCAGAAAACCAGACAGATGATGCAGCCTTCGAAACATTTTGCCGAGAGGCAGTAGCCTCGTATTGGCATTACCACGGTGGATGCCTTGTCGGGGAGGTGCTTGATGATGATTTCCGTGTTACAGGGATCAACGCATTACGCGTCGTTGATGGCTCCACATTCCCTTCCACACCAGCAAGCCATCCTCAGGGCTTCTATCTGATGTTAGGGAGGTATGTTATATACACACTTACTTGCAACCACTAGAACTTCTCGATAATATATTTGGCTGAATGTCTTGTTTGTAATATTAATTCTACGCCATTCTGCTCTTTTCATCACTTTCAATTTTTTACTTTGGGCAGGTACGTGGGCTCTAAAATTCTGCAAGAAAGATTAGCTTCAGAGGAGGCTCTTCATAAGTCAACATTCCAACCCAAAATCTTAGAGTCGCTTGAGTCAGCATTATCCTTTGCTTTTGAAACTTAGTTGATAAACCCATGAGTTCTGACTAAAGTGGGATTAGGCTTAGGCTTAGGCTCCTTCTATCCGCCATGGCTTGGTGTAGTTTAATAAATTTTCCGCCATGACTTGGTGTACCTCTTTATTTCATGTTTAATAAATTTTCCTTTGTGATGTCCTAGTTATCATTGTGTACAACTTTTCCTTGCAAAACCTGAGTTTGAAAGGAAATGCTGCCCTAAAGCGTATATACTATCCGTTGATGTTCTTTTTTATATATTTTAATGTCGGTTATGGGATCAAAAGACAACAGCACGTTCAAAATGCAAGAAATTCCCGTATCAAGTGATTAATAACTTGATCGAAATGCCCCTAGTCTTAGTCTTATGAAGCCAGTGTATTTCCAACTCTACGCAGGCGTTTTTTTATTAGAAAATTTGGCATAAGTCCAATTATGAGGAGAGATTTTGGGTGCAATCCACGTAGAAATTGTTGTTGAATTGTTGTTGATTCAAGTCCTTTGATTAAATTGTATTGGGAATATTATCAAGGAAAAAAAATTCAAAATTCAAATTATGGAATTCAATTACAAGGAAATAATGCATTAAATTTAGATTTTCAATGTGTTTTCCTTATTTACCTTAAAGGGTAAAATCGACACAACGAAAAAGTAATAAATGTCAAAGGACCTACATCTAAAACAAAAAACGCGAGGACTAGACCCAATGACAGCTAATCGTTTTGGACCTAGATCTAAGAAGCCCTTTTTTTATTATATATTTTTGGTAATAACAGGGATTAATTGTTTTCACAACAATGATTAAGCATTATGATATTGCTCGAGAATATAATTGCATGCTGCTTTGCTATCGCAACATTGAAACACGTTTCTGCAAAGAGTGTTGCTAAACGAACCCTAAAATTAACTTACTATCCTAAGATCTAAGTACACCCTAATATTTTTATCAAAATGTAAAATTAACTAAGTACACCATATTTAACTACTAAAAATATACCCAGTGGTACACTCTAATACACTCTATCACACAACACCCTAATACTAATTGTTAATGTATGAATTTTGATTAATTCTTTTGGCTTCCCTTGACAATTTTGTAATAGGACTTTTTTATGCATTTATCAAGCTCAAGGTTAGATTAAGATTAGCATCTCTAAGTGTTCTTAACTCTCATCTATCCTATGGAGGTTCAAGCAATTTGACAAAGGTAAAATCATGCATTGCATATCATGCATTAAAACTGTTTTCATAAATTATGACTAGTCATCCTTGCTCTGTAGGATTTCCAGCTGGCTAACCATCTGTTTTGTCCTATTCTATCTTCTCTCTCTGCTGCCATGTGTCAGTCTGACCTAAGGGATTCTTTTGTCTGTAAAAGCAAGTGAATTCCTAATTTGGAAGCCGTCTCTTTTGTGTTGAAGTTTTGGAAAGATTGGCTTGCCAACTTTCTCTTCTTCTTCCTCAAGAGTAAACCATATATTTCATCTATGAGTTTTTTCTAATTGATTTCGTTTTGAAAAAACTGCTTTTGAAATATGAATCTTCATCTAGCTATCTAAATCATTCTCTCATATAGATCTAGATCGGCTTCGTGACTGATTTCTTCAAGAGTATGGTTTCTTGAAGAAATTGGTCTTTCTCCCTTGAATCCAAATTTTGGCTTTGTTCTAAGTTGGAGCTTGCAATCTAGTGCCATGGGATGATCGAGCTGGAGAAGGAGCTGCCATTGCCATGAAGAACTAAGTATCAAGCTTTGCTAAGTTGGAGGAGAAGATTGCACAAAGGAGGTATAGCTCATCTTCCTAAATAGATCTAGGTTTTGCTTGAGCTTGCTTGTATTCCTTTGTAAGAATCTTTTTCTACTTAGTGGATTGCCTAGTCGGTTGATGACTCCCAGTTTTTCCCAATGGTGGGTTTCTGGGTAAACAAAATCTGTTTTGCATATCTGTAAATTTTTCTGGGTATTGTGTTCTTGATGTTTGACTAGTCATCTATATCTGCTGTTTGCTGTTTGCTTGATAATGATGACTTCACACACTTTCACCATAGTTGTTGCTAGCACAGGGGATGCCTAGATTGATGGGTCCTTGTGAGTGCCTAGGTTGTCACTAGTAATCTTCTAGGGCTGCAGGTACTTTGTGGCATGCTCTGTGTGTTCTCTTGATTGTTGAGTTGTTGTGTCTTGTTTGTTGAGTTAAATTTACCCCTCGTCACCTAAGTATCAATTTCACTAATCCTAAATTTGGTTTCTCTTTTTACATGAATTCGTGCCCTCTTTTCAGATTTTGGGTTTGCATCAAAATCTTTAATTTCGTGAGTTGTTGTGGGAGTAGATTTGCTAGCTCCTTCAATTCGAAGCTTGATTCTTGTAAATTCTTATGATTTTCTTTATTTATTTCTTATTTTTGGATTGAACTTGTCGCCCTCCAAATATGTTCTATCATCTAATGAAAGTTTTATGAGTTCCTTTCTTTTTCTTGGGTAATGGATGATTATGACCTCCATAGACAGAGAAGGGATTTGAAGCACAAAGGAAAGAACGTTGTTTGGTCAGTTGCAATGGATAAGTGTTTAATTGATGCCTTAAATGTTCAAGCTAGAAATAGAAACAAAATTGACAAGTGCATTAATGAAAATGCGTACACTGCTGCTTGTATTGCTTTGAACTTTCCTTGTGCCTCCGCCAATTCTTGATACGTTGTTCGCCATGGGCACCAGGCAATACGAAAACTTCTCTGCATTTGATTAGGGTTGAATATGGTGAGTATGGTGTACTTATTAAAATTATATTTGTTTCACAATTCAATATATCCTTTTTGATCATTTTATATTAGGATAAATTAGTAATTCAATAAATACTTTGGTAGTTGGGTGTACGCGGATAATTTTAGGATTCGTTTAACAACACTCTTCTGCAAATTGTTTATGGAATAATTTAAGCCCATCTCTGCTTTCTTGCAGCTAGGCAAGTCGAGTCAGGTCTTTTTCTTTCTGTTTTTTTTCTAAGTCTTTCAACTCTTTTTGTTACAAATTTTTAGACAACAATGAAAAAACTAATTTAATTCATAACATGTGTAAAAAAAATTAAAAAGTTTCTTAATTCATAATATATATTACATTACTTCAATTAAGTCTAAAATAAGGTTAGGGAGTGTCTTCAGTCAAATCGATCAGTAATAACAGAAATATGAAGGGTTCATATCATTTGACAACATAACATGTAACAAGGTTGGCCTCACACATGAGAAATTATAGAATACTATGATAGTATGGCCATGTGATACATCTTGTACATGTGTTATAATATGGATGAGCGACATGGTTTATTTTCCCCCTTTTTTGGGAATATTTATTAAAAAATTTAAAATCCAAGTCAAATATAAAATAAAAAAATTAAATAGTTTTAAAACTTTTTTAGGGTTTCCCAATCATAGTCAAACTAGACACAACCTCCAGCATCAAACCCACCACCTAGTCAGACCACCGCCATCGTAAGAAGCACTATAGCAAACCTCATTGTCACCCCTACCCAAGCAACCCCATCCACACTATCAACACCACTACCATCCACACCAAGAACCCCATCCACATCACCCGCACTAAATCCGACTACCACCATCCAATTGAACCCTGTTAATGTATGCATTTTGAGTATTTCTTTTGGCTTCCCTTGACAATTTTGTAATAGGACAATCATTGTATTTTCTCAAGCTGTAGTTTAGATTAAGAATTACATCTCTAGGTATGCTTATTTGGCTACATTATGATGGACAACAATGGGTTCGACAAAAGGTAAATCTTGCATTGCATTTTCTAACTTCTGAAGATTATGACTAGTCATCTTTCCTTTGTATGACTAGTCAACCTCTGCCTCAGTGAGATTTCCAGCTCACTGTTTCCAGCTGGACTCTACCCATCTATTTTGTCCTATTCTGCGAAATTCCCTGCTGCCTTGTACTCCATCTATTTTGTCTTATTCTGCCAAATTCCCTGCTGCCTTGTACGATTCTAACCTATGAATTTTTGTGTAAAAGGCAATGCATTCCTCAATTGGCAACCGTCACTTGGGTAGGCAAGTTTTGGAAAGTTTCTTTGTAAACTTTCGCTTCTTCCTCAAGAGCCATCTTCATATTTTTCATCTTTGAGTTTTCCAAATTATTTCTTTTTGAAAACTGCATTTGAAATATGAAAACCTCATCTTGCTAGATCAAACACTCTCTCATATATATATCTAGGTCAGATT
>NW_018921498.1:122931-138644 GCF_002207925.1 Prunus avium
GAGCTGGAGAAGGAGCTGCCATTGCCATGAAGAACTGAGCTTCAAGCTTTGCTAAGTTGGAGAAGAAGATTGCACAAAGGAGGTATAGCTCATCTTCCTAAATAGATCTAGGTTTTTCTTGAGCTTGCTTGTGTTCCTTTGTATGAATCTTTTTCTACTTAGTCGATTGCCTGGTCGGTTGATGACCTCCAGTTTTTCCCAATGGTGGGTTTCTAGGTGAACAAAATCTAGTTTGCATATTTGTAATTTTTATGGGTTTGTGTTATTGGTGGTTGACTAGTCATCGTATGAATTCTGGGTTTGTGTTCTTGGTGGTTGACTAGTCATCATTATCTGTTGTTTGGTGTTTACTTGATTATGATGATTTCACACACTTCCACCATAGTTGTTGCTAGCACAGGGGATGCCTAGATTGACAGGTCCTTCTGAGTGCCTAGGTTGTCACTAGTAATTCTCTAGGCTTGCAGGTACATATTGATATGCTCTGTGTATGTTCTTGGTTGTGATTATTCATGTCTGACAGTTGACTATTTATAAGTGTTTTGGTCAAGGTCTAAAGTGTGTGAAGCTTGTTGTGGTTGTGTTTGTGTCATTTAATTTACCCCTCGGCACCTAAGTGCCAATTTCAAACCCACAAACAACCCCACCCATACCAATTCAGACCATCACCATCCAATCAAACCCACCAATAACTCCACCCATATCAAATCGAGCCACCATCGTTAAACCCAACCAACCTACAGCCTATCGAACCACTACCGACCATCGACTAGTGAAATCGAAGGGAGATTGGCGAATCAGAAAGAGATAGGAACCAGAGAGTTTGAGGGGGATTTGCTGGGGCTTTGGGTAAGCCCGAAAATGGGTCTTGTCATGTCGAGTTCGTGTTGTGTCAGGATTTTAAACATAACTTACCTTTACATTGGCGAATTTGATCCCTTGATCGTCCACATCATCTGTAAGTTGGTCCTACCACTACCTGTCTAGTTTTTAACACCAACATGACTTACCTTTACATTAGCGATAAAATCGATTTTGGTAGCCCAAAATACAAACTAGGATACTAGATACTTCCTTTTAAATAAGGTCATATTAGAATAATTTATTATATGGAATCTAAAGCCATGTCAATTCCATGTAAATTGTTACCATTTCTCACTCTCACTCCACTATCTATAGAATTAAGAAATACAAATTGTAAAAAATAAACGATGGAATTAAATTAAGACTTTATTACATTAGAATACTATATTCATATATAGAATTCAACCAAACATTGAAACAAAAAGCCAACAAGACCACAAAATGGATGAGACCCCAGCCACAAGTGGGGTGTGAGAATGGCATGTGATGGGCTACTGTGAGGTTTTTTTTTTTTTTTTTTTCCTTTTAAAAGCTAACTGGCTACTTTTAGGTTTAATTTCTTTTTTTGTTTAAAGCTACCTGGGCTACAGCCCATTGTAACCCTGTAGAGAGTTCCACTAGTGTAAATACAAAAGTCAGGGGCAAATTGAAAATTGGGTATACAATTTAAAGGGGTATTTCAATAGTTATCCAAGTACAAATACTAGTTTTCATTTCTAGTTGAGCATTAGTATTAGTTTCAAATTTCCTAATTGTTTGGGCTTAAATTTGGCACGCCCAGTTCAAAAGCAAAGGCCCACATCATTTCTTCTAAAGTCGCCTATTTTGGCCCAAAATTGGCACCCTCAATCCATCAAAAACGCCCAGCCCGTTAAACGAATAAACAGGCCAAAACAAAGAACTCGGCCCAAAACGTCGAAGGCCCAGAAACAGTGGAAATCAGAAAAGAGACTTGGGCCTCGGAAGAACTAGAATTGGGCTCAGAGCAAACTAAACCCAACTGGTCTTTTAAAAACAGTCCCACGTGATCCCTGATTTAGAGAAGTCAACAAAATCGACTGAAATAAAAGATTGAACAGGGGCAGGTGTAAAAGAAGAACGTCTCTGAAAAAACTCAGTTGCCTGGAGATCAAATCCCGTTTTAATTATTCAAAAGATATTTCCTGTTCCGGAGAAAACACCATTTTCAAGGAATAAGCAGACTCTGCCTCTGTGAAAAGGGGATAAGCGGGAAACAGGGATCAAAAAACTGAGAACTTACTATCTCAAAAGACTCTCAGACTCTCAGAAAGCAGTTGAAATGAAAGAGGGGCATGGCACCCCATCAAAAGAAAACAGAGAAGTAGTCATTTCAGGAACTGATCGTTGAGTGTTTACTTGCCAGAAAATGGATGGAACCCCTGTTTATTTCAATTATAAAAAAAAAAAGAAGATCTTTTTACTTGCCGCCCACTCTCAAAGAACATTTCTTATATATACAAGAGATGGTGAACAGAGACAAACACAATCAATCAACACAACCAAAAAACTCAGTCAAAGGACAAACATTCAAATGATCACTTAATCACAAAAACTTCAAACTAAGTCCAGCAGACTTAGAGTCTGAAGCACTTCAATTCCAAAGCTTCTCAACAAGCTTGCAGAATCATCCTTTTTTCTCCCAGCAAAGACAGTTAGAATACTATTTCGGATTTGAATCTCAGTTCACAAGTCAACAATAACGAGATTTCTCTCGTTACAAATTTGGTTCAGCAAAAGCCAAGACAAGCAGAATTTGAGTTTTCTCAAAACGAAAAACTCAACAAATTTATGGAGAGCCCTGACTAAGCAGCACAGGTACCATAGTACGCCTCCAGCTCAAGTCCAGCCACTTCTGTCCCTTTCAGACTGGAGAAGTCCCAGTTCTGCCCATCCAAAAGCCTTCCAGGGTTTGAAATGAATTAAAGCTCTACCAAAATCAAGCTTTGGTATCGATTTGCAGCCGGAGTCCAGCACTTGAAGTTGTTTAACATCCAGTCCAGTCCAGAACAGAGGCAACTACCCAGCCAGAAATGAAAGTACAGCCCTCTTTTTGTCTTTGTATAGTCAGTTTTCCCTTTTTGAGTCTTGAAAAGGGGAGTTCTGCCTGGAATTAGTTCAGTCTGTTATCAGTTATTCTGGCAAGAACTACGGGTTTTATATTGAGGAAAATTATAAAGTCCTTACCAGTCTAAGGCATAGAAAAGAACTTACTTGGGAGATATTCCTCACCCAAATTCACAATCGTTTGTTCAAAGTCAATAGCTTGGGGCGCAAGTTATTTTTACTCTCGAGTCTGTTAGAATTGAAAAAGTTGCTAACAGTGGCACGCTCCACACATAAAGAAAGTTAATTTATTGACCAAACAATGGTCTTTGAATTAATGGGGAACTTTACCCTATTATTACCGGAAACAAATCAAAACGGGTAAACACTAATTAACGTCATAAACGATGGAAATCTCATGTTATAAGACTTTCTTGTACGAGCTCTTATTATGTATGACACTCAAGGTTAAATAAAATCTTTATCTACACCATGTTTGACAACTAAACTACTAACTAATCTCGTTTAAAAAGATAATAACATTTTGGACATGTTTATGTATTTAGAATGGGAATTGGACCAACTACTGCCCCTAGTTGATCTCATTCCTAGTGTTGATGGTATTTGATTAAGAATATTAATATAGAACACATATAATTTTTTATTCCTTATGTGTATGTAAACCCATGTGAAGTCAAGAATTGGTTCCAACACCAATGTGTTAGTAAACACATGAGAAGAAGGAATTGAAATTATTCTAATAACCATTCCTAATAAGTAAACATATTCCTTTTGTTTACCTTTTCAATAGTCCTCAAAAGATGTTGGGTCTCTTCATCCATTGGCAACTAATCTTTGGTTGAATGCTCACATTTCTAATATAGTATCAGAGTAAAGTATCCATATGTCAAGCCCAACAACACGTGCTCTCACGTCACCCAATATGTGTTGTGAAATTGGTACTTAGGTGAATGGGGTAAATTGAAACCCTAGCAAACAAATGTAAGGCAACAATGATTAACTGTTCCTAGTAACAATATGACTAGTCAACTACTAGACATACGTATGAACAGACAACAAATGCACAGATCCAAATCCCCTAATCAAATAGATATGATAATGCCAATGATCAAATAAACCTAGCAGAAATATGACTAGTCAACAACACGTCATAAACCTAAGAACACATAACATAATACACATCCATTCATCAATCAATTCTCAAGCCCCTGCAAACATAGAAGATGACTAAGTGACAACCTAAGCACTTAGAAAGACCCATCAATCTAGGCATCATATGTGCTAGCAACAACTAAAGTGCATAGTGTGTGAACAATCATTCATTAATCAAAAGTGTATCAAACACAATATGACTATTCAAGCATACACAACCAAACACCAAAAAATTGTTCACCTAGAAAACCCACCACTAGGAAAAACCAGAAGTCATCTTTTGATCAGGCAATCCACTAAGTCAAGAATATTCTTAAGAAAAGTAATCACAAACTCAAATAATCCTAGGTCTATTTAGGAAATGAGCACTACCTTCATGTGCAACCTTATTTTCTAACTTAGTTGAGCTAGCAGCTAGTCCTTCATGTAAGTAGCAGCTATTCCATCAACTCATTTACTTTATGGCACCAGCGACTCAGCTCCAGATCGAATAGACATAATGATATATAGATTCTAAGATGAAATGGTCAATTCCTTCACAAAACCATACTCTTGAAGAAATCAACCAAGAGTATGATCTCGACTAAAGAAGATGACTAGTCATAACGAACCCAAATGCAGACTTAAGAAGATGGCTAGTCATAACTGAACCCATATGCATATTTTAAAAAAGACACATCAGATTTCAAAGAATAATTTTCAAAATCTCATAATGAAAACTCAGACCTCACCAAGTAGAGAGTGCAGAGTAGAAGTTTTACTCCCAAAAATTCTAAATGGGTGAAGTAGGTTTCAAAGATAGAAGTAGATTTCAAAAATGATTTGAAAACTTCATTTCATGAACACTCTCACACAAACCAAAGAGAAAACCAAATTTTCAAAAATGGTGCAAATGAAAGAGATGAGAGATTAAAACTTTGATGTGCAAAGCTATGGTCAAATTTTTTAACAAAGAAGTAGTTTTCAAAATGAAATCTTGAAAACCCATTTCTATGTCATGAACACTCTCATACAAACCAAAGAGAAAACCAAGTTTTCCAAAATGATGAAAATGAAAGTGATGAGAGATGAAACTTTGTATCATTAAGCAAAAGTGTGATAAATAAATTTTCACCCCTAAAGGAATTCAAGAACCAATGAACTCTTCTCCCAAAAAGCAAAACCTAAGCACAATCTCTCACTAGAACTCTCTCTCTCTCTCTCTCTCTCTCTCTCTAAAAACCTATATGAAAAATGTAAAATGAGAGAGTTGGTAAGTCCAGACCATCCCCAACCTTCTTGGTAAAATTGGGCATTCAAAAGGACACTTGGCAGCCAAGGATTTGACTTACAATAAGCAAAATCATGTGCCTTTAATAAATATCGTGCTGGAAATATTTGGCCTATATGACTAGCCATCTCATGCTTGAAATATTTGACCTGTATGACAAGTCATCTCGACAAAGTATATGGATGCAGAAGTTGATTTTCCTAATGATGCCCATTATAAATGAATGCACAAATTACCTTAGTTTTGTAGCCTCATAAGCCGTGAGAACCTGAATATATATATAATAATTATTTATTAATATGAATTTTCTTATTTAAAAATTTATTGTGAAGATTTATATGTTATTAAATCTTGAGTCTAGTATGAGATTATCCCTTTAGTTGAAAGATGACACCATTCTTGTTATCCATGTGTAGAGACTTAGAATTGGTTTTAATCAAACCATCATCCTCCCATTCTTCCCCCCTTTCCCTCTTACTTTCTCTTCAAAAAATATGATTTTTATCCCAAATTGGGATGAGTTGTTCATCTATTGGAGGTGAGTCACCTAGTCTAAAGTTTGTGAGTCACCTAGCCTAAGATTCTTTCTTATTCTCTTCCTCCCCATTCATTGTATCAACACTCTCTTCTAACTTGATGACTCACATTATTACCTTCCTCTTATCTTATCTTTTGGTGGTGGTGTTGTGATATCATTGGCCAAAGGGGATGAGTCACATTATTCCCTTAATTTTATATCTTATCTTTTGGTGATTTAAAATATTGTTTATATAAATATTGTTTGGGTGCATGCATAGCCTCTCCTATAAATATCATGCTTCCTTACTTCAATCACTCATTCCAATCCTTTAAGATAGATTTCTACCATGAGAGAGAGAGAGAGAGAGAGAGAGAGAGAGAGAGAGAGAGAGAGAGAGAAGGAATAAAAAGAAACAAGATGAAGAACATGTGTGTTTGTCTTGCAATATTTCATACTTATCTTGGTGAGTGGGTTATGTAATGTGTTCTAAAAGTTCTTATTTTGTGATAAATCATGGATTTATTCTATTTACAAATCTCTCTCTATTTTCAAGTCAAGCATGTCTAATTTATGCAATATTATATATTTTTTGGAGTTTTTGTGAAGTATGTGTTATTCATGGAACATGAGAACTTCAGTGACAGGGTATCCGAAGGATAAATGTGTACCAGACGGGGACATATGGCAGTGAGGCCAATAGGGGTCATGTACTGGGTACAATTTGTGCAGGATAACCAAGATTTGAATACAGGGCAGTGAGGCCAATAGGGATCACGTACTGGGTACAATTTGTGAAGGATAACCAAGATTTGAAGGAATGATGTGATGTGATATGATTTGGATTGTGTATATTTATATTATATTTTCTAGAGTGTGTAAAATGAAATTGATTGACTGACATATTACATAATCTACTCACTGAGCAGTGGTTTGCTCATCCCTCACCTACTTTGTTTTTCAGATCAATTAGTGGGCAAGGCAAAGCCGAAACCAGAGAAGTTGGACTAGTTTAGAGTGTTAAACTTTTATTTATATCTTGTAACCTTGTAAGATTATTATATATTTTTTTTTAAATATAGAATGGTAATGTATTTTAATATCCATTTTTCAGTCCTTTTATTTATTCCTTTCAATTCACGCACCCTAATTCGGGAGTATTCTTTATTCTCGAATCGGGTCGTGACATAAGCTCTTCAATATACTTCAACTTTGTAGCAAATACCCAAGGCCTAATTTCTAAAGATGAGATAAGAGGAATTACATGAAAGTGTACATTTGGCAAGGAAAGCCAATTCTAAGAATCCTAAACCTAACATGTTGTCCACGTTTTAAAATTAAATGAGGTCACACATGAGGAGGCGTATTCATAGTGTGATCCCATGTTGGGGAATTAAGGCGTTGCATAATAATTTAAAACATCTTGGGCCTCTCCACCCATTGCCAATTAATTATGTATTATATTATAACATTTACTAGATCACTGAAAGTTTGCTAATTAGTAATGCATACCAGTCTAAGCCCTCAAATAGACCTTCCCCTTCTATGTGCAACTCTAAAGCCTCAGTTAGAGTAGCATCATCAAGCTCACCTGGAAGACCCTACATAACGCAAAAGAAAATACAAAATGATTAAGAAAAAAGGAAAACTTGATTGAACAATTTCATTTGAAAAGCATATTGTAAACACAAAAGTCATGTGACAAATAAGACAAGACCATGTGTACAAAATAATATTTGTATTGAATGAATTTAGGGTTACAATCTCTGTGGATATTCTTTACAAAAGAAAAATCCTTTGATTGATCTCCCATATGATTTCAAGGGTGATAAGCATTTTATCTTGAATAGGAATTTGAGATTTGGTATTAAGGGTTGTCACAGCTTGATCTCAAGTAGGTCAAGATAACGAGTGGTGTCATGTGGTAGATACTCTTCGACTTTAGCAGTGAAAGAAACGTATTGTAGTGCTTGGTGATTCTCCATGGGCTTGATGAATTATTGGGCTAGAGAGCTTTCTGATTTTTCGAAATGTTTGTAGGTAAAGTATTGAGTCTTGGTTTGGAATCACCAATCTGAATCCCATGATTTGTGAAATTTATTTATGATTTAATTTAATATGAGTCAATTGATTTAATTTAGCTCTTAAACAAATCAAAAATTTTACTTTGAGAAAATTAACTCATGATTTAGAAAAATGATAAATTAATAATAATTTATTCCTTTTTAGCATATGATTTGATTTGTTTATGGAACTCATAGATGCTGACATATGCGTCATCATTGGTGCCTAGCTTTATCTTAATGAGTCAAGTGCCACAGGTACTTTATATGGAACCGACAACTTGGACGAATAACCTTCGATTGTTCAAAAAATCAAACTTTGAATTATTAATCACCAAAATTTTAATGTCTACCCATATGATGTAAGCAGTGAAAAATTAACAATTAAATTAATAAAGGTGTCTGATAACTTTAAACCTAACCCCTCTTGTTAATAATTCTAATGGAAACGCCAAAAATAATGTAGGGCAAACTTTCACATCACAAAGTATACTTGAGCCAGAAGGCAAATAAGAGGATATATTATGATTTATATAGCAACAAAATCCAACGAAAATAAACTTTTCTTCATAACAAAATCCGACAAGCACGTTATCCAACAAGCACGTTATAACAAAATCCAACGCGAAAATAGATTTTTCTTAATAACAGGATAAAAGGGTACACATTTTTAATTCATATGAACTAAACATCTCGAAATGCTCACTCCACCAGCACCATCTTTTCCTAACCCATTAAAAACTTATGGGGACGTCACAACTGAGGAACATCACATTTAATTGTTGGATTTGGCAAAAATGTTAAACTCAGAGTTTCTATAATGGGCTCTTTAAATTACCTCCTAAAATAGGGAGATCTTTAAGAGTTCATAATTCTGAAAAGAGAGAAATGACTCATAGTGGCTCCCTATAATTTAGTGTTGCTTTGTTTTATGCATAGTATAACTTTTAATTAATGCTAACTAGTTTTTATTTTTATTTTTATAGAGATGGACCAATCATATTGAATTAAAAAATAATTATAGTATTTATGACTCCCTAAACTAGGAAGTATGATTTGAGTTCAAATTTTATAAAGAGCTTCTAAAATAACTTTTGTGTATTTTTAGCTAAATTTTAACTAAAGAATAAGGAACATGATTGTAAAAGCTCTGAGTATTACTTTACGTTAATGGAGGAGGAGCATTTCTCTAAAAATACATTTTACTAAATGCACCAATTAAGCCTATTTGTAAATTGCAAACCTTGGTAGAATAAGCTAGTCTCACAGTTCACGAAAACATATTGCTTCTTGAAGATGTGGTAAATCGCCAAAATCCATAAAATGCATCAACCAAGACAACCCAATATTATATTTAAAACTGATATAAAATACAAAAAATGAAAGACCAACACATCGATCATCACCAATTTACTCGTTTACAGTTTATTCTGTTTTTCTGAAAAATATATGTTGGTCTTTAGTTTATCTCTGTAAGTAATACACCACCGCATTACTCTCCCACATGGGCAGAGTTAATTTATACATTGCTTCATGTCGAAGGCCACGCAGGCGTACACTTGTCAAAAGTAGTAAGAATATTTTAGTTTTACATATTACAAGTAGGGGAATTCGAATTAGGTTCTAGGTAGCAAACTTGACTAAGCTTATACCTTCTGCCACAAAATAAAATTAAGTGGTCCCATTTGTTTCTTGTTCATGAATGTCTTTGTGACCTTATAAATCCAAAAAAAAAACGTGTTCATACACCATGACACGTATGAAAACAGACCTAGAAAAACACGAAACATATGTGAGAGAAATATTGTTTTCTAGTATTGTTTTTATTGAGAGTAGTCCCAAATATTTGATATGAATGGCTCGCTTTACATACAATGAGACAAAATTTTCGATATTTATATTCAACCCATGCAACAAGAAAATGAAAGAATACGAATTCTATCCGTTGGGAATATATTCTTCCACGACTCATTGCTCTCGCAACTTTGACATTTTACTGGATTGTGAATTTCTAATAGGTTGGAGCTAGAATTATAAAACTGATGGCCCGAAATATAAATATTAGTGTGAAAATTCCGTACATATTCAAAACTCTTTCACATTACTTTGTTGGAGTGGGGCTATTACTTCAACTTGTGAGAATGTACAACTCAAAAGCACACTTGAGCAAGCAAGCACGTGAGAAACATAGCAAAACTTTCCTCTCTTTTTGTTTGTTGAGGTAATCTTAACTTAGTTACTAGGATTTTGTTTTGTTTTTTTTAAATTATAAATAAGTGTTTGGTGTTAACTCTTCTTGCCTCATAATGTCCCCCCACTAGGTGTATTATTTTTTGTTATAAATGAAATTCACTTGTGCTCTCGAGTTTGTTTGTAATGTAACTCTAGCCTATTTCAATTTAATATCGTGGATTTGTCCCTAGATGTTGGGCTACTTTCCCCATTGTCAATTGGTTTTGTAGTGGAACCTCAACTTCCTTCAAAATGAAGGGCTTTTGACATTTTATTAATAAATAAAAAAACCATTAGAGAGCTTATTTAGAGAAAAGAATCCTCAATTAGTCACTTTCCATTTTCTAACTAGTACTTAATGTGTTACAATTTTTTCACTTGAAAGTACAGAATGCAATCTGAGGCTTTTTGTGGCACTGAGCTGAGTTTATAGATAATGTTCGCTATTGAACATGAGTGTCAAAATCTCATTTTCTATGAAAAGGAGCTCCTCCTTTGTTTTAAGGAGCCAAGCATTATTCATTATAAAAAAAATATGTTTGTAGGGATATGGTGGACAAACATTAAGTGAATTTAGTTGGTGAGCAACATAAAAAATATACATTAAAATAGGTACACCTTCAATTCTGTTGTTGAATATATTTTCATTTGGATAATATGTGTTTTTTGGTTGCATTTAATATGCATTTGTTTTATGTTAAATTTTATTGAAAATTAGTCAATGAAGCTATGAACGACCGTGGTTTATATGATTTAATACATACATTTTCTTTCTTGAAAGACTAAAAAAACTGTAATAAGTACAAAAAGAATGACCATTAGATTTTAAAGCTAATAATTTTAGTTTAACTCACCCATTGTCCTGATTCCGCCATTATATACACCTATTATAATGGATTGATAACAATACATTGTAACGTTTGGTCATATTTTTGTGCTTTCATTTCAAACACTAATAAACCCCTAGGCTTAAGACAAAACCAAAACCCTAGGCTCGTGTTTGGGTAGAATTATCTCCTGTTATCTATTATCGGGCCTACAACATGTGATTTGAATGTTATATATGACAAACCAACACGTGATAACACTACATGATAAAGTTACCCTACGTACGTAATTTTCTTGGGTAGAATAATGCTGTTTGGATAAGATCACGAGATTTGACTTCAAGACAACAACAACAAAATCCCTACGTACGTAATTTTCTTGATTGCCTCCATAATTGATCATTATTTTATATCATTTAAACATGTGATTGTGGAAACCATTATTTTTTTAACTATACTCACTAAGTCTTACCTCTATAAATTCCATAGAAGGGAGAGCCTTGATGAAAGTGAAAAAGTGTTTTGATAATATTCAGAAACATGGTGAAATCAACAATGTCAGCTATACTAGTATTGGTGCTGCACCTTTTTGTTCTTCATCTTCAATGTTCAGAGGTTCATTCGCTAGCCAATACCTCTGCTCATGGTAAACTACTTCCCCCGTGATTCTTAAAAAGAAAACCAAAAAAGGCAAATAATAACTCTTCCTCTCTTCACATTTTGCAGATTTTAGCTACTTGGAATTTGTTTACGATGCCAATGACACAGAGTTGGAAGGAACATACGACTACATTATAGTTGGTGGAGGAACAGCAGGGTGTCCATTGGCAGCAACTTTGTCAGCAAACTACTCGGTGCTTGTTCTGGAAAGGGGCACTCTTCCTACAGAATATCCAAACCTGTTGACTTCAGATGGGTTTATATATAATCTGCAGGAAGAAGATGATGGACAGACACCAGTTGAAAGGTTCGTGTCTGGAGATGGTATTGACAATGTAAGAGGGAGGGTCCTCGGTGGCACGAGCATGATCAATGCCGGGGTCTACGTAAGAGCTAACACCTCGTTCTTTAATCAAACAGGGATTGAATGGGACATGGATTTGGTTAATAAGACATATGATTGGGTTGAAGACACTATTGTGTTCGAGCCGGATTTCCAATTTTGGCAAAATCTTACAGGAACTGCATTCTTGGAGGTTGGTATTCTTCCAGACAATGGATTTAGTTTGGATCACATAGAAGGAACTAGACTCACCGGCTCAACTTTCGACAATAATGGAACCAGACATGCATCTGATGAACTGCTTAATAAAGGAGATCCAAACAACTTGCGAGTTGCAGTTCATGCCGCAGTAGAGAAGATCATCTTCTCTTCCAATTCATCAGGTATGCTTCCAAAGTTAATGTTTTATTATTTTGAAACATTACCAGCAGGATAGTCATATCAAATACTGAATGTGCAAATAATGCTTCCATAATACAGGTGTGACAGCTATAGGAGTTATATATACTGATTCGAATGGAACGACTCATCAGGCATTTGTACGTGGTGAGGGAGAAGTTATATTGAGTGCAGGGCCAATTGGGTCCCCTCAACTTCTACTACTTAGTGGTGTTGGCCCAGAGTCATACCTAACATCTCTGAACATTTCAGTTGTTGCTTCCCATCCATACGTCGGGCAGTATATATATGACAATCCTCGTAATTTCATTAACATTTTGCCCCCAAATCCAATAGAAGCCTCAACTGTGACCGTTCTAGGCATTACAAGCGACTTCTACCAATGTTCTCTATCAAGCTTGCCATTTTCTATTGCACCCTTCGGTTTTTTTCCTAATCCAACTTATCCCCTGCCAAATGCAACTTTCGCTCACATTGTTAACAAAGTTCCTGGACCATTATCTCATGGTACTGTCACGCTGCAATCAACCTCTGACGTGAGAGTTGCTCCAAATGTCACATTCAACTACTATTCAAATTCAACGGACCTTGCTCATTGTGTTAGCGGCATGAAGAAGATTGGTGAATTCTTGAGCTCGGACGCATTAAAACCATATAAAGTGGAAGATTTGCCGGGCATAGAAGGTTTTGATATTTTAGGAATACCTTTGCCAGAGAACCAGGCAGATGATGCAGCCTTCGAAACATTTTGCCAAGAGGCAGTAGCGTCATATTGGCATTACCACGGTGGATGCCTTGTCGGGGAGGTGCTTGATGATGATTTCCGTGTTACAGGGATCAACGCATTACGCGTCGTTGATGGCTCCACATTCCCTTCCACACCAGCAAGCCATCCTCAGGGCTTCTATCTGATGTTAGGGAGGTATGTTATATACACACTTACTTGCAACCACTAGAACTTCTCGATAATATATTTGGCTGAATGTCTTGTTTGTAATATTAATTCTACGCCATTCTGCTCTTTTCATCACTTTCAATTTTTTACTTTGGGCAGGTACGTGGGCTCTAAAATTCTGCAAGAAAGATTAGCTTCAGAGGAGGCTCTTCATAAGTCAACATTCCAACCCAAAATCTTAGAGTTGCTTGAGTCAGCATTAGCCTTTGCTTTTGAAACTTAGTTGATAAACCCATGAGTTCTGACTCAAGTGGGATTAGGCTTAGGCTTAGGCTCCTTCTATCCGCCATGGCTTGGTGTACCTCTTTATTTCATGTTTAATAAATTTTCCTCCGTGAGGTCCTAGATATCATTGTGTACAACTTGTCCTTGCAAAACCTGAGTTTGAATGGAAATGCTGCCCTAAAGCACATATACTATCCGTTGATGTTCTTTTTTTTTTAAATGTCGGTTATGGGATCAAAAGACAACAGCACGTTCAAAATGCAAGAAATTCCCGTATCAAGTGATTAATAACTTGATCGAAATGCCCCTAGTCTTAGTCTTATGAAGCCAGTGTATTTCCAACTCTACGCAGGCGTTTTTTTATTAGAAAATTTGGCATAAGTCCAATTATGAGGAGAGATTTTGGGTGCAATCCACGTAGAAATTGTTGTTGAATTGTTGTTGATTCAAGTCCTTTGATTAAATTGTATTGGGAATATTATCAAGGAAAAAAAATTCAAAATTCAAATTATGGAATTCAATTACAAGGAAATAATGCATTAAATTTAGATTTTCAATGTGTTTTCCTTATTTACCTTAAAGGGTAAAATCGACACAACAAAAAAGTAATAAATGTCAAAGGACCTACATCTAAAACAAAAAACGCGAGGACTAGACCCAATGACAGCTAATCGTTTTGGACCTAGATCTAAGAAGCCCTTTTTTTATTATATATTTTTGGTAATAACAGGGATTAATTGTTTTCACAACAATGATTAAGCATTATGATATTGCTCGAGAATATAATTGCATGCTGCTTTGCTATCGCAACATTGAAACACGTTTCTGCAAAGAGTGTTGCTAAACGAACCCTAAAATTAACTTACTATCCTAAGATCTAAGTACACCCTAATATTTTTATCAAAATGTAAAATTAACTAAGTACACCATATTTAACTACTAAAAATATACCCAGTGGTACACTCTAATACACTCTATCACACAACACCCTAATACTAATTGTTAATGTATGAATTTTGATTAATTCTTTTGGCTTCCCTTGACAATTTTGTAATAGGACTTTTTTATGCATTTATCAAGCTCAAGGTTAGATTAAGATTAGCATCTCTAAGTGTTCTTAACTCTCATCTATCCTATGGAGGTTCAAGCAATTTGACAAAGGTAAAATCATGCATTGCATATCATGCATTAAAACTGTTTTCATAAATTATGACTAGTCATCCTTGCTCTGTAGGATTTCCAGCTGGCTAACCATCTGTTTTGTCCTATTCTATCTTCTCTCTCTGCTGCCATGTGTCAGTCTGACCTAAGGGATTCTTTTGTCTGTAAAAGCAAGTGAATTCCTAATTTGGAAGCCGTCTCTTTTGTGTTGAAGTTTTGGAAAGATTGGCTTGCCAACTTTCTCTTCTTCTTCCTCAAGAGTAAACCATATATTTCATCTATGAGTTTTTTCTAATTGATTTCGTTTTGAAAAAACTGCTTTTGAAATATGAATCTTCATCTAGCTATCTAAATCATTCTCTCATATAGATCTAGATCGGCTTCGTGACTGATTTCTTCAAGAGTATGGTTTCTTGAAGAAATTGGTCTTTCTCCCTTGAATCCAAATTTTGGCTTTGTTCTAAGTTGGAGCTTGCAATCTAGTGCCATGGGATGATCGAGCTGGAGAAGGAGCTGCCATTGCCATGAAGAACTAAGTATCAAGCTTTGCTAAGTTGGAGAAGAAGATTGCACAAAGGAGGTATAGCTCATCTTCCTAAATAGATCTAGGTTTTGCTTGAGCTTGCTTGTATTCCTTTGTAAGAATCTTTTTCTACTTAGTGGATTGCCTAGTCGGTTGATGACTCCCAGTTTTTCCCAATGGTGGGTTTCTGGGTAAACAAAATCTGTTTTGCATATCTGTAAATTTTTCTGGGTATTGTGTTCTTGATGTTTGACTAGTCATCTATATCTGCTGTTTGCTGTTTGCTTGATAATGATGACTTCACACACTTTCACCATAGTTGTTGCTAGCACAGGGGATGCCTAGATTGATGGGTCCTTGTGAGTGCCTAGGTTGTCACTAGTAATCTTCTAGGGCTGCAGGTACTTTGTGGCATGCTCTGTGTGTTCTCTTGATTG
>NW_018921498.1:151312-169848 GCF_002207925.1 Prunus avium
ATTTGGGGAAAAATATGAGAAATTTGATATGAGGAGTTTAAAGAACACAAAAACCCTGTGAACACGGCTAAGAACACAGAAACCCTATGAACACGGCTTAAGAACATAGAAACTTCTCTTCAATCCTCTTCTCCTCCTGAAGAGAAGGGTATGTCGGAGTCAAGAAAGAGGCAAAATCTCCATGAGAAAGAGAAACAGATCCTTTTCACTCCCCCTCCCCCCCTTGAAGAGGAAGGGAGGAGAAATTTTGATATGAGAATTTAGAGACAACCGAGGATCGATTGCTCTGATACCATGGTAAAATATGAATATGGTTTTGAATATGTTAGGTTCTTATTTTATTCTTCTTTATAAGGAGGTATATATAAGAGTTTACATGAGTGCTTTACAAGGAATTAGACACAGTAAAGGATTAGGAAAGTATCTCCTAATTATACAATGATTTGACAACTATATAAAATAGGAAAATAAATCCCTTAATTAATCAAGGAAATAAATCTCCTTGATTAATTAGGAGACTCACTTCAACAAATACATGCCAAAGTAACCAAAGCGATCAAAACATCATATATATATATGCTTTCATTGCCAACACTAAAAATCCCTATGTTCGACCTCCATGATGAAATCGTGTGATTGTAAATGTATGACCAGGGGCGGACCGACGTTGGGACTAGAGGGGTCGGATGCCCCCTTGGAAGGCTGGAAATTTGGCAAGGGACTCCATGAAAGCCCCCTTGGATTGCTGCTAGAAGCCCCCTTGTATGCACACCAAGCGCTCGATGGAAGTCTCAGGCGAAGTCTCCTCTGCTGCTATGCGCTAATTTTTTTTCAAAACGAGCCTTGCCAAACGACGTCGTTTGGTCCAAGGCTCAGTCAAATTTTGTTAATTAACCTGGCCTCAAAACGACGTCGTTTTGGGCCATGTTTTTTATTATTTTTTTATTTTTTATAAACGAACAGCATCACTTACCCCCTCTCAGACCCTAACCTCCCAACCTCCATCACTTACCTTATTTTCATTTTCAATATTTAAGTAAATGTCTTTGTCCTTTTACTTTAATTTATTTTTATATTACTCAATTTACTTAAGTTTACAATGTAAATAAGGAAGTACCCCCTATTTGGATTCAAATAAAAATACTAGAAAATCAAATTCCCACCAAATCAAAATATGAAAAATCGGTTTGAGTGCAAAATACGATTTGTGCTAAAAATGATGGCTCATTAAGTCAATATATCCTTCATACTAAAATCCCATAAAATCAAGTTTTCTTATTTGATGTGTAAGGAATAAAAGCCGCCAAAAATTATATTGATAAAATGATTATTCTGAAAAACTATTTTTCATACTTAGTCAATATTTTTACATAAAACATTTTTTCATATATGATATGAATGCATGAAGGGACGTAAGGTTTTTTTTAGTTTGTGAAATTTTGATTTTTTCTTTCTATTGGGTTTAATGGGGGAAAGATATTTGCCAAATCGCTACTATTTGTCTATTCTTGCAATTTTTCTTGCTCAGAATGTATTTTTCTATCCCTTTGTTGAGGACAATTATGATTGCAACCAATAAGCAATATAATTCTTGACATATGTGATATATATAATATTTTTCGTATGTATTGTGAGTTCGAATTTTTGATTCTTTATAATTTGTAAGAGGCTCCCACACACATAAAATCCTAGCTTCGCCACTGCCATCAACCTCCATCAACTCTTTGCCGGTGGCCCAGTGCCAATCACCACCATCTTGTAGAAAAAATTTCATTGTAGAAAAATTTTGGAACTTTTACACTAAGCCCCCTTTGCCATATAATCCTGGATCCGCCACTGTGTACGACAACACTATATGACAAGTTAATGCATTCATGTGATAATGCTTTCTGAATAGAATCACGTGCTTTCATCTCAAACATCAAAAAGCCCTAGAACGTAAAGTCATATTCTCTATAAATTCCAGAGAAGGGAGAGCTTCTTCGAAAGTGTGAAAGTGTTTTGAGTTATCAAAAACATGGAGAAATCAACAATGCCAGCTATACTGTTGGTGTTGCACCTTTTTGTCCTCCATCTTCAATATTCTGAGGTCCACTCGCTTGCAACGACTTCTGATCATGGTAAATCACTTCATCCGTAATTCAAAACACAAAAAAGGCAATAAAAAAGAAAACGGAAAGAAGTGTAAGAAACAAGCAGATATAGAAGCCTGCGTAGACGCATGTGCTATATACTTCTAAAAACTCTTCGTCTCTTGAGATTTTGCAGATTTTAGCTACCTGAGCTTTGCATACGAGGCCACTGATCTAGAGTTGGAAGGATCATATGACTACGTTATAGTTGGCGGAGGAACAGCAGGGTGTCCATTGGCAGCAACTTTATCAGAAAAATACAAGGTGCTCGTTCTCGAAAGGGGCAGTCTTCCGACAGCATATCCCAACGTCTTGACTGCAGATGGGTTTGTATATAATCTCCAGCAAGAAGATGATGGAAAGACACCGGTCGAAAGGTTCGTGTCCGAAGATGGTATTGATAATGTACGGGGCAGGGTGCTCGGTGGCACAAGCATGATCAATGCCGGTGTCTACGCCAGAGCTAACACCTCAATCTATAGTGCATCAGGAGTTGATTGGGACATGGATTTGGTTAATCAGACATATGAGTGGGTTGAAGACACTATTGTGTACAAGCCAAATTCTCAATCTTGGCAATCTGTTACAAAAACTGCGTTCTTGGAGGCTGGTGTTCATCCAAACCATGGATTTAGTTTAGATCATGAAGCAGGAACTAGAATTACCGGCTCAACTTTTGACAACAAGGGAACGAGACATGCAGCTGATGAACTTCTTAATAAAGGAAACTCTAACAACTTGCGAGTTGGAGTTCATGCCTCAGTAGAGAAGATCATCTTCTCCAATGCACCAGGTATGTTGCATCATGCACTCCAAAATTAATATTTTGTCATTTTGAAACACTAGCAGGAGCCAAGGTCTGGAAGTACGAATAAAATTTCATTATTTTCCTTGGATTTGTTTGATAATGATTATAAGCTTTTCTGTAATGTAGGTTTGACAGCTACAGGAGTCATATATAGGGATTCTAACGGAACGCCTCACCAAGCATTTGTACGCAGTAAGGGAGAAGTTATCGTGAGTGCAGGGACAATTGGGACCCCTCAACTTCTACTACTTAGCGGTGTTGGGCCAGAGTCTTACCTATCATCTCTAAATATTCCAGTTGTTCTTTCCCATCCTTACGTCGGACAGTTTCTGCATGACAATCCTCGTAATTTCATTAACATTTTGCCCCCAAATCCAATTGAACCCACAATTGTAACTGTTCTAGGCATTTCAAACGATTTCTACCAATGTTCTTTCTCGAGCTTGCCATTTACAACTCCACCCTTCGGTTTTTTCCCTACTACATCTTACCCCCTGCCAAATTCGACTTTTGCTCACTTTGCTAACAAAGTGGCAGGACCTTTATCTTATGGTTCTCTCACGCTGAAATCATCCTCTAATGTGAGAGTCAGTCCAAATGTCAAATTCAATTACTATTCAAATCCGACAGATCTTTCTCATTGTGTTAGCGGCATGAAGCAGATTGGTGAACTCTTGAGCACAGACGCATTAAAACCATATAAAGTTGAAGATTTGCCGGGTATAGAAGGTTTTAATATTTTGGGAATCCCTTTGCCAAAGGACCAAACAGATGATGCAGCCTTCGAAACATTTTGCCGAGAATCAGTAGCCTCATATTGGCACTACCACGGTGGATGCCTTGTCGGGAAGGTGCTTGATGGTGATTTCCGTGTTACAGGGATCAACGCATTACGCGTTGTTGATGGCTCAACATTCCCTTACACACCAGCGAGCCACCCTCAGGGCTTCTATCTGATGTTGGGGAGGTATGTTAAATACACTTACTTGCGGCCACTACAAATTCTCAATAATTATTTGGTTGAATGGCTTGTTTTTTTGGTTCAATAATTATTTGGTTGAATAGCTTGTTTGTAATGAACTCTATGCCATATTTCTCTTTCTCATCCTTTCCAATTTTGTGCCATGGGCAGGTACGTGGGCATTAAAATTCTGCAACAAAGATCAGCTTCAGATCTGAAAATCTTGGATTCCCTCAAGTCAGCAGCATCCTTTGTTTTTTAAACTTGATGAATAAACCCATGAGTTTGGCTACCAAACGGGCTTGTTTCATAATATCGAGACTATCTACAAATAAATAAAATACGAATGCCCTTTCGTAAAACTTGCAGTTGCAAAACGAGTTATTTTAAAGAAAATGGTCCCCTAAAGCTTATAACTATCCCTTGATGTTCTATTTGTTGTTCAACGTATGTTATTGGGATCAAAACATAACAGTACGTTCAAGATTCAACAACAACTTTATCTAAATGAACTTACTTTAGGCTTATGAAGCGTTAGAGTAACAGGCATTGTTCGTTTCTTTTCTAGGCAGGCTTTTTCGTTTCTTTTCTTTTTTGGTAATAACAGGCATTGTTTTTGTAATAAGCGTCATGATATTGCTAGGGAGTGTCTTATGTAAGGTTCTAGACACTTAAATAAAGCGTGATGAATTCCTATTGCTAAGATTTTCTCTCTCAAAAGTGTCTGCAGTTTTTGCCTTAAAGCTGAGATGGTGGGGGATATCCCTGTGTTAACCTACAAGTACCAATACAGTATAGTTGCAATTTGCCTAGAACTCAGAAAGCACATAGCCCTCCACTGCAAAAACAAAAGCAATAAAAAGGCTAATTAAGTACTCTGGTTTTTCAAATAATTAATCTAACAATACAGATCGATGAGACAAACACGATTAAATCACTCATGAAATTCTCCAGTAAGTATTTAAGTTAAGGATATTGGTTATATATTTCTAATCTTGAGCGTTAGATTGCATTTATTAGATTTGTTGGTAGATTTAATATGCAACATACATGCAATCCAACAGTAGAAATTAGAAATAGGTAATCAATTCTTAACATAAAATACTTATTGGAGAATCTTCCTATATATATATATATGTATAATATATTACCATAAGCTTGATATGTATGATGTTAATCAAAGTAGCAACATTAAGACATCTAATTGTGATCAACAAAATCGACAATCCTGGTGGTTCAAGACAACACTAAAACTAAACATCAATTGAGTGGTCAAATGATTTTGAATTCAAGTAATTTTTTACAAAGATGATCTTTGAAGGAATAACTAGAAAATAGACAATTCGGATTATGAAAATACAATGTGAATAGGCCCACAAAAGGTGTTATTATCTGAGAAATCCATGAGATGAACGAAGCTCGTTATATATACAAATGTATATTTATAAAATATATTACCATAAGCTTGCTGTATGATGTGAATCGAAGTGGCAGTATATAAACAAAGGACTCTTTCTGTCTTGTCTTTCCTACAACTCAGAATAAGACAAAAACAGCCCCTCATCGTGAAACACGTTGCATGTGTAAGTAAGCGTCCACTGCTGCTATAAATACATCCAAATAAAACAATGCACATCTTTTGCTCTTATGTTTCATTCTTCTCAACCTCTCCAAGTAATAAATCAAGCAACTGAAAATGATGGGGCCTTCGATCTAGTTAGGTCACTTTCCATGCAACTTCTTCATTGTGATTATTTTCTCTCCTTTTCTTTTTTGTATTATTCGAAAGTGAGTTATATTGTAAATTTTGTGTAGGGTTTTGTGGGAGCCTCCTATCTCAATGCACTAGGGTCACCATTTGGGCGGTCTATTGATTTTGGAGGCGCTATGGAGTAAAATGTTGTGCCCCTTTACGGTGAGCACTAAGCTGCTTTTGTAAAAAATTAAAAAAAATTAAAAAAAAATTAAAGTTTCACGTTTAGGTGAAGTGGATTAGTAAGTAAAAGATGTCCCATATTAAAAAGATAAAGAAAAAGGCTATAAAAAAAACTTTAGGGAAAAACTCAAAAAGCATCTCTCAAACATTCGAAAGGGTTTTATAAGTGTCAAGCCTCCCCAAAACATTTCTCAAATTTTACTCACCACAACGCAGTGAAGCTAGACACATCGGGCGTATGCGCCTAAATTTGAAATTTTTCTCAATGTTGTCGGAGTATTACCCCTATAAAAAAAAAATGTTGCTAAACGAGGTGTGTTTCAACAGAAAAATGCATTAACTTGCAGATCAGTGGTCTCATCTCAGGTTCGAATCTTTTGGCAATGTGTATGTGAGAAAACCCCACTCCCCCAATATCGCTTGTATTAAAAAAAATGTTATTAGTTGTACAACTGTTACATTGTTGAAATAATAAATTCCGCTTTGAATCTTAAAAGCCTTTCCGAAGTCAAGGACGGCAAGATGAAATGTCGTTCTCTAAACACAAAAAACAAAAATCTAATGTACTGTTAGTGTGTGAATGAACACTACAAGAATGAGACTTTTGAATAACACAATCTAGTGGATGTTTTGGATAATGCCAAATTCTTTTGTGCTTTAAACTCAATTCTATGTATATGTGGGTTAGTCCAATCGGCCAAGGGAGTGTGACAATCTCTTGTACTCGAGTTCGATCCCCCTCTCCGTATATTAGAGTAGAGTAATTTAGAATATCGATTCGTCAAGAAAACAAAAACCAAAAACTCAGTTCTGTTATTGAGATCGGAGTAATGCCTAATTTCATTTAACTGGAAGTTTTATTAAAAGCAAATATGGTCTGCAATATAGTTAACTATGTCGTGCAAATAACTTCGTTAAACATTTTTTTCCTTTTAAATAATCAAAACTACACTATCTTGATCCGGTATTGAAAGTGAAGCGGAAATACACTATCTTGATCCGGATAAAACTTGCAATTACCACAAGGTCATCTAGATTTACCATTTGTCGTCCAGTTACTTGTTTTTTCCAAGGAAAATTATGTCAACCATTAAGAAAATAAATAATACCATTACCAAATGGTCAATCTAGCACATTAGCAACAAGGAAGAACATATTCTTGAACAAGAAATATGAAGCTCAAGTGGGGCCCACTTCTGTTAGAGAGGTGATCATCAATGTGGTTTAGGACACTGCTTCCCTCCTTCCCTGGAAGGAGACATTCCTACTTCCAGCAAATTATAGTTTGACACATGCAAAAATAATTCATCAAAAACCCAAAAAGAAAAATATATGCACACATGTCAAACTATGATTGGTAGGAAAGTAAGAGTTCCTACTTCTAAGGACGGAAGCAAGTATTATCCATTTATAAATGTGATACAAATAGATTATTGATTATTTAAATGTAAGATGTCATATCAATCACTTAATTATACAACTTGTAATTTATGTCTGCACTATGACAAAGCCCTAATTAATAATGGTGACAACCAAGATAGTTCGCCTGTTACTTCAATTTTCAGCTAACCAAGAGACTCGTTAAACACCTTTCGAAGTCCAAGGCCACCACCCAAAACAAGAACTAGGAAAAGCAGCTAAAAGTAAGGAACACACTAAACTTACAAAAATAAGAGCCAAATAAATATCAATGATGAAAAATTTTACATGTGCATCAGCGGTTTACTCCAAAATCGGAACAAAAGAAAAACCAGAGAAGATCAATTGACATAACTGCACTCTTGAATGAAATTTTCGATCAGAAAGTCATTCCCCCCATTCTGACCTGGCTAGGCAGAAATAAGCTTTTAGATTTCCCAAAACCAATGAATTAGCCTCCTCCAGACTTGAGCGTGTTACTCAACCTACAACAAGAAGCATTTCATTCCACTAGGTTTTAGAAACCAAGGAAAACAATTAAAATATTTAAAAATAACGAAAAGTAGTATAAAAAAAAACAAAGACCTAACAACTCTTTCATCACTACTAAATGTACAAAGTCTTAAAAGTACCTTTACACACAAAAAGAATAAACAGATATATCTATAAATATATAATCATGTATAAATTAAATGTTCCGGACAGTGCTAGCAAATTGTTCAAATAGCAAAAGTCAAACAGAACACATCATCAAGCAGGACCCAGGAATGTCTTACAATCATAGATTCTAAAAGGGAGTATCGATGAAATTTTTTACATGTATATCAATGATACTCGAGGTTTACTTAAATCGTTATCTACACCGTGTTAACTACTAAACTACCAACTAATGCTTTTGTGGGACATGTGGCTGCTAATAATGGACTGAGTTGAATTGAGCACATAACCCGACAAGAATTTGCATGAATTTTTGCTCTTCATAAAGAAGTCAAGGCAATAAGAAATCAATTAGCTCAGTCTTATCTAGATTTAAAACTGCAGGAACTTTTTTTAACTGTGGATCAAAGTACAGTACATAAATATATAAAACATATATAACTAAAGTGGAAATTAAACAATTGGAAAAAAATATTCTTCTACCAACTGAAAATTTGACATTTTGATGATTAGTAATGCATACCAGTCTAAGCCCTCAAATAGACCTTCCCCTTTTATGGCAGAAGTTTTAAAAATAGCCCACTGACGGTTTTTTATCTTGTGCAACTCTAAAGCCTCAGTTATTGCAGCATCATCAAGCGCACCAGGTAGATCCTACATAAACCATAAGAAATACAAAAAGAATCACAAAGAAATGAAAAATTTATTGAACTATATTTGAATTTACATAGTCTTGCTGTAATAGAAAAAAGCTTCACTCCTAGACCCATAGGATGTACGCACTGCCCCTTAACTATTATTAAAAACGGTTGTTCTTTCTTAAGCAAAGGCTTTCATACAGTGGTCAGCTTGTGCATGCATTTTTTTTTCTGATGATTAAACAGGGAAGTTTTTGCCCAACCACGCAATTATTTCTTTTTTTTTTGTCTGAACCACGCAATTCCAGCAGACAATGGTACTAACCTGCTTATTAGCAAAAATGAGGACAACCGCACCTTTCAACTCTTCCTCCTGCCAAAGGATTCAAAAGCAGTAAGATGACTAATCAAATGCACTTACAAACAACCAACACAATCAATAAGTAAAAGCCAAACAAAATGGGAGGGAAAACAGAGGAACCAATCATAAATTTGACAAATTTGATATTAAAAGAAAAGGAAGAACACGAAAGACACTAGCACTGTTCCTGAACACTTCAAACAAAAAACTAACAAGGGACTGTGGGTATAATTTTTCAATAGCAACTCAACACCCTTAGTCCTACAGAATATTCTATTAGAAAACAAGATGAGAAAAAGGAAGGGATAGGAAGGGAGGGAGGGTGAGAGAGAGAGAAAGATAGAACAATTATGGAATCAACATCCAAGGCAAGGAGTTTGATGTTACCAGAAGTTTCTCACATTACAATCATTGCCAATTCATTATTAAAATGCCCAAAAGCCCCATGTAGGTCTGTTTCTATCCCCTGAATAATACTGTTTATTTTGATTTGCTTTCCTTATCTTTCACATATACAGCCACCGAGAAATTACTATAATTACAAGGATATATAGATGCAATGATAAATACATAGCGCAGAAAAGGCCAATAATTGAAGCACCCAAAATTCACACTAAATTTGCCAAAATTACTTTAAATATGCAAATGTAACCCGAAACCAGTTACCTCTAATATTGCATGAAACTCATCTTTCGCTATTACCAGCCTGTCAGTGTCACTAGAATCAACAACATAGATTATAGCCTGAGTATTTGGAAAATAGCATCTCCAATATGGCCTGTGGCACGAAACCATATAAGAAGCTGGTGAGCTTGTGGTTAACTTAAAAGTCAATAGGAGAAACAATGCAAAAGCAATCCATAGTGGCCCAACAGAACCTATACCTCAAAATTTGACAAATAGAGATTCAGTACCACATGGTAGCATGCTCAAGATGCACATCATACCAAGAAGTTTATTTAAAAATCCCTTTTCGTAATGTGTTACATCCCGCATATGCTCTGCTTATTGGAAAGAAATTCAAAAAAAAAAAAAAAGGGACAATAAACCTTGACCTAACCCGTAAGCTATCATGCATACTGCTAATAAAGGGGATTCCCCTCTTTGATGCCCATTTAATGAAAAGACTACAAAAACTCTTAATAACAGTAAAATTGAAAACAAGATGTTTCCCCACCAAAGTTTACTTACATATAAACCCACCATCCTAGTAATTATCTACCCCTTTCTGAATGTAAAATAACTCCACTTTTAAGCTAAAGAAAATGGCTATTATAATATATGCCCCTCTTATTCATTGTCAAACCCTATTGTACAAAGACAATTTACATATTTTGCATGAAGTTTCTAACAATGTGTGGTTGACATTAAAGAACTCTCAAATTAGATTAACTTGGATTGAGAACAATATGTCAACATGTATTTACTTTTAAACTAACAGAATCCATCAAAATGTGCACATATTTACACAAAGAAATCAGGCATACAGAACAATCAAAGTGATGTACTAGAGAAACCACACAACAAATGGAAGATCAAATGGTAATCATACAACACAGCACCATATTGTATCGTAAAACTTCAATCAATCAATCAATCAATTAAAGTTCACAGGGAGTTCGGAAAATAAATCCTGCTCATGTAAAATACAAGTGCATATTTGCCTTTGAAACTGTAGTAAAGATTACTATTAAAAAAGTGGTATAATCAAGATTCATTTAGTATATCATAACATTACAAGGTGTTATCAATTATAATTCTCTTGGAAATAACATACAGAAAAATAATATTAGTATTATCACAAATTAGACAACCATTTGGTCAAAGAGAGAAATACCTGATACTTGTCTGTCCACCTGTATCAACACAAAAGTACAAAACTCATCAGAACAAGATAAAATCATGACCCATCTCTTTGAATGAAAAAACAGAAATGACATAAGCAAGAGGTCAGTTGAAAACAAAAATTTTAAACTTATCACATAAAATTACATAAAAGCTGTAAGAGTTATTTTCCACCATCCGGCAGGATATATATGCCAAAAAGATGATGGCCGTAGCAGCCAATGTAGCTTAAAAGAAAGTTCTACAACATAAAATAAATTCAAGAAGCTTGAATAACTTCTGAAGGAACAAAAGTAGTGTAGGGAAACTAAACAACAACAAAAAAGGTGCCAGACCTTAAAACTAAATAAATAAACCCCTCCAGATAATAATTCTATTCAGTGGTCAAGCTTTTGCATCCTCATAAACTATCCATCACATTCCATAATAAATAAATAAATATGGACAGTCAACTTTTACATCACAAAAGTCAAAGTGCAGACATTTTCGACTTTGTATCATTCATATCAACTTATAAGTTTGTTTTCTGTAAGGATTTCAACACAGGCAGTAACCAGAAAGAGGGAAAAGGGAGGGGGCAGAGTGGGGCAGTGATCAAAGTTAGACCCACTTCATTTAATAACTAACCAATACATTGTTTTGCACATTTTGATAAAACCATCCTTTTATAGTGGTTGCAAAAGAAAGCATCTAAGCCAATTATGAATAGCTTGAGTTCAACTCATGCTATCCTTCAATCCAGTTCATTAATTCAAGGCTTAACCGTTCAACAATTCAAGCTGAAAGTTGTCCCAGTAACCCAGGTAGACTAGTAGTAGCTTTTATTTCACGTTAGTATGCGAATAAAATCCATTAATCACAGTGATTTTAGAAATTTTACACCACCAGTGCACTAAAAAAACAGTTAGCAAGCAGTATTTATCACCCTTAATTCCCCTTGAACGACCAGTACACCACATCAAAACCATCTGCACAACTATGTACATTAATTTCATGTGATTCCAACAAGTTTAAATCAGCTTATCATCAAATCCTTTGAAATAGGATCAACCTAAGTCCAAACTGAATAAACCTGACCACAAATCCCCACATTGGCTAAAAGTAAAACCAACTCCTTTGGATTTGGATCTGGTTCTTAGGATCCTCTCAACATGCTCACCTCAGCATCTGCTTTTCCTAACCCAACAAGGATACATATTAAAAGGAAAATTAGAAGTGCTGGGGACTTAAACTTGAGGGGCAATACATTTTATGGTTGGATTTGGCACAAATGTTGAAATCAATAATTACTTTAAGTGAATCCAGCCATTAAATGCATTCTCCCTCATATTAAGTCCTCAGGGTGAGCACTACTCCATAGGCAACACCCCGTGAATGGGGTGCTGCCATGGCAGCCTTAGTTCTTTTTCTTCTCAATATTGTTCTCCTATGTAATTTCATGCGAGGATACAATTGTAGGTAATTTTTACAAAATAAGGGTGGGGTGAGCATTTTGGGGTGGCAATATCACTCTCAATTAACAATTAGAAGCATCCGCACAAAACTGAAAAAAGAAAACAAAATGGTTATCAAGCAGGCCTTAAGAACAGTCCTGTGATCCAGATTTAGAAGTGGATCCTATAGAATTTGAAGGATTTCTGGACACTATGCTTCAAATCTGGCCTGGTAATGATTTCCTTATCCACTAAGTACCCAAATTTTACATCATAATTATAAAGATAAGACCTACTAAGATATTAGATAATTATTCAAGTCTTTAACCTCATACAGAGTGTTCCCCCTTAAAATTCACACTGACTCTTTAAAATCAATCAAATAAAAGTGCATCCAATTTCTGACTTCAGGTATATTCTTAATATAACTCACTGTTCTCATACAATATAATAGCAAAGTAGCATATGTCATGTTGTGCCAATTGAAGATACGGAATAGGGAATATAGCCATACCGAGATCCCAGACTTGGAATTTGATGTTGTTATATTGCACTGTCTCAACATTAAATCCAATGGCTGCATCCAAGTAAAAGAATTGATTCAACAAAATATTCCAATTTTTAAACTGATGAACATAGTAAGCTGCACAAACTCTCTAGGCTACCATTTACTTGGTAGAGTGACTTCGTAAATCAACAAGAACTGTCAAATATTCAAATTTTCATCATTCTCAAAACTTGAGAGCAACCAAATAATTAAAAATCCATAAATTATCAAAATCAAAGAAACGAAAAGGAATACCAACTTGGGATCGTGGAGACAACCTCCCCCATCTGGAGCCGATCTGCAGAAAATCCAACAAGTAACCCAAAATTAACACAAACCAACTCCAAAAAATAAAAAATTATGAATATGGTAAGCGCGGAATGATCGAAATCGTACAGAGAATAGTAGTTTTCCCAGCATTGTCCAATCCAAGGACAAGGATCCGAGCTTCCTTGTTCCCAAATAGGGAAGAGAACATTTTAGTAAACAAAATGCCCATGTCTGTGTTGCGATTTGAATTCCCTCAGCGCATGAATGGGAACAGAGATCAACTGGGTTTGAGCCTTTGAGGGTCTGAGATCGGATCTCGAACGCAGAACCCTGTACCTCCCTGCAAAACCAGCAGAGTGTGAAAAGTGTGATCCTGTAGAGAGCGAGAGCGAGAGAGAGAGAGAGAGAGAGAGAGAGAGTTGAGATTTGCATGCCTGTGGAAAAAGGAGAGAGGGCCTGCTTAAGAGAATTGTTGAGAATTTGAGAAACTAGTAAAAAGTGTGGTGGAGTGGAGATAAGAAAAAAATTCTCGCTTTTTAATTTTCTCTGAGAAACGAATCGAAATTGGGAAACATGAGAATTGGAAGAAACGCAGTCTGGACTTTGGAGAAATAATTTTGTCCGGTACTTGAAGCGCTGTACATGCTCCTTCATTTCCAGTGGGACCGAAAGGCTTACGTGGCAAAATTCTACTGTTTGATGATCATGGAATAAGAACTCTTTGGTTTTCAAGTCAAAAAATAAAGTTCTAACGGCCCCTGTAGGTTTGGTAGCTTTATCGAAAGAGATATTTAGTCATATATCTATTCTTAATACTAAAATTATAAATAAACCCTACACCTTTTAATTTCTATAAACACACCTAAAAAAAACCCAAAAACTAATAGCTAGACCTATTGAATTTAATTTTGATTATTAAATTACTTTAATGCCATATTGAGTGTTTTGGGCTTTTTTATGAGGTTTTGGGGTTGGGTTTGTTTTAAGAAATTAATTGCAGTTTTGTAATTTAAAAGAAATTAAAAGTTTTTTTGTTATATTATAAATGGGCTTTGGGTGTGTTTCTAAAGTCCATTTCATATAGGGTTTTTTTTTTTTTTATAATTTGGGCTTTTATATTGGGTATAATAGTGAATCTCCCTTATCGAAATGGGTTACGGGGGTTTCAATTTCATCAAAGCACCCCAATGTTTTAAGATGGTGTTGTTAAACGAATTTTAAAATTAATTAAGTACACTCTACTTCCAAACTATTTATTAAATTACTAATTTACTTTAATATAAAATGGCCAAAAAAGATATATTGAATTGTGAAACAAATGTAATTTTAATAAGTGCACCCTACTCACCTTATTCAAATGTCAGTGAAAAATCCTACTTTCAAAAACCTTAGTATTAACTCCAACAATTTGTTTAATCGTTATTTAATAATTCATTAATGTAAACAAGTCTCATGGTACTTTCGTGAATCATAATTTATTTTTAGGTGGAATAGATACCAGTGCAACTACAATGACGTGAGTGATGGCAGAGTAAAAGATCGTCCCCCGTCCCACATCATTGTAGTTGCACTGGAAACATAAATTATTTTTTAGGTGGAATAGATACCGATTGATTAAAAAAGCCCAAGAAGAAGTTAGAAGATGCATTGGAAACAAAGGAAAAATCAGTGAACGAGATACAGATGAGCTTCAATACCTCAAGATGATAATCAGAGAGACCCTGAGATTGCATCCTCGAGCTCCAATGATTATTCCAAGAGAAACCATGTCTCATTTCAAAATCCAAGGTTGTGATATTGACCCCAAAACACTTGTCTTTGTCAATTACTGGGCAATTGCACGAGACCCTGGGTCTTGGAAAGACCCACAAGAATTTATCCCATAAAGGTTTGATGGCAGCTTCATTTATTATAAAGGGCAGCATTTTGAGTTTTTACCATTTGGAGCTGGTCGAAGAATTTGTCCTGGGATGTACATGGGAATAGCAACACTATAGCTTGGACTTGGAAATCTTCTCTACTGGTATGATTGGAAATTGCCTAATGGGATGAAGAAGGAAGATATCAATGTGGAAGAAAATAAGGTGTAACATGGATATTTTTGGTAGTTAAATAAGGTGTGTTGAACCCATAAACTTGGGATAGACATAATATCACAATCATACGAGTAGAACGAAGGGATTGAATGGTTCACCCATAAACTTAGGCTACATCCACTGGTTGTTGCATTTGTATATATGTGTAGAGAGTTTTATTACATTGAGATAGGCTTGAGAGCCTTAGTAAATAAGAAGGATGGAGCTTGGGATATGAGGAGAGAGTTGCTGGTTCTCAGCCGAGCAATCTGGAGAGAGATCCCCTAGAGTGATCAACCCCATTGCCTCTTATAGGCCTTTCCCAACCGACTTTGGCAGTGGGCCTTGGCTTAATGAGACCCTTGGGCTCGTAATGGTGAGGCCTAGACAAAATATCAACCTTGGTCATAACCATGCGTCAACAAGGTGTATTTAGTTAAGAGATATTTAGTCATATATCCATTCTTAGTACTAAAACTATAAATAAACCATACACCATTTAATTTCTATAAACGCACCCAAAAAAAAACCCCAAAAATGATAGTTGGCCCTATTGAATTAAATTTTGATTATTATATTACTTTGATGCCCTATTGAGTGTTTTGTGCCTTTTTTATGAGGTTTTGGGGTTGAGTTTGTTTTAAGAAATCAATGGCAGTTTTGTAATTTAAAAAAAGTTAAAAGTCTTTTTGTTATGTTGTAAATAGACTTTGGATGTGTTTCTAAAGTCCATTTCATATAGAGTTTTTTTTTTTAATTTGGGCTCCTATATTGGGTATAATAGTGAATCTCCCTTCAGTTAATTTTACATTTTGATTTAAATATTAGGGTGTACTTAGATCATAATGTGTACTCGGTTAATTTCAGGTTCGTTTAACAACACCCTTTAAGATTTGTTCAATTTACACATTTTGTCAATTTGACCGTCTGGTGTTTTGTTAAATTGATGACGTGGCAAGTGAGGGACCCTCCTTTGTGCTGATGTGTCAATAAAAATTCCTTAATTTGGTTAATGGGTTAGTGTTCTTGGAGGAGTTTGGGTGGAATTGTGAAAGCTTGGAGGGGTTTGGGATGGACCATGTTTGTATCTGTGAATTTGCGCAAATCGTATGGGCAGCCTTCTCACCATCACCACCATCCACCGCATCCTAGCTCTTACGGGTGGAACAGGGGACGATCTAATAGCCATGGCAGTGGAGGAGGAATGGTGATCCTTTAGAGGCCTCATAGTGCGAACAAGGCTAGGTTGAAGCTATATGATCCATCCCTATTGAATCAGCCTTCGTTAAGCAAATAAGGGCTTCATGTAGTGTTTTTATTAACACAAAGGTGGGTTCCTCACTTGCCACATCATCAACTTAACATAACATTAGACAATAAAATTGTCAGGATGTGTAAATTGAACAAATCTTAAGATGTTAGGGTATAAATTGATGAAATTGAAATCTCGTAGTCTATTTCGATAATGCCCCCAAACCTATAAGGGGTATAATGTGGTTAGCCTAAAAAAAAATAGAATAATTGCAAGATACCAAATTCCATACCAAATTTGAGTCTCAAATAAGATATCATATACCAAATAATCAGTTTTCAATTAATTAAGTTCCAGCATGAATTTATTGATGATTAATTTCATTCCAAATGAAAAATAAAAAAGATATATTGAGTCAACACCTTAATTAATCCAAAAGTTGAAGAACTCATTATCCCACCACAATCTGAGCATGTTTGGTATTCTATTTGAATTCAACTTTTTAAACTTAAAATAGAATTTGAGTCAAAAACTCAAAGAAATTTGTTTGGTAATAGAGGTGTCAAACAAGCCGTGCCAGAATAGTCCATTTATGAAAATCATCAAGCTTGGCCTGACCCCATGACCTTAGTCCATATGGGACCGGCCTGGGCTCGTGTCGGGCCACTAAATGGGCCGATATGGGCCCATACCAAATTTGACTTATGTATTGCTATTTTTTGTAATTTTTTTAATATCATTTCAATCTTTTTTAAAATTATTTATATACTAACAAGATTTATTATTTGTTGGAAAAAGAAGCCAATAACTTTATTTGAAGTACATTTTAAATAGAAAATAGCTAGATTATTGTTTAGGTTTAAAAAATTGAAACTTCATAAACAAAATCATTATTTTATTAGAGAAAAGAAATAGACTTGAATTTAAGATATAAATATAATAATATTAAGTATTATTTTTCTCTAAAACAAATATAATTTAATAAATGGGCTTTAAATAGGCTGGCATGTCCCATTCGGTCGAATTACCTTGTCCCAGTCCTTCCAAAGATACGACCCACGCAGTGTCGGGCCTTACTTAATCGTATCGTGCTCGGGTTGGCCCGGTCTATTTAGTAGGCCTATATTTGAAAACCTAAGAGACATTTTGTGGGGCCTTCTAGGACATGGTTATTAGGTGATTCCCTCTTCAAACTCCCGTCAGGCTTGGCCTTCTTTTTGTTTCAATTTTTTTTATACAAGCGATATTAGGAAAGGAATAATCGACCCTAGGACTTTGAGTATATGGTAAATATTATTGGATCTCGAGCCTCTACATTTAGGCACTGTGCATTTACCTGCATTTCGCTCGATTTGAACCATTATAATAATCTAACGATTCAAGATATGACACATCAATTTTTAAATTTTGACACCCATCTATATAATTAATTCCAACTAAACATCGTTAGGTCTAAATAAATAAAAATAAAAAACTATAAACCTATTCACAGCCACCCATGACATGCCCCGCCCCACCCTACCCCACTCACGGCAACCTCTTTCCCTCCTCATAGGCACAGCCAACCTTCTCTCCTATTTTCCCTCTCTCTCTCTCTCTCCCTCCCCTAATTTCCCTCCCCGTCTCTCTCTCCCTCGTAGGTAGGATGACGCTAGGTTTTTTAATTTTTTTCTTTATTTTTTTGTTTTATTTTTTTAATAATTATTTTGTGTTAATTAAATAGATAGGTGTCAAAAGTTAAAAATTGATGTGTTATATCTTGAGTTATTAAATTATTAGAATGGTTCATATCTTGCGAAATGTGGGTAAATGCATAGTTGCTAATGTAGAGGCTCGGGATCCAATATTGTAAACCACTTGAGCTACAAACCCCTTATAGAGCCGACCTTGTTTAAATTGGTAGATAGGTGATCAGCAGTAGAAAAATATGGTCATCTTCACATTACTTTTTGTCAAACCTTATTTCAAAGTCACCCTCACTAAGAAAAGTTCATGGCAACGTCCATGCATGAGCCCATAGCTTCCCTATCTTTCAATGCTCGCACCAAAACCAACTACATCTTCATTGTCATAGATGTGCTACAAAGTATGGCTAAGCTGGGTTTGGGTTGGTTCAATTTCGAGCCCAAACTGACCACCGAACCAAAAGCTTTGGTGCAGTACTTTCCGGCATTGGCACCAAACCGCCGCACCAAAAACGGA
>NW_018921498.1:174218-189342 GCF_002207925.1 Prunus avium
GGGGGGGGGGGAAACAGAACACCGAGCCGCACTGGACGGAAAAACTAGAAAAAAACCGTGTTGACTAAAAAGTCAACAAATCGGCACTGAACCGGACTAGACAAGTTCAAATCGATTATAGTGCCGATTTCACACCTTACAAAAGCAGACCAGACGGGGTGTGTATTTTTTAATTTTTTAAAAAGTCCAATGCTAAATTTCTAGTTCCATAACTAATATTTCCCTAAGCCCAACTTCAAAGCACCTCTCTTTTCTAAGCCCAAAAAAAAAAAAATTTAGTTGGAATTTGTAAAAAATAAAAATAAAATAATAAAATTAAAAAAAAAAATTAGGTCCAAAACCAGAAAATAAAAAACCACATCGAAATCGGTTTAAACTGGATTGAACCATATACATTTAATAGTATCACTTATGATTCCAGTGTAAAGTGAAAACTACCGGACCGAACCGTGCCCACCCCTACCAACTACCAAGTATCTACCCTTGATAAAACTAATTTTACATGGGAGACGGGACACAAACAGCAGGCCTGCCTTGTTGAGTTTGATAAACTTATTTGTTCGGAACAAAGATTAATTATTTCGACATAATTGTTCTGCTCCTAGGTGCTCAATTAGTCTGTGTATTTGATAATAAGCGAATAACACTGGCTAACAACAGAGATCAATAATCCACTAAATCGACTCTATGGGTCACAACTCACAAAAGGATTTTCTTCAAGGGGACGCATATATGGCTTCTTTTTTTAACGAAGGATAAAACTTAAATGCATCATTAATCAAATATTTGACAATTTACTTTCTAAAGCTTATGCATCTTTGTCTTGGTTGAAGCAGTATGCAGGTGCTTGAGTCACTGAATCTGGCAAAACTGCACCAACCTCATATGTCATCACCTGACTAGATATTCCTGCAATATGTTATCAAATTTAGTCTTTGTATTACATGTTTTTTATATAAAAAAATTACATATAAGGATAATGTTCTCTTGCTAGATATGTGCAATGTTATGTTCTCATACGGTCAATATACGTGTTCATAGTCTCTCTGTATACATATAAAAAATTAAACAAATACAAATAAGGTAGTATTCTCTCGTCAGATATATGTAATGTTATCTTATAAGACTGTCAATCTAGCAACATACGTGTTAATAGAATTTCCTGGAAATAGAGGGAAAATGTAAACAAACATTGCAAGTAATTAAGATGAATCACATACGTACCATCATAGAAATCCCAGCGAACTGGCCTCCTAGTGTAAACATCCTCATAATACCAAATAAAATCCACCTTCTCCCACACATGGCAAAGAAACCCATCTGTGACTTCAGTCCCAAGATAGTGTGCCCCATCAAGAAGAAAATCAGGCCTAGGAATGCCAACTTCAAACTCCATAACCTCACATGCTCCATTCTCCCCTATGGTGTAGTAAAACGACGTGCCGTTGTTCCACTCTACGTCGTACAAAACCTCACCCAGCTGCTTCTGAAATATGTTGACGTTTCGGCCCTTAGGCCAGTCGTACCAGAGGTCACTGAGCTGCAGCTTTGTTGTGCTCAAGTTCATAAACAAAAGTGCATGGAATTGGTCTGGCCATGGGATGGGCGTTGGGGTTAAGTTTGAGCAAGTGACTAGCTGTAGTATCAGAGAGGTCGTTAAGCATATTTGTAGTGCCAGATTGAGCTGCTTCATCGTTCTCTCTCTGCTTCTTCTGCTGCTCAACCTTTTTTTTAATCTTTTTTTTTTTCTTTTTGGGGTTCTTATATAGAGTTTTGAGTGAAGTGGATAATACAACTGAGCGGTGGAGAAGCAAAGATGTGTCTACTTTACCCATATACAAGAAGGGGCCCATCCTACATTACTTCGTTCTTTTGATATGGCATGAATTGCAGCTCATTGAGAATCATTATTAGTTTATTTTAAATTCTCTAAGCTTAGAACTTGAACGGTTAATTGTGCTTTGTTAATAATGTTTACTTAAACGGAATGAGAGTATTCCAATTCCTGACTTCCTAGAGTAGTTCATCCAATTCCAATTTCTTGATTCCCCTATCTAAGTTCTCCGATTCATATCTTCCCCCATTCCTAATAAGTAAACATGGCACAAACTTAATTCCATTCATTACTTGCAGTTACTAATAGAGAATAAAAAAATTTGTGATTTCCAAATTATACATAATCAAATATCTGAAAAACCAAGAATTAAATTGATTGGGAATAATAGTTGATCTCATACCATTCCTTTATTCCTAATCACAACTTCCCCAAGTCACGACTTCACTGATTTTATTCCTATGCAAGCAATATGCAAGTTCTAGACGGTTACAAGGATCTGAATCAACTAGTTACTTGTATGTTTTTAAGAAACAAAGAAAAGAGTGTCCTTTATTGGTAATGATTACAATATATATTATTTTTGTTATCCTACGCTGCGCTGCATGTCTACAAAACCGACTGGAAAAGCATCTCCGCAAGTTCCTGAAACAGATTCCAGAATTTGTTACATTGTATCTCAAGCAAAACAATCACTGGAACATGTAAAGGAAAGTTTTGTATTTCATTGATCGAAGGAATTGTTTTAAACAAAATGTATATTTCAAATTACCTGCTTGGCAGAAGGAACTTTGGGTTCACCCCATTCTAAGGCCTTCTTCTCAAGATACTCAAAATCACCCTTACCAGCCTGTTCAAGGTGCATTACAGTGCATTAGCCATCTAGGCAATTTAAAACCAAAAAATGTGAAGAAGTGATTGAAAATTGTTACCTCTATATGTGCGCCAATTTCTGTATCAAAACTCTCATATCGCTTGCGAACAAGCTCATCCAGAGAACCATCCTTAATGTTGTAATTCACAAAAGAAGAGATATAATACCATGATTAGCAAGTGGAAACAAATCATAAGATTCGTTGAGAAGTACATAAAGGAGAGTCTGCACACACTACCTCAATGAGCTTCACAACATTTCGGAGCCCATGCGCCAGGGTATCCATTCCACTAATATGAGCAATGAACAAATCCTCAACGTCTGTGCTTTCTCTCCGTCTAAAGAGGTAAAAAAGCAAAACAATATAAGAGGGCACTTAGGTACCAGCATAACAGATATCACAATATGCAAAGACAAATCAAATGTAAAGACAGAAACTGACAATTTTGCATCGAAGTTGAATCCTCCTGGTGCAATTCCTCCCTGTGATAAAGGGGAAAAAGAAAGAACACACAGATTCAGCTCATGAAATTGCATGCCCAACCAATCACAAGTTTTTAAAACTTAAAACATTAAAGCGAAATAGATTCATCTCTGACATACATTCTTTACTACAGTGAGCATAACCAGAGTTGCCTCTGCAATATCTGTGAGAAATTGATCTGTATCCCATCCTGTGACAATGACAAAATGACCATATTATAAATTTCATTCTTAGATTGGTTCAGTACCAATAAATTCAAAAAAAAAATACAAGTATCCTATACCAGTCTGAGGATCTCCAGTGTTTGCATCAACATTTCCTAATAAACCATTGAGTCTTGCAGTTTCAAGCTCATGGTGACAGCTGCAAAGAACACAAAGTATTTCAAATTTTCTCATGTGCCCACAAAACTCTAGGGAGAAACATGAAGTAAATATTTTCTTCAGATGAGGTAAGACACAAGCTGTGATGTACCTGTGACCAGATAGCGTGGCATGATTGCACTCAATGTTAAGTTTAAATTCACCTACAAAAGGAAAAGGGATGACAAAGTTGAGGATTACTTCTGAAAAATACTTTTCAATGGCTTTGCACTTCCAGTTCCAATTTAAGGAAGGATACTACACTGTTAAGCAAAACTTTTACATAAATAATTCAAATAAATGGAGTAGGGTGCAAAATGGCATGTCCGACAGGAGTACAAAAACCAAATACAAAACACCTATTGTACCGTATGAAATTCCACAATTCATCTCATTCATACAGCCAACTCTAGAGCTGAAACAAAAACTAAAAGTAACAAAGTTAAGTGACTCATGAATATAGAGGGTATGTGAAAAATTCACCTATTAGGCCATATTTTCGGAGGAAATTTGCTGATGTTGCAGCATCCCAATCATACCTAACATAACCAACCCATAGGTAAACAAACGATGAGTGTAAACCATATTAAACTACTAAGTAATCAAGCAAGCAGCATACTGGTGTTTGGTAGGTTCTTGAGGCTTGGGTTCAATCAAGAGTGTCCCTGAATGGCACAGAAGGGAAAGAAAAATATAAGCTCTCCTAAGCAAAGCAATTCATGAAAAAAATAATAATTAAACAAATAAAAATTCAAAAGGAGTGTTGAGAAATCATTCATACTATTCTCAGTAAATGTGAAAAACTAAAGTCAGTTATAAAACTATCTGGTATGCATTGGTATAAATTTAGCACAAGTATACCATTAAATCCAATTTTCTTCTTGTAGGCAACTGCAGCTTCAAGAAACCGTGCCTGTAAATACAAACCACAGCTCATGCTAAGTAACGAGGAAGGCATCATTATGAAAACAATGAATAGATCACAGTAATATGGTAGCATATATAAAGCAGATCCCTTGGTAGGTTTGCACTACAGTTGCCAAAAGATGGTTTACTCGAGAGAAGTTGAATTCTTATCAAGCAAAAAAAAACATTTTTTTAATTAAATGAGACACAAGTTGAATGTATAAATGAAAGGAAGCTTATCGTTTAAAATATCTGCAAATAAAACACACCAGATGATCAAGCTCTCGTCCCATGTCAGTATTCAAGAGACTCTGGTAACCCTCGCGGCCACCCCAGAAGACATAATTTTCGCCCCCTAAATAATTTGTGACCTGCAGGATATGTAACACATCACAGACATTTCAAAGAAATAACAACATTACAAATTTACATGCATGCAAACAATTAACTTCATTATTTGTTATTACACACACCAAAACCCACCTCAATGGCTTTCTTAACTTGAGCAGCAGCATATGCATATACACCTACTTCAGGGCTGTAAAGCATGTTGAGAGTATTAGTCCATGCAATGAGTCCAAGAACAGAGTATATTAAATATTTAATACAAAGATTACCTAGTAGCACCACCATGCATGTAGCGAGGATGCAGAAACAGCTGAGCTGTGCCCCACAAAGGTCGAATTTTGCTTCCCTACAGTCACATAACAAGGAATTTAAATGAGGGAGATGGCTTCTTAAAATTGAAACATACGTACACAAACAAGTTGGCACCTATAAAATAGACAAAGGTGTTGAAAACAATGAAAATGCTAAAATAAGAATGCTGGTTTTTTTTTTTTTTTTGTGGTCATAATCCATTTGCAAAGTAAAGTGAGTAGAAAAGGAACATCAAACAACCTATGAGCCCTAGCTAAATTGCGGTCAAAGATTTTAGTATTTCTGTCATGTCTTTAAGCCTTTGTAACAGAACTCCAATTTGCATGAAAAAGGATTGCCTTTATAATTTATGTGAATTGACTCATATAATCAGTTCCTGGTACCTGAAGCTCCTTAGCAAGGGCCACCACTTCATCCAAGTTTTTGTTAGATTCCTGTAACAAACATACAAGGTAAATGAACACTTTCCAGTTTTGTGTTATCTGTACTTTCTATGAAAAAAAAAATGTAATCTCCCATCTCATACCTTCTTTGCTCACATTCTAAACAGTGTCATAAATTTCAGCAGTAAAGTAACCTTAAAAATTGACTCACCTCCAAAGTTTCTCCATCAGGAGCTATATCCCTGTCATGGAAGCACCACCTATCGACTCCAAGCTTGTTTATGAACTCAAAGTTGGCTCTCACTGCATTTTCAGGTACGCAAATATAAATATTTCTTTAGTTGATATATTCCTCAATGCCAAATGCAGAAGATTTAAATAACAGAGAATACTCTTACTCCTTCTTTTGGCCATAGCCACAGAATTAGTTCCATCCTCCCATGGCCAATTCTTTGTAGGTGCACCAAATGGGTCACCTCCCGTTCCACGGAATGTGTGCCAAAATGCAACACTAAACCTCAACCAATCCTATGATTGTCAAAAAATTCAGTCACAAACCATTAACTGCTAGATAAATTCAAAACTTATTAGAGAGAAGAACCGACCTTCATTTTCTTCCCGAGAATTTCCTCTTCCGCATTATACCATTTGAAGGATAAGGGGTTCTTGCTAGACGGGCCCTGAAAGACAAAAAATATGTATGGTGTATATTTGGTGGAAGATAACCACTAAAGTTTAGCATTTATAAATGAAACAGCTTTGTAATGAAAATTTTCTTAAATTAATAAGAAACAAAATGAAAATTTGGCCAAACAAAAACAATAAAGATATTTTTTTGATTAAGAAAAATCATAAAGATGTTCAGATGCAATCGTTCCTCAAAATCAAGTTAACTGAAAAAATGGGTAACTTATATGAATCTCATGTGTATAGGAGGAAATTATTCTAAACAGAAAAGGTCTATAAAGATAAGAGAAATGTTTCATAAGTCTTTCTACCTCATACTTAATTTTGGGAATTCCAGGGAAAAATTCCCCTCTCCATTCCTCCGAATCACTACACCCACTTTCAAGATCCGATGCAGGACATGTTTGCGGACCAGCAATCTGCGTAAACAAAAGGGATGACAACAAGAAAAAATTTCTAGTGGAAATAATGTTTAAACAAAAAATATATACGTATATATATAAGAAAATTTTGTAGGTAGAGGAAGATTTTTTTACCACTCCAAAGGTAACCACACTCAAACAAAGAAGAAGCAGCAATATCCTCCCAGCCTTCATTTTCATTGTCTCATGCAAATACCTCTGCAATATACAAAACAGACCAACCAATTGATCATTTACCATAATTACGAATATACACACAAATCATAATTGTATTCTGGGGAAAACCCATTATCAGTTTCACACAAAACCTCTCTCTCTCTCTCTCTCTCTCACCTAGAGACCCCATACAGAAATTTAGTGAGCCCTCTGTGGAGAGCTCAGCCATATAAAGCTCAGAAGGACCACTGATCACCAACCATCAATTAATAAACTCACACTTTATATGAGAAATTTGGGGGTGACCCACAATCATAAAAACACAGAGGCAAACATTTATTCAATTATAATGGACACCCATCATCAAAATCAGCACATAATAAAAAGATGGGTTTCCACCAAAACTTAAAATATTTGATCATCAAAGCAGAAAGGTTCAAACTTTAAAGTACCCAAAGCTTAGACTACTCACTTGTTCTTAATTATCATATCCAACAGTTTCATCAAAAACAAAAAGGCAGTTGAAAATCAACCACACAAGGCTCAGAGTGTTGTCTACAAAAACAGAGAGGGAGAAGGAACTTACAGAATGAGATGGGCTCTCTGCAAGTGCTAAAGAAACTAAGTCTCTGTATATATATATAACTGGTTTCCCAAAATAAATGCAGAACTTTAATTTCCAATTAGTTCCAAATGGGATTAGATTAGCTCACCGTTATCCTTCCATAGCATTCAAGGGGTTCAAACTTCCAAACCATTTGTTACATGTGTTTTGATTTACCAGTTTACCCTTCTGGTTGCTGCTTATTAGAGATAATAACAGTGGCAAATGTGTCACTTGACAAGATGATCTTTTGCCTATGATCTCGATTCTCGAACAAAATCAAGATGCCATGCCAACAAAAACAAAAAAGTACAAGGATTATCTGAATATGTATGATAACATTAGACGTGAGGAGGTAATTGTATCACAGGCAAAATTTCATTGGACAGCTGCTTTTATTTCTTGTTGGTGACTAAACAATTGGTCTTATCGTATGGGATAATGAGAGTGATCCGTTTTTATCTTATCGTGGCAAGGATCATTGTCTGACTCAGCGGTGACGATATCAAATTATCAATAACCAAAACAGAATGTTGAGGGTCCGTTCAGTAACGTTTTAAGAGGATGTTTTCATTTTTAGAGAACAAAAATGAGATAAAAACATGTTCGGTGGCCCAAAACAGAAAACATTGAGAACGTTTTCATTAAAAATGAAAACAAGTTCATGTGTACTTGTAGAAAACAGAAAAAAGTTGTTTTCATTCTCGTGGAAAAAGTTTTCATAAAAATAACTCACATATTATTATTTCAAATTGTACTATCAGACACGTTTTCATTGTTTTTGTTTTCTGAAAATGAAGTGGATAATACATTAGTAGATGAGAAAACCAAAGAAATATATTGACTCTTTTCCTTTGTTGTTCATGTAAACAACATAAGCCATACACAGGAGAAAAAACAACATATCTCCCATTTGCTTTATATAGATGAATACACTTGGATTTAGGCCTTTTGAATCATATTCTTTGAGCTGATTGATGAGTCTTATTGGTCATATTGGGTTTGCTTTATAATTGTTGGTCTTTCACCCTTGCTATGCTCTTGGAACCTATTTGGTTAACGGAAAAGAATTGATGGGAAATCAATCCCCATATCTTTTACCTAAGCAAGTGAAATCGAAGACTCTTTCCCATGTTCGGTTTGTAGAGGAACTGGAAACACATTTCGTTTAGTTTTCCATTTATACACCTAAATTAAAAATATGCAATAAAAAGTTTAATTAATGCATGTCTTGGTATTTTTAATTGTTAATAAGGCTAGATTTGTCATAGAAATTGTCAAAAAAAGATCAAAAACAAAGTCTCGCAACTTAAGGAAGTGGATGGGCTCAAAAGGCCAAAAACAAGGCCCAAAAACCCTTAATACTCATGCGGTCGGGGCCTAAGGACAACGTGTGGAATGAATCGCCCTAGAAGCCCACGTGTTGCTCTATTAAAAGGACCATCAAACCTAGGGGTGGGCACGGTTCGGGTTGGACCGATTTTTGCCTCAAATTAGAACCGATCCGGTACTATTTATTCGGTTTGGATCGGTTCGGTTTTAATTAAAAAATTTCAAAAACTGTCCGGTTTGGGTTGAACCGATTTCGGTCCGATTCCAGTTCCAATTCGGTTCGGGTTGAACCGGATTATAAAAATTATTTTTTTAATATTATTTTCAACTGAAAATTTATTTATTTTACTTGAAAATTAACAAATTATTCAATTTCTTATAAAAATAAATATTAAAGTTAGAAAAGATAGATATTTTGAAATTGCACTTGAATAATATTAGTTGTTAGATTAAAAATATAGCATTAAATATAAATAAATATTGAAATTATATATTTTTTTAATTTGACCGGTTCGGTTCGGCCCGGTCCGGTTTTTGAAGAACTTTCTCTCTAATCTTTCTTCTTTTTAAAATAAAGGCAACATTAAAATCATTATCAGTAAATTATCGATGTCCAAATCAACAACATCACCCCCATGAAAACAAGACTATACCTATCATGACTTTGACAAATCTTTCACCGTATGATAATTCTAAAGACCCTCGTCACAGCTTCATCAGCAAAACTCTTAGAGTGCATGCAGCATCATGATCAGCTAATATTCTAGTCAAGGTCAACGAAAAGGAAAATGAGACCATATAGCTCATAGCCTCATACCTCAAGATATTGCGTGTTGGAGGTATGAGGCTACTGATCAAACATTATTACTAGTCTTAGGCTTGTGGGGATGTACTTGGTGTGAAGTTGGTAGGCAGATACATGCGCATACGATCTTTGTTGGCGTGTAGGAAACATCATGATTGATATACATGTGAAGTGTGGTTTTTTTGGACCGAGTTAATTGTTGCTTATACTAAGGTTGGGGATATATGGGATCAGCTCGGGAATTGTTTGAGGGGGCATGGATGGCAATAATTTCTGGTTATGCCATATTAATAAATAAATAAAAAGAAATTAACATACATATAACGTGTATTAATAGTTATAAAAAGTGTATTAACAATTGTAGAATGTTAATTAATAGTCATGAGAAATGTATTGACATTGAACTTGGGTTGCGTGATTGATCGGTTTTTCCCACTATTAATTTCTTTTAGGCTTATTTATTGTAGTACCCCCTGAAACTTTAGTCAAATCTTACTTTACCCCCTCAAAGTTAAAGTGGCCCCTTTACCCACTTGACTGTGGTTTTGTGTTCCACTTTAACCCTCACCATTAACACCATTCAAAAGACCATAAAAAATGTTGACGTGGCAGGGTCATTATGGTAAAAGCACCCACGGTAACCAATTGTTGAGCGTAGTCAACATTCTATGTGGCATAGTGGAACCCACAGACTTTTAAAATCCAAATCTAAGCAGCTCAGTTCGTAGATTTGTCCAAAAGATGAAGTTTCTCAGTCGAAATAATTTGGGGATTAAGGTTTGGAGTGTGTAATCGAAGAGAGAGAGAGAGAGAGAGAGAGAGAGAGAGAGAGATTCAAAAAATTGAGAAGGAGTGAATATTGCAGAAGAATCAAAATCTTGGGAGAATCGTGAATATTAGAGAGATTGAAAAGGACAATGACAGTGCCAAGAGAGAAAGGAGGTTCTCAACCCGAGTACAGTAAGTGGCCCTTCTCTTTTGAAATGGAATCGACGAAAGCAAGAGATTTACAGAGTGTGTTCCAAGTTCAAGCTTCTTTATTGTCTACTTGCTTTGTTGGGTTGGGTACAAAGGTGTTGAGTTTGAAAAGCCTGAAATAAAAAATTGTTGTGGTCTCCTATGTCTTGCTGTTATGTTTTCATGTTTACTAGTTGTTTAAAGGTTCTTTTAGTGCCTTAAAAATGTTAGTTGCTTGTGAATCTTGCTCCATGTCTGTTTACTGGTAGTTTAGTGGTTGTGTTGTCCTTTTAAAATTGTACATATGACTAGGCAGTGGTTAAAGTGTGTTTTTTTTATGTCATGTTGTGCAGATGACAAAGGAACAGTCACCTTTGAAGTACGCCATGGAGGTAAAAAGGACTTATTACTTTATTTTCTCAAATTTCAGCTTTCCAGAGCAAGTAATTTGTTTTCAATGGAAATATATGACTTTTTGGTGGAGTTTTTGTACAAGACCAGTTGGAGATGAAAGCTAAGATCTTGAAGATGATTGTGGAATTTTTCTAGAATTTTCGGCGCAGCTATTGAGAGCAGTATTTGAAGTTACGTCAGCATAAGGTGCAATCCCGTGTGTGCAAAGAAATTGACGTGTTATCCCAATCAAAGTAGGAAAAAGAGTCAATTACTTACCCATTTTGGATTTATGTTTTAATTAGGTTTTTCTTTATTTTTGGGATGTTGTAAAAGCCAAGCTAGGGTAGGAATAGACGTGTGATGTTTTATTTAAGCATGAGAAACAACTCCTTTGGGGTCACGCAAAGACTGGGAGAAATTGGAGACGCTAGAAGAGTACCGCAATTGGCTAAGTTTTATTTTGGAAGAATGATTATTTGAAGACTTTCCTAATTTTTCCTCAAGGCGTGCGATATATGGCTAGAAAGATAAGACAAACACCTACAATTTACATATTTTTCCCGAATTTTCTTGGAGGAGGAACCACCCCAAACGTGCGTGCAAAGAAATTGATGTGTTATCCCAATCAAAGTAGGAAGTTTGAGTCAATTACTTACCCAGTTTTGATTTATGTTTTAATTATGTTTTTCTTTATTTTTGGGCTATTGTAAAAGCCCAGCTAGGGTAGGAATAGACGTGTGGTGTTTTATTTAAGCATGAGAAACAACTCCTTTGGGGTCACGCGAAGACTGGGAGAAATTGGAGACGCCAGACGAGTACCGCACTTGACTAAGTTTTATTTTTTCTGCCTTATGTTTTTGCTTATGTCGAATTATATGATTATGTGTAACTAATTTTCTGTTGCTAAGGTATGATGTAACCCTAGTATGATAATCTAGTTTTCTTATTTTACCTATCTATTGATTGCCGTTTGATGGGATTCTTAATCATTGTGCTTAATAACTTCGTTGATTATCTTGATGCTTGATCACCATCTACACTTTTAATTGAGTTAATCGGATGCAAATTAGAGTAAATACCACACTTAATTTGAGGCTTGCTTCTTGTGATTAGGATATGTAATTCGTCTAGGGTAGATACCATTCTCCTAGGGTTTACATGCTTGTTGGAGGTTTTCACTGATCTTAATGAGTTTCTATGTGTTGATATTTGACCTAAATACCATAGGCGAATTGCATGTAGGAATATACGAGTTAGCCTAAATACCATAGGTAATTCATGAAAAAGGAAAACTAAGCAGCGACATCAAATGGTTAGTTAATAGGTAGGTGAATAAGAGGCTAGATCCGATTACAAGTGGTGAATTTATTGTCCTAGTGCTTTTATCAATTTGAATTTCTCATCTTGTGTTTCGTGACTTTCTACTTGTTTTTTCTTTTAATTTCGTTGTTAATTAAATCATTCTTTCAAAAACCCCTTTTGTGTTTACGTGAGTATGCTACGTGTTTAATTTCCTGTTTATATAATTAGAGTAGTTAAAGTATTTTGTGAAGTAAATTAGGTTAGACTAGTTGGAAGTTGAATTCAATCCTCATGAGAATGACCTCGTATTTGCCATACTAAATTACGATTGACCTTGTGCACTTGCGAGTATAATTTGTGTTTAGACTAATCTTTATAATCTCCATTTTTCAGGTTGTCTAAAATTCAGAACAAGTTTTTGGCGCAATTGCCTGGAATTGTCTTTGTCAACTACGATTTAGTTCAATCTTAATTTAGCTTTTCAATTTTCTTTTTGTTTATTTCGTTATATATATATATATTTTATTATTTATAATTCATTTCTATTTTCTTAGTTTTATTTTATTTATTTCATTTTTTGTAAAATTTACTGGAAATTTTCAGATTATTGGAATTGATTTGTGTTTCTTGTTTGTCTTGTTTATTAGGTTCAGCTTAGTGTATGACTGGTAGACACTCTCAAGGTCAAGACATCATACTATTTGATCCTGAGATTGAGAGAACAGTTAGGAAACAAAAATACAAATTCAGTCACTCACTGGAACATCAAGAAGATAGAGGTTCCGTTGAAAATATAAACGAGAAGAGTGACAAGAACGTTGGGGAACAACAATTAGCGCAAGAGGAAGCAATGGAATGAGCACAACCTGCTCGAGCTATGAAGGAGTACTCCATCCAAACTCTTTCCAACACTCCATCATGTATTGTAGTACCAGAAGTCGAAGCAGATTCATTTGAACTCAAGTATGGAATGATTCACTTGTTATCATCTTTCTATGGCAAGTCGAACGAAGACCCTAACATGCATATTCGGGAACTTTTTGACATTTGTGGCACTATCAAGATCCTAAATGTCTCTGATGAAGTGGTTAGGATGAAATTGTTCCCGTTTTCATTAAAGGATAGAGCCAAAGCTTGGCTTCACTCACTGCCAGCTGAACCCATTAATTCATGAGAGGGATTAGCACAAAAAAACGAATTAGTTTAGAAGTGATATCATGTGTTTTACTCAAGAAGAGCAAGAGTCATTCTATGAAGCTTGGGAGAGATTTAGAGAGTTACTACAAAAATGCCCTCAACATGGCATTATTGATTGGATGTAGATGCACTTCTTTTATGAAAGACTTACAACTGCAAACAAATGAATGGTTGACTCTGCATGTGGAGGTGCATTGATGGAGAAGACACCTCAAGAAGCATTTGATCAATTTGATTTGCTTGCCAATAATAATCAACAATGGGGCAGTGAGCGGACAAAGAAGGTAGGAATTCATGAAGTCGACACGAACACTGCGGTTGCTGCTCAAATTTCAAGCCTTGAGAAAAAACTTGAAACTCTTATGCATGTTGTTATTCCACCTTCCCCACAGCAAGTTTGCGCCATTTGTTCTGACCCAACTCAACTAATGGAACTTTGTCCATCTACTACGCAAGGTTTTGAGCAAGTTTGCCAAGTTAATTCATTTCAATGACCTCGGAATGATCCATATTCGAACACTTATAAGCTGGGGTGGTATTGATCGGTTCATAATATAACACTCAAATTTTTCATAGAGCAACCAGCAACAACAAGTTAGTTCTAGCCATCGCTTCCAGCAACAAATGTAGCCTTTGAGTGAGCCTAAAAAACCAGCATTGGAGGACTTAATTGCTCAGTTTGAACAGACTTCTCAACAAAATCAGAATACTATGCAAGCGTCCATCACTAAGTTAGAAACTCAAGTAGGCCAACTCGCAACTATTGTGCATGAGAGGACACAAGACACATTCCCAAGCCAATCCGAAATTAATCCTCGAAATGTTGAGCATGTCAAGTCCATTAGAACTCTGAGAAGTGGCAAGTCATATGATAGACGAGAAGAAGCCACGATAAGTGTTGGAAAAGTAGATGAAGGTACAAAAGAAACTAAAGGACTACTTCCAGCACCTACCCAAGGCAAACCAAGTGATTTCGAAAGAACCACTAATGTTGATCAAATCACCCCTACAAAAGAAAGGATTTATGTTCCCCCACTTCAGTTTCCAGCAGCCCAACGAGTCCATAAACAAAAGAAAGATCAAATGGATATTTTGGAGATGTTCAAAAACTTCCATATCAATATTCTATTGTTGGACACCATCAAACAATTTCCTTCTTATCCAAATTTTTGAAGGATGCATGTACAAACAAAAGGAAATTCGCAGCGCATGAGAGAGTGTTGTTAATTGAAGAGTGTAGCGCGGTGTTGGTTAAGAAATTGCCTCCAAAACTAAAGGATCCAGAGAGTTTTACAATTCCGTGTATTATTAATGATGTTCAATTTGATAAAGCATTTTTAGATTTAGGCTCAAGCATTAACTTTATGCCTGTTTTTCCCCTGCTGCATTCAAACAAAAGTTCCATCACAATCTCACAATTTATTGTCCAAATTTCGGTAAAATAGCAAATTCAAAACCTACCTCTAACTTTGGACACACAAAGAACCTCCGAAGTGGGTTGAACTCTATCCAAGAAGTTTGCAGCCAAGCAAGCCTCCCACAGTAGCAATGAGGTGTAGCAACGGCCAGCTTTTCTCCTCGTGGAGGTTCTTTCCTCATCTTCACACCCTTTAATCGAAGAAAGATGGAGATTTTTTTTTTCTCTAGGTATACAACCTTAAATCCTTCAAATGGTGGTAAGTAATTTTTCTAGGTTTAGAAACCCTTTTATCGAAGAAGAAGAGAGCGAATTGTTAACTGGGGTCCACTTCACCCCTTCAACT
>NW_018921498.1:189553-210837 GCF_002207925.1 Prunus avium
TTTTTTTTTTTTTGTTGTGAGTTTTAGGGTTGGATTTGTTTTAAGAAAATTGATGGCAGTTTTGTAATTTATAGAAAGTTTGAAGCCTCTTTGTTATGTTGTAAAAAAGCTTTGGATGTGTTTCTAAAGTACATTTCATATAGGGGCTTTTTATAATTTGTGCCCCTATATTGGGTATAATAGTAAAGCTCTTCTTTTTTTTTTCATTTTGTAAACGACCAATTTTAATCTACCTATTTTTTTATTGGCCGAAATATTATCGTCATATATGACCCACAATCAATGCTGCCCCTAGACAAGGGTAGGCAGTGTGACTGCCCTGGGCCCATTATCCAGAGGCGACAAAATTTAAATTTTTTTTTAATTATAAAGAGGTATAGTTTTATTTTTATTTTATAAAAAAAGTAACATGAGGTCTTTCAACTCTTTCAAGCTCTAATTGATTGCAAATTTGGAATTTTTAAGTTTGCTGTTGTGGAGGGGCATTTCTCAAATTCCAAGTTATGTTGTTCCTTGTTTATTATTTGAAGTTTTAAAATTCCATTAGATTTCCTTGTACTGTTTCTGATTTCAAGTAGCAATGATTCATGAAAAAACAACAATCTGAAAGCCAAGAAAGAAAAATAAATGACTAAATTGTTACAAGTATTTATCTTGTGTATGCATTAGATTTGAATGTATCAAGCGTAGCCTCTTATTTTAGATTTTTATATATTGATGTTTGAATTGATAAAATTTATCTTGAATGTTAAATTTTTAATTAATTTGAACAAGTTAAATCTAGATTGAAAAATACTTAAGTGAAAAAAAAAATTATATAAGTTGCACTGATACTCTTAATTGGAGGGGTATACTCATATTTGATACTCCGATACTCGTACCGATACTCGTATCTAATATGCCAATACTCGTATTCAATATACAGATACTCTCATCAAATTTGTGGATACTTGTATTTGATACACCGATACTCCTACTATATTCCGATATAGTTAATTTTAAAAACTCCATTTGTAAAGACCCAACCTCTTCTTCTTCATAGAAGCTAGGTCTTCATTTCATTTGAAAGAGTAACCAAAAAAGAAGAAGAAATAGGAAGAAGGGATTAAAAGCTATCATATCTACCTTTGGTGATATTGATGAATGAAGTTAGAGATTTGGGAAGTGGCTTCTCAATGTTTTAATTTATTTTTGTTTTGTTTTTTTTATGATTTAAACAATCCTATGAAGACTTGTATATTGTGTTTTGTTTATGTAGACTTGTATTTTGTGTCTAGTTTTATGTTTTGACTTATGATGGATGATTTTAATCCTATTAAACAATATTAATTTTTGCTACTTATATTATTTTAATCACCGTATCGGTGCCGTATCCGTATCCTAGTTTTTAGAATTTCGCCATATCATATCATATCGGCGTATCCGTACTAGTACCTATACCGTGTGATATAATTTAAGGGCCTAATTTTTTACATTTACCCTAAACCCTTGCAATAATAATAAATAAATAAAAATAGAGATTTTCAATTTAAACCCCACACTTCTCTTAGTTCACCCCATCTTTTAATTTAAATTTTCACAATTTTTAAGAAAACCTCACTATCTTCCCAAACTACCTTTAAATACACCCCAAACTGAAAAAATAAGAAATAAAAGAGATTTTCTATTTAAACCCCACAATTTTCTTTGTTCCCAGCAGAAAAAAACACAAACAAATGGAACCACAAACCCGAAATTTAATACTTTCTACAGAGAGAGAGAGAGAGAGAGAGAGAGAGAGAGAGAGTGTGAGTTTGTAAACAAGAAGTTGGGGTGTGTGGGGTGTGTGTATAGAAGTACGAGAGAGAGAGAGAGTTTGTAAACAAGAAGTTAGGGTGTGTGGGGGTGTGTGTATAGAAGAAGTACTAGGGTTAATTATTAAGTTGGATGGCCTTTTTTGTCTTTTTACACAATAATAAAACTTACAGCTTAATAATTTAAGTATTGGGGTGAACAAAGAGAAGTGCGAGATTTAAATAGAAAATCTCAAAAAAATATTTTGATTTGACCCTAGAGCAAGCTAGCAGCATGACACATGTGATGCACGTGATGGAAGTTACTGGATGAACAAAGAGAAGTGCGGAATTTAAATAGAAAATCTCAAAAAAATATTTTGATTTGACCCTAGAGCAAGCTAGCAGCATGACACATGTGATGCACGTGATGGAAGTTACTCTATATGGAAATTATTGCAAAAAGAGAAAAAGTGTTAGAGGGTGAGATGGAGAAAATAAGTGTGAACTTTAAATTATTGCAAAAAAAGAGAAAAAGTGTTAGGGGGTGAGATGGAGAAAATAAGTGTGTGAACTTTAATTTGTACACGTTTCATGTGGTTAAACTTATTGAACTTTTTGATGTCTCAAGTTTCATGTGGTTAATTATATATATTTTATTTCTTTTTGTTTTTGTTTTTGTTTTGCGGGAATTGATGATGGTAGATTTATTTGGAGCATTCGAAATTTTTCTTTATGATTCTCATGGATTTGTTGAGGTGCCTTGTTTGGCTTGTTGAGAAATCATTTCTCATATTTTTTTCACAAAGAATGGAAAATGAAAATTACTTTTTTAGTTTGTGTAGAATTGAAAATCAAACTTTGTTTAGTTTAAGACACGAAGATGCTATTTGTACTTATAAAAATAAATAAATAAAAAGAAATTATCGTTCATCCACACTCAGTCATTGGATTAATTTAAATGTATTCTGGTATATTAACACATGAACTCTCTTAAGATATATCTCGAAGATCTCGTATGACTGTTAGTATTGAAGATGATTTCATGGTAATACCAAAGTGAGTTGCTGTAAGTGACATTCCGAGAGAAGGTTTTTTGAGGGTCACACATATGTATGTAAATAAGAATTTAAATTCCAGTTATTGCTGCGTATTAATTGTAAGTAATTAATCAAAGCCCTAAAATTAGTTGACACCCAAGGGGTCACATGCACCATATTGATTTAGATCCAGAATATTATTGTTTCCCACACCCGAGGGGTCACATGTATCACACTCAGCAAACGCCATACAATAATTTTATCTCCAGCACATACAGATTTCTGGGGAAACGAAGTTTTATACAATAATTTTATCTCCAGCACATACAGATTTCTGGGGAAACGAAGTTTTAGAAAAATAATCCTATAGTTTTGTTGGTTAAGAGTACTTACTCATGCACTCGAGGTTTTAGGTTCGATTTTCCCCTCTTTTAATATCGCTTGTATATAAAAAAAAAGACCTTATTTATTTATTTTTTGATATATACATATTTCAGATATTTTCCATCCCGCAATTTCAACTAATTAAATGAGTGAAATAATTTAAAAGCAAGTAAATAAGCTAATACTGCATTATAATATTATTACCAATCATTCACCAAGTACAGTCTGTAAACAAAACGTGGTGCTCACACTTACAGACGAAAAAAATTCATAAAAATGCTTGCACTTTATATAGCTGGCAAATCAGGAAGTTGCTAAGAAATAAATTTTCCATGTGTTAAAAGGAATGCCACAAAGACATGAGTTAAAATAATGCAAACCCCCCAACATATGATGCTGAAAATGCTGAAAATGAAGCCCATGTCATGTGTATACAAATGAGATTTGTCCCGCAATTAATTAATGAATTAATTATTACTTGTTTTGTAATGCCAAATTAATCAATCATAATTCATAAGTAACACTTTACCATGTGGATGGAAACCCAAATTTGCTAGTCTTGAAGAAAATTGAGGATCAAAATCAATTGGTAATGGGGAACTAAACTCAGATTCGGTCCCTTAACTTTTTAACGTAGGTGAACATTTTCAACAAACCTTGGTGGAAGAGACAAAAACATGCACCTCAATCAGGTAGTATCTACTTCAACAAACTCCCATCACGTGCAACAACAAATCGAAGATGGAGTACTTGTAGCATGCATGCATCTAATCTTCCAATACTTAGGAAAAGGAAAATAAATAAATAAACAAATGTTATGACAAATTCCCCCCACCCCCCCACCAACAAAAAAGGAGAATGTTATTATGAAAAATATGAGCAACTTCTCCCAAGAAAATGGGAAAGTTCGTATCGCCAGTGTTCCAAAAAATAAAGTACGCGGGTCCAGGGTAGAGCTGATATATTAATGAAACATATGCTTGGAACTGGGACTTCTTCAAGTTGTATTTATAAATGAATGAAACATCAATATTGGCTGCTCCATCGAGCTGTTTTCATTAATAATTATGCTAAACGGGTCTAATTCGGTGAAAAGGGCTTTAAGAAACTTCATGATATCTTGATAGCGTGTGGGAGAGAAACTCCCTCTCGTGTAGTTTAGATTATGGCTTGTACGTCAAAAAAACAGAAAAAAGATACTTATTAATTAGGGCTTGTCTGATATAGGTCCCTACAATTTCTATTTCCTAGACATATACCCATCATTCTATACATCTATGTGTAAAACCCAATTTCAAACTTAAGATATAATAGGTCATAGTATTCCTATGTTTTTACATCCTTGCCATCAGACTTCATATTTTATTTATAATTTATTCCAAGCATTTCATTAACTGCCATAATTGTAATTAAAACTCCCTATTAATAGCATAGCAATCACCCCATTTCTTTTGGTTGCCATTCCCCTAAAATTGCAAAAAAAAAAAATTGTAAATTACATATCCAATAATGTACATATGAAAAATATAAATATAAATATATATGTATAAAAATATAGGTATATTATTTATTTTTTTTTATAATACAAATGATATTTTACTTTTCTAATCTAAACTACGGAAACGGAAATTTGAATTTGAGTGTTCAGAGTAGGAATTCACTTTAGCCAACTTAACTAAGCTAATATCTAACGCCCTTGTAAACTTTATATAATAGAAAACTATAACTATATACTTGATTTCATTTCATATAGATGAGAAACAACGGCAGATTTATGTATGAGCTAGAGTGGGCTCTAGCTTAGTGCTAAAGTTGGTGATGAAAAAAATTGTATTGAATGGGTTCTTTAATATTAGTAGGTTTCTCTCTTACTTTTTGTTTAATTTCCAATTTCAATGATTTAGGGTTTGGGAGTTAAATTTTGGATTTTATTGATGACTCATCCTTTTTTTGGTTTAGTCTATTTACTTGATCTCTACTTTTATTTAGTCTAGCTGTCTCTTGGTTTTGTTGAAGCTTGTGATTGTGCAATTGTAAATCTATATGACTGCACCCCCTACTTCTATTTGTACTCCCATAAAATTTAAAAATTGTTAATTGAAGAATAGTTGCTACCACTCATTTAATTTGCATATAAAAAAATAAAAACCTATAGCCTATAGCCAATTAACCATGTAAACCTGTTTTTAAGAAGAAAAAAAAAGGTAATATAATGGATTTCTCATAATAAAAAATTAGCCCACTCCTATAAAATTCCATGGATCAGCCTTGATGAGAAGTCTTCTGCTCCGAACTTCATTTCATAAGACTGCAAATAGAAATTCGATTTTTCACAAACAAAACATAAAATTACATACTAATTATCTTATAAAACATAAAGAATGATTAAAATGTAAGATTGAGAGACGACTCTAATTTGAGTATAAACACCATATCAACATATAAATCGTATACGCAAAATCCATCATTTGGTGGTCAATTAATTTATAACATATCAAGCGCTGTGCAGAGGGCAAATTTGAACGTGTATGAGTTTAAGGCTTTGATAACAATGTTGCATTCCACAATTGGGTTTTGGTTTTCCTCACCATCATTCTAAAATATTGAACAATATTAATGTTGCCCCTTTTCTCATTGACCATATCTACATGAAATACCTTATCAACGGCCACCTTCCATTCAAAACACGTTTACCGTCCATGGTCCATACCAACTAGCCAACTAGTCATTGAACTTTCCAAATTCCATGCAAGGACTCTCTCTCTCTCCCCACAAACACACAAAAGCAAAATGAGTTCTCTCAACTGGTAGGACTCAGTTATTAGAAACCACATGTAATCTGTCAACTGTATCCCTCATATATAATCACAAAACCTCAGCCATTACTATGGCAGCTAGAAATAAGCACGAGCTACATCCCGAATTCGATCGAATGTTTTTTGTTTTCGAACAAGATTTACAACAGCCAGGATATAAGGAGCATTTGCAGGGGATTTAGGAGGAACAGATATATTGTTGGAGAAGAAGAAGGCAGGGGATTTGATTTGTTATTTGGCTTCTCTCTGAGTTCAGAAACATGGGATTTGCCAGCAACATAGGGAAGTACCAGCTCGGGCGGACGATTGGAGAAGGTACTTTTGCCAAGGTTAAGCTGGCACTGGACAGCACCAATGGCAAGTATGTTGCCATCAAGATCCTGGATAAGCATATGGTCATGGAAAGCAATCTCAAGAATCAGGCAAAACTAAAAATCAACCTTTTGATTTGATTTGTCTGTTTGTTTGTTTTCTTGGACAAAATGAAAAACTGAACAAACCTGTTGTCCACAAATTTCAGGTACAGAGAGAAATTAGAACCATGAAGCTTCTAAACCACTCCAACATTGTACGGATACATGAGGTATATATCTTTAGCAGCTACAAAAGTTTGGTATATACAAATTTTGAGTCCAATGAATTTAGAGATTTTGTTTCGAATTTCGATTATAGGTGATTGGTACAAAGACCAAAATTTACATAGTAATGGAATATGTATCTGGAGGTCAACTCTCAGACAAGATGGTGAGACTCATCTACCCTTCATCTCTGATCCAACAATAATTTTTTGGGTAGCTAGCTTTTTCATGTGTATAGTAATTTGAATTTCTTATGTTTTTTTTTTAAAAAAAAGTTGTATGCCAAAAGATTTAGTGAAGGAGAGGCAAGAAAACTTTTTCAGCAATTGATTGATGCAGTGGACTACTGTCACAACAGAGGTGTATATCACAGAGATCTAAAGGTGAGTAAAAACTAAAACACAACCATACACATCATTTTTGCGAAAATTCTCCACAGGGGAGGTCCGGGAACTGACAAGGACTATGGCATCTTATACAGCCAGAAAACTTGCTTTTGGGCAGTAAGGGGAACCTGAAGATATCCGATTTTGGACTAAGTGCATTGCGTAAGGTAGCGACAATTTTGCAAATTCCTTATGTTCTTGAGCCATTATTTATTTGTAAGTCCTAAAATCTGACAATAAAAATTGGTGCTTTGCTGAAATTCTGATGATCAACAGCCTGGTGACCTTTTGTCAACAAAATGTGGATCTCCAAGTTATGTTGCTCCTGAGGTATGTAGCAAATCAAATTACGTTTTGTGAAGTTGTGCATAGAAAGAAAAATTATCAGCTCAAAATGACTAACCATTGTAATGTACAAAATTCATACCTGAATTTCACTTCGTTATGTGGTTGATCGCCTTCATTATTCATGAACAGCTGCTTGTCAATAAGGTCTACGACGGAGGAGCTGCAGATGTTTGGTCTTGTGGAGTGATTCTTTTTGAATTACTTGCTGGTGATCTACCATTTGATGACTCTAGCTTGATGAGTTTATATAGAAAGGTATACTTCAAAAGCATCCAATAAGCAAATCCCCATTTCGAATACAAACAAATTACCTGTATCTGAAACTTCTGCCCATGGATAGATTTGCAGAGCAGATTACACATTTCCACAATGGTTTACAGAAAGCCAAAAGAAGCTGATCTCCGGAATACTTGATCCAAATCCTAAAACGGTATAGCTCTGCCACATTTGTTAGACGCTTTAAAGCATTTTTCGTTGAATAATGCAACATTTACCGTGTTGACTGATCATATCTTTCATAGAGTACATTGTCTGATATGCTTCCTTTATCAAAGCAGAGACTAACAATACCAAAGATCCTGGAAAATGAATGGTTTCAAAAGGATTATGTGCCTTCATGTGGAAACAATAGTGACGATAAAATACACTTAGATGATGTCAATGCTGCTTTTGATTCAACTGAGGTAAGCTCAACCATAATTGCACTACAGAGGAAATGCTATAATCACACTTTTAATACCAAATGTCAGATTTGTGTTAACGTTGTTATTTGTTCCTTGCAGGAGAATGACATGGAGACAAAAATCCCAAAATCTGCAAGTTTTATAAATGCATTCCAATTGATAGCCATGTCAAATGATCTCGATTTGTCAGGTCTTTTCGAGGAAGAGGTAAGTCTGCAATGAAAAGAAACAGATTTGCTATAATATCTATCCTGCTTTTTTTTCTTTTTTCTTTTGGCTTATAATGAATATTGTTGAACTGCAATCTTTGTTTAGGATGAAAACAAGCAGAAAACAAGGATTGGATCCAAGCATACGATTAAGGAAACCATAAAGAAAATAGAAGCTGCTGCAATGGATGTGAGCCTTTCGGTAGAAAGAACGAATAACTTAAGGGTACAGGAAACTTATATTATTGCTTTCTTTTTCTTTCCTGTTTTCACAGTTCCTGCAAACTAATGATTTCTTTTCATCAGATGAAAATGCATGCAAAACAGATTATGACTAGATGCTCTAGATCATATATTGACATATCAGCAGAGGTGAGTAATTGTCATACATTTTTCTGACTCAAATGAATGAAGGATTTTAATTTCAATCTTTTGTATGCTGACGAACTCGAGTGGCAACTGGCAGGTGATTGAAGTTGCTCCGACTAATTGCGTCGTAGAAATATCAAGATCTGCAGGGGAGCTTGGAACATACAGAGAAGTATAATGACCATATCCATGAGCTGGTTTTTGCATTTATAATCAAAAAAATTGTTTACTTACTCAGATAACATTATGTTGAAAATGTTCAGTTCTGTAAGAGTTTATCAAGCCAGCTGACAGAGGAACCTGCTGTTTCATCACAAATGCAAGAGTCTGATGTGGTCAGCATTCAATGCCAAAGTATCCGAAAAAAAGAAAGGTATTATTCTGCAATGATCACTACAAGTATATAACATAGATTGCTGCAGCTGGCTGACAAACTATTTTTCAATAATTATATGCAGCTCTGAGGAGACAAATTCCAGAAAAATTAAAGACTACCGTGGCTATTCATCGTCTTGAGTAGCTTCTTCTTGTTTTTTGGTTTTGTTTTTTTCTCAAGACCAAGTTACAGATGGTTCCTAAAGGAAGCTGTAAATGTAGATTAATAAGAACCATAAAAAATAAAAAATAAAAAATAAAAAAAACCCTGATTTCTGGAAAGCTTTTTTGCTCGCTGGCCGGAAGAAAAGAAGAGCAAGAAGAGCAGAACGTTTTGATTGCTTTCAAATTCTGCTGTGTATTCATTTTTATCATTTTTACCCAACTTCTCAGACAAAATATGTTGCCTGAAGATGACAGCGGATTTCACCACTGCGGTTTTCCATTGTACTACATATATGACAAGAAATAAAATTTACTGATTTGTTGAAACCAGATTTATATATTTGTCTAAAGATAGATTCATATTCAAGCAAAAACAGCTTTCTTGAACGATCCAAAAGCACTATTCTCTACTTGTTTACAAAACAAGTCACAATCCAAAAGCACTATTTTCCTGCTGTGACGAAGGGAAATTTCAAAGATTTATAAGTTCTTGCCTTGATTTTTTTATTTTTTTTTCCAGAGCAGATTTGATTATTTATCTACAACGTGACTCCATATTCAAGCTCCAAATATACTTTCTTCAACAATCCAAATCAATATAGCTTAAACTAGTTCAGCATAACAGATCATATTTTAAAACCAGTATTCCCTGTTTTCTCCATTAACTAATTGACCTATTGTATCCCAAACTAATAAATTTATATCATAATCCAAACAACAATACAAATCTTAATACAAGCTATAATATTATGAAATTGAAGTGCCATGTTGGTGGTGGTGAGGTTGGGGTTGGGGTGATGTCAGGGATGGGGAATGCTGGCGGTGGTAGCAGTGGCAGCTGTAGAGGCAGCACTATTGGTTCCGGTGGTGGTTGGTTTTAGTGTTGAAGATGGCAGTTACGGTGGTGATGGGGCCTTTGGGGGGGGTGGTCACAACAGCGTGTAGGTGGAAAGGTTGTGATGGTGGCATGGCATTACTAGTGGTGGAAGCAAGGGAATGGTAGTGGCAACGGTGGAGCCAGCAGGGATGATGAGCGGTGGAGACAGTGGCGCTAGTAGTGCCAACTGGCAAGGATGGTTGGTGCCGTCGCAACAACTGCAACTGGCACTGGCAAGGGCAGTGGTGATGACAGCAGTGGCATGCTTATGGTAGTGGTTGCAGTGGATGTGGCGATGGCCGTGCTTGTTGTGGTGATTGTGATGAATATGACTTTTTTAATTAAAAAAATTCTCCTAATACATCTATCTATTACATAGAACATTTTTTTTACTCACTACATTTCACATCTATCTATTACTTAAAAGTTTAGTATAGTTTCTATTGCTGTAATTGGTTGGTTCTTAAGAAAGGGTACTGGGACCATACAGCCTCAAGGCTTCCAGTCACTGAGTTAATTCCTACTGACGTTAAGAGCATGACTATCTTCACAACTTCCTCAAATGTGGCCAAAATTTTTGTGCCAGATTCTCAAGTACAATATGAATAACACAGTCAGTGCCCAAGGACTACTTTTTCTAATACAAAGTTTATCAAAGTTTCAAGGGCCAAGGAGATCAATTACAAACTACAAATATAAATTGAAGGCTGAAATAATTCTTAAAGAGTACATTTTGGTTACACCGCAAGTTACGTAAATCAACTTTAAAATGAAGTCCAGCACAAACGCAGACTCATCTATTCCATGGTTTCAATTTAATTACAAAAGGCCAGTATAAGGGTTTGATTACAAAATAAAGGTATTCATGCAGAAACTAACAACTTGGACATCGCTTGCAACAATAATGAGAGCTTACACACATCTCTGCATTTACATTTGACAAATATACATCACAGTATCTTCATAGGTGAAAATGTACATGACAAGCTTTAAAATTGATAAATTTAATAAAGCAGCAGTCTAATCCATTGTTGAATCACGTATTGGAAGAAATAAAAAATCAAACTTAAAGAAGACTTAGAGAAGGAAGTAATCTATCATATGGAAAACCACATCTGCACCATCAGAATTCAACCAGTAACTCTTCACCTGCATGGGCATGAAGGAGTAGATATATATAAGAAAAAGAAAACACACAACACCAAATGCTTCTCTATGACAATAAATTTGTTACGAGTATAGTTCATTAGGAACTTGGACAAGTTCTACGCCTTAAAAGGGGTTAAAATCTAGAAACTAACTTCTACCATATAGCAGTCTGCCTATATATCCGCTCAAAGTTAAAATGCTTCCTTCAGTATTTTGTATAAAACAAAAAATTATCTGTGTACATGCCACTAATTAGTCATAGCAATAGAGCCAACCAAAACTTGCCTGAATGGTATTATGAGCAATATATCGTTGTCGACTTTTTTGAAAGCTGACATCCACACGTTCCCAAGGTATCTGAGTAAGGCCTCTAATCATCTCCTCTATACACAAGAAATGAAAAATACTACTTAAAGCTGGAAGTAAACCAGAAAAGAATTTGAATATATAACATAAGACAACCTGAAATCATTGTAAGAAACAGTACTCTGTCCTGAAGTCAATAATGAGGGACAAAGAGAAAACATGTGTAACAGGCGGTAAAAAGCATGTTGGAAAGGAAATTTACTATGTATCTGGCACTGCTGCACTCAGGCAACTCTGACTTCAGGTTTTGAAGTGTTGTTTAAGGACAGATGAGTTATGTCATTCTCATGGCATATAAACCCCAAATACAGTAATACAGCGGAGCCTAGAAGAAGGTGACTCGCGCAGACAGCTGACTCCCTTTCATGATCTGGCCTGGTCGACCCAATCATGATATTGAAGGATGGGACCTTTTCTCGAAAAACGAAATACTAAAGTTATAAATGATGAAGAGGTTGTCAATAGTTTCCCCTTCTGTGTCTCTCCTGATGACCACTCCTATTTCTCTCCTTGTCCAAATAACCGCCATTCCAGTGTCTATTAACATGATAGTGTGCAGAATGCAAAAGTATCTATGTACGTTAACACAATATAAAGACTACTACAGAATACACCACTGCTGTCCTACTTGCCCATCTGCTAAATGTTTTAACATTTCAAAAAAATGGCACCATGTCTCTGCAAAAGGCCCATTGCTAGGCACACAACTTAAACAGTTTTGTCCTTATTGGGTGGAGACATAAACTTAGGACCTAACCAGCCACACAATCTGGCCCAAAGCCCAGGTCCCTCAGTTATTCCAATAGTTAAACACAACCAAGCAGATAAAAAGTTTGACAAACCTTCCAAGTCTATTTTTTGGTCTTGAGCACATGAAGAGGCTTTCATATGAATATCATCAAAAGTTTCTTGCTTGACATATACAATATGCGGATATCTGTCATTGGTTCCAAGTAGATTGGACTGCAAATAAGCAATGAAGAAAAAAGTATTGGAGTGAGTTTGGAACATAACTGATATATAAACCCTGAACAGGCATGACGTGGAGAGGGAAACAAGGAAGCCTTACCTTCGGAAGTTCATCTTGACGCCGGATTGAAGATGTTCTCCACCCAACCATATCTTAAAAATCAGTGAACTTAAACAAGACATTCATGGTTTTAAACATATAAACAATGTATGAGAGATATCAATATTTTCAAAGCAATTTAAATCCGGAAAAAGGATACGATCATAATTTGCATTAGCATATGCCACACGGCGCTTAAATGCACGTAATGCTGATCTGTGCATGCCAGAGAAAAATATTGTAATACCATTGACAAAACTGATTATAATTGAATGTTTATGAAATCAATGAGCATTATGGACATAGTATTACTAACATGAATTTTAGGTCATCAGAGTCATTAACCATTCGAAGAAGAAGAGGAGGTCTGCCATCATCATCATCTGTTAGGAAGAGATGCTTCCCGGATCTCCCAACAATAAAGTGTGCAGTTTGAGAAGCTCTTCTCTCAAGAAAAGGAAGACCACAGAGAAATGGGAGCTGTGGAAACAAAGTTAACAAAACAGAGTTTAAGTTCACAAAACAAATGTGATAATCAATTAGAAATAGAGGTGTATGATAACATTGCACAGATTCTCTACATTTACTGAGAAGATTCTCTAATATAGAATGGAAGTAACAAATACATTAGGAAACCTTCAACAACCAGCTACTTGTCAACACTACATATTTCAATGCTTATCTTATCAGTTGTCAAACCAAGCATATCCTTCAAATCACAAAACGAATTACTAAAAATCAATAGTAAACAATTGAATGATAAATAAGAATGTAGAAACTTGAGAATTTAAATAGAATATAGAAAATAACTAAACATATAGAAAAAGAAGGCTCTCTCTGTGTCTCCGTCTGTCTCTCTCTCACTCTCTCACACACGCGCACACACAGACACTCACACACACTATGAAAGGACAACAGATTCTCTAGCCAACCCCTTTGTTCTCCCTCCCTCTCTCTCTCTCTCTCTCTCTCTCTCTCTCTCTCTCTCTCTCTCTCTCTCTCACACACACACACACACACACACACACTATGAAAGGACAACAGATTCCTAGCAAACACCTTTGTGCGCATAAATGTTCAATTTTTGTTTATCGATAGCAAACACAACAGTTACTTGATCTACCTGTTTATTTCCACTACGGAAGGACAACATCTTTCTAGCAAACACCTTTGTGTGCATAGATGTTCAATTTTTGTTTATCCATAGCAAACACATCAGTTATTTGATCTACCTGTTTATTTCCACTATGAAAGGACAAAAGATTTCTAGCAACCACCTTTGTGTGCATAAATGTTCAATTTTTGTTTATCCATAGCAAACACAACAGTTACTTGATCTACCTGTTTATTTCCCCTTGAACCAAGATGTGGTGTTGCGAACGTTATAAAGTTCATTGGTTCCAGTCCAGCAATTGTACCGTGGTGAGGCTGGTCAAGGGATTGTGTCAAATTATTTGTATGCCCTTCAATTAGGCAATTACCATTATGACCTGAGTGTTCAGATTTTGGACAATGTTCGTAGAGCCTCCCGATGGCATACCTCGCAACCAACCCTCCTAAAGAGTGAGCCACAAATGATATTTTCCGCACCTCAGACCTATTTCTGACAACAGCTAATACCTGCATCACATATTATTCTAGAATTCAAGATTTGAATAAAGTTCAAATAAAAACTTTCTAATATTGGTATTTGTCTTTGCAGTTTTCTTATATTGGAGAGTACTATACATGTTATTTGCATTAAAAAAATACCCACTTGAGGATAGTTTCATAAACCAAGGGAGCTATGCTAAAACATGAGGACAAATATGCTATTTCCAAATACCTCTTCGGCTAGCCTTTCACCCATCATGTCAACACCATCAAATGTCATCATTGAAGAGTTACATTCACTGCCTGCGGGAAAAATACCAAGTCAGAAAAATCATGCATTCTGGATAAGACTCTGATTCCTACACTAAATTTGCAGCAAAGGAGGAACTTGTAGAATTTGAATGTTTTGATGACTAACAGCTTTCCTACCATATTACAGCATCAATAAACAGATGTCAGATACAGAAGAGCATCGACAATTATTATTATTATTTTCAAATGAAAGACAGAAGCCATCTTGCTTTAATTTTGCAAACTATTATCTCAAATCAAACTTCGGATTTCCTGGTTTATACAAGACTATAGATGGGCTAAAACATAACAAGGTTTAAGTAAGACAGACGCCATCCCAGCGAACAAATTCAAACTTCCTCTCCCATCCTGAAACACCAAAGTGTCATCGCGAGGAGCCTCAAGCATTGTCTTCATATTATTTGATTTGAACTTTGTGTTGTAAATTTTTCTGTGCGAATGTTGGCTTGTTTAACTCTAATGGTTCAACTCAACTACACCTTTGATATAGTTTCATAGTTGGAGTAATTGGGAGTTGGGGGGGTAGGGGTACTATAAGATGAATTTTCAAGCATGGACAGTGGAGGCAGGGCCAAGTTGCAGATGGTGGATGGTGGATGGCCATGCACAATTCATTGGGAGCCAAAGATAATTCATTTAATTGATTTCATCTTTGATTTATTAATGGAGAACACTATTTATCCCAACTTACATGTCCCAAGAAAAGGTACCAAACCCTTGCATAAAAAAGAGAACAATGTGTAAACTCTAAAGTGAGCATACCATGAGTGCTGGAAAGGAAACGTTGGGAATTAAAGTTGGGTTGTTTACAATTGTCCCTTATTTGACCTTCACTGACACGTTCAATTCGTATGAACATTTAGTATAATGTGGATGGAGGAAACTACTGCCAGATGCATTATGTAGTTCAGATTCAGAACAGACTTGGAAAGAGGGTTCTTAATCATATTTTGCACTCAGGTTTGCCTAGGATTTTAGTATACGCAGTCAAATCCAAACTTGACCTTCGCACCAATTAAATAAATGTTTACAAATAGAAAAGAATCTAATATATGTAATTGCTTAGTATATTCGGTGCACATGTAGAGAGGAAATCATAAGCGACAAGAAGCACTCACGGTGCACAATTACTTTATCAGGAAGCTTGTTCACAAACTGTTCTGCAGCATATCTCCAGTCTGAAGCACTGAAATCACGGAAAAATTTCAAATGAGATGCAGCAAAAGCATGCTTAAAAAATGACAAACAGCATGATTAGTCAGGGACGGACAACATAAGAATTTGGAATATTTACAAGGGAGTATCTTTAATAGGAAGAAGATATATACCGCTTGAAATCACAGATGGGTACAGAAGATAAGGCTACAAAAGTAATTTGAAGGATGAGATTCAACCAATTCTTTGTCTGTGCATCCTTTTTGAGGGGTAGGCTTTGAGTTCTCTCTCCTCAGATTTAGGAGCTCCTAGAGGTGTCCCTATTTTAGGAGTTGGATAGGGAGCATGGTTGGAGGTGGGTTTTCTCACTTTCTCCCTAAATTTTATCTAAGGAGGTGGTTTAGGGAGTCCATTATGGATGCTCTAAATGAGCCTAATACGACACGAAACGACACGGCGATACGGAAAATCTCTAAAAACTAGGATACAATACGTCATGGATATGACAATTAAAAATATATATTAATAATTTAATATATAGTAAAAATATATATATAATTCAAAAAATATTTTAAATAACATTCATTTCAATCAAACTTTAAAGATTTTAAAAGATCATTCAAATTTAAAACATCCAAAAACTCTAAAAAATTGAAAAACATAGGTCTCAATCAGGATCAAATCTCCTTCATCCTACAGCCAATCAGAGTTTCTGCATATACTTTATGTACAAGTCAACTGTTAACAATATAAAGAGTTGCAATACAATCAAAAAAACCATCACGGGTTATTCTCCAGATTCCTACTCCCATCTAAATTTCTACAGACGTATCTGACCGTGTCCAGTATGCTGGATACACATATCCAGGTGTCAGAAAACATATCCGTTGTCTCCGAAATGTATCCGACGCATATCGGAGCGTATCGTATCCAATATGGGATACAAAGCTAAACTGGCATATCCTTGCTTCATAGAAATGAGCTAAACCAAGCCAAGTAATGGGGTGTTTAGGCTTGGCTCGACATAAATGTACTCAAGCTTGGCTTGAATAATTCTTTCCAAGGTTGAGCTTGGTTTGGTTTGTATGTGGGATGTGCCAAGCCTGAGCTTGTCTTGGCTTCGCTTGGACATAAGCAAAGGATGAGTCTTACTATGAGCCATCCGGCACTCAAGTCGAACTCAAGTGGCCTCGTTGTGATGAAATTTGAACTGCTCACAAGTTTTGCAAATCAAGCATATCAAAGTTAAAGCTTGATTTGTATTTTTTTTAACAAGCTTAATATTTTGCTTGATTTTGGCTCGTCTCTTCCACTGAGTCGAGCTGCCAAAAAACAAGCAGAGCACAATACAAAACCCACGTTTCTCTTAGTCTACAGAATAAAGCATTGAAAGCAACCTTAATTATCTTTTAGATTGCTTCATTCCAATGAGGCATACCATTTCCAATTCTACTTTAACAAACACATATATAACTATAATTTTACACATATCACCACATATACTGAAAAAAAAAACAAGCACATTTTATCAACCCACAAATTAAAATGGGAAAGGCGAACCTGCCGATGATTCCATTGACCATAATGACAAGATGTTCAGGCACAGCGCCGCCCTTGGGGTGGGCGGCGAAGACATCCTCGCCCCCGCTGTCGATCTCCACCTTAATCTCCCGGCGGCTGGGGTCCCTGAAGCAGCCTCCGCCGCCTATAATTCGGTTCAGCAACTCCATCCGGGTCGGGTTTACCCACCGCCTACGCTCAGAGGACCGAAACCCTAGGTTGCTGCTGCAGCAGAGGGCCTCGCAAGAGCGGTTCTTTCGGGTCGGGTTGGCAGCGTGGACCGTGGTTGCAGAATGGAGGGGAGAAATGGCCGCGATCATGTGTTTTAGAGAGAGAGAAAGAGAGAGAGATTGGGGTATGAAAAAGCGTCGAGTAAAGTATGAGCAGTGAAATGGAAGCTGCTGTCATTGAAAGCAGTGAATGAATGTAGGCGCGGAGATTACCGGTTTTTTCCTTTTTTGTTGGTATATTCACTAATCAAATAAAAAATTATTTAATATTGATCCTTTTTCTATTTTTGTTTTGATTGAATCAGCTTTGCAAGATAATGTTCTGTTCATGTTGTGAAAGATCAATCGAGTAATATAAGCACGTGCTCTTGACCCAAAAAATCATTATATAATCACGTGGTATTATTTTTGGCATTTCAGTCAATGATGACCCAGCGAAGGGCCTGATCTGTTGCTGCAAGATACAAAAATCATCCGTTTGTTTGTTTGTTTATTTTTTCTGTTTTTTATTTTTTTAAATTAAATATTTTGGTTAACTTTAATTATTGTTTTAAGTTGATACACGAGTTTTAGGTGATTTACAAATTAATACACAAACTCGAATGAATTCTCCAAATTGACTATTCCCATTAGTCAATCTGTTAATAGAATTGTTAATTGTTGACGTGGCAAATATAAACGCTCCACTTTATAAAAAGACAACGCTTTCAAAAGAGAAATCGCGCTTACCAAAAATGGGCTACATAAAAATCGAATTATGTCGAACCGGCTTTGTTTCATTTAAAAAGGAGCTTTGATTTAATAGTTCAATCTACTTTGTACTATAGCATTTTGATGGACACTTGCATTTTCAGTGAAAAAGTTATAAAGGCTCTGTTTAATAGCATTTAAGAAGAAAAAAAAATGCTACTGACACAGTGCAAGCTCATTCCACATACTTTTCATTTTTGCTAGATGCTCAATGAAGGATTTTCCTTGGTGTGACATCCCAAAACCATCCAAAGGCTCTGTTTAATAGCATTTAAAATTACTCATTATTTTTCTTGGATATTAATAATAAGAAAAATGGTACAAAACCATCCAATTTTCCCCATGGGTCATCTACCCATGAAAAGTCCAATGAGATTAAATTCAAATCTCTCAAACAGAAATTCTCAATCAGTGAGCCACACTTACCCATTGATTTCCAATTTTTCTCATGGGTTATCTACCTATGGAAATCTCAAAATCTCCAAACTGTCTCAAAGACACAAATTCTTAATTAGTGGTCCACACTTACTCATTAATTTCCAAATCAATTCTGAACTACGTTGGCTTGATCCCTTCGAAAGGGTACGTAGGCAATCTAAAGACTCAATCTAGATGCAACCGCCCAAATCTCAAATCCAAATTGAATCCCTGGTTCATTTTTTTAACCAAATTCACCCCAAACACACATCAAAATCGAATCTCTGGTTTATTCAGCTAAATTCACTCAAACACTTTCTCAATCAAATTCATACAAATTTTCTCTTTTGCAATGAGTCATTGCAATTCTTTGAACCACAAGTGGCTTGATTCCCGCGAGGGATACGTAGGCACTCTGAGGTTGGACTTGGGAGCAGCCGCAAAACCAAACACACACGTTCTGTTTCTTTATGATGGAATCAAAGGGTTTTCCCTTGAAGCAAGGGATTGTAATTAAGAGACTTGCGTCTCGAATGGGTCGAATCTAAAATAATAAAACCCCATTATTTAATTAGTGGTGGTAAAATTGTGTTAGGAGGTTCACATTTTTCTTCAATAATATATATACAGATTAAAAAATTTATTGAATGTTTTTATAAAGAATTTCAACGACATGCAATCCGCATCATTGAAAGCCCATTCAATGACATGGAACACACGACGTGTTTTGAAAAACTTTTCCATGACCCCTCCTTTCCACGCAGGGACGGTCCTATGACTTGTACAACCTGGGCTATAGCCCAGGTGAGTTTTTTTTATTTATTTCTTATAGTCAGTGTTAATGTTAATCCCATTTATAGCAGAAATATTAATTTGAACTAATCGGATAATTGTAGTGTTACCTTTAGTTGTCATGTGTCTATCTGACTCTATCTTTGTGATGATAAATTTTCATTTTTGAATTTTCTTATGAATTTTCTTTTCTTTGAATTCATTTTTGTTCATCATGGTAGACCTTAGTTGGCATTGTTGGTGTAAAATAGGTCTTTTAAACAAATAAAATAAAAATTATATGTTCTTACATTATATATATAGATATGATCAATCCATAAGCCTAAAATCTCACAGTTCAATAAGGTAAATCTAGCCCATCCCATTTTAAAATCCTAGGTCCGTCCCTGTTTCCACGACAAGGTTTACGATGCCTGATCCACGTCATTAATTGCTTTCCATAACGCAAATCAGACGTCATGGAAAGGTTTTGTGTTGTATAAGGTCAACTGTTTGAGTAGTCTTGGTCTTTAGCGTACTAAAAAATTCTAAGTTTTGAGTAGTCTTGGTTTCCAACTACTCGGTTTCAGTCCCATCTACAGTTAAGTTCATCTAGAAGTCGGAGACAATTCCAATAAGACCATTTCAAGTCTAAGTGTTGGCGACAATACGAACAACGTGGATTTCATAGCCACATGCTATAAGTAATAGAGTTGATTTGAGTCCATGTAATGCAAGTGCAACATCTCCACACTTTGGTTTTGGATGAGAGAGAGAGAGAGAGAGAGAGAGAGAGAGAGAGAGAGAGAGATGGGATTGCGCTCAAACAAAGTGAATAGGTCCCAGCTCCAGCTAGGAGATCACATCTATTGCTATAGAATGTTGTACTTATACTCCCACCATGGTCAGTAACTAACAACCCAAATTTTATATATAATTGTGTGTGTGTGTTTTTCAGGTTCATCATTCATGAGATGAGAGAATTAATTAATAACCTCTCATCCTATATATATATATATATACATATTTCGGTTACATATATATACATGCAAATTGCAATTCATATATATATGTGTGTGTAGGAATATATGTGGGGGGAGATAGGGTGATTGTTGTGAAATTATTGCAAGCGCACAATTCGCACAAGTAATATAGAAATAAGTAGAGTATCGTTCCCACGAAGACTGTAATTTCCTATTAGCTTCGAAGCCCATTCCAGTGGGTACTACATCAAATCGATCTACGATACTCAATCCCGAACTCGAGAACCGTGTTGTAACTTACAAAGCCAATTACAAGAGAGAATTGTCTGACCTTTTTTTCAGTAGGTTATGAGAAGCCATGAACTAGTTACTTCACTTCAATCGTCATATCTCCGATGTAACCGTGTTGTTCGAAATTCCGATTTAGCACAAGCAGTGGGAATGTGTTGTGAAATTATTGCAAGCGTACAATCCGCACAAGTAATATAGAGATAAGTTAAGTGTCATTCCCATGAAGACTGTAATTTCCTTTTAATTACTAATTATGATTAATGCATAAGTTTATTTGAACAATTAAATAGGAAGATTGATTGATTTAATTAAACTAAAACAGTTATGAAAAATAGAAATTTAATTAACAATGGAAAATCAAGTTGGTGAGACACTGGAGCATCCGATTTCACCATAACCAATTCCACTTAATTCTTATAGCCAATTACCCATAATCACTACCCATGTTGACAATTGGTTTCTCCTAATTAATTCAATATCCCCTCTGGGGCTCAACCAAAATTATTCTTAATTAACAACCCATTCTCTCTGGAGTAACATATTTAGAAAATCGTTAACCCATTAAGTTCTATGAGAACCTGCAAGAAAACTGCATGAGTCATGTTAGTCCCTCTCGGGCACTCATTCAAGTCATGG
>NW_018921498.1:213766-255711 GCF_002207925.1 Prunus avium
TCTAATTTTGAAAACGGAAGCCATGAAGGATAAAAGTTGCCCATTTCTTATTACTTATTTACAAAACCCTGCCATTTTTGTTATCCAGCGATTTTTCCTAAACAATCTCTAATATCGCCTTTCCATTATTATGGTGTTGCTGGACTCAACAAATCAAAACATTCTCATAATATATATAATATATGTTCGTTCATAAATAATATGTATATATAGCTATACATATAAACCATAATTACATATAATGTAGGTATATTAAAACAGATACACTATTCATACTAGGTAAATTATATTTTTCATAAAACAAACAATAAAAAGATTATTAGTTATTTTTCATAGAACAAGTAATAGGTACATTATTTTTTCAACATAATTAGTATGTACAGTATTATTCATAAAAAATTATAAAGTAGATTATTAGTCATGTATAATTCATAAAAAGAAAATAACATAAACATTTTTATTAAACAACCGATTACCTAAATCTGTATTTATTGTTAAATTTTAAAAAAATATTTCCAAATTAATTTCTATATCCATTACAACCATTTGGAGATCTCTCCAATTTCAACGTCTGTCATTATATACAATCCAATTAAAAACTGTTTCCATATTGATTCCTACATTAATATACAAAATGCAATAATGGCTTAGTTGGGGGTATTTTTGGAATCTGAAAAGTACAATGAATAAGATTTTATGCTTATATTTATGTTGATGATATACTGATTACCGGATATAATTTGGCTGCCATCAATTCCCTTAAAGGTTTCCTTCATACCCGTTTTTGCATCAAGGATCTTGGGGACAATAGAGACTCGGTAATGGCCTATAGCTGAGTGGCTATACGGGTGTATATAAGTATAGCCGTGCGGCTATACTATTTCTTTTTTTTTTTTTTTATAAAAATCAAGTATAGCCGCGCAGCTTTTTTTTATAAAGAAAAAGGCAAAACAGAGTATAGCCGTGCGACGATATTATTTTTAAAATTTTGTTTTGGAAAAACCGAGTATAGCAGCGCCACTATACTATTTTTTTAATGAAAAAAAATATTAGAAAAACTCACATCCTCTCCAACTATCTTTTTTGAAAATCTATACTTATTGGTGCGCTGGTGTTGCAGTGAGATGAATCACACAACCTTCCCCAACATATATACCTGCATTGAGTGCATGTCACCATGCTATATGTTATTATAACGATCCATCTTATCATTAACAAATCAAAATAACTTTCTACAATATATACTCACCGTCACCATGGTGGGAGTATGTACCCAAATACATGCATAGATATGGACTAGAAGGAGACTAGGGTTTCAGTCTCATTCCTATCAAACTCATAGATGTGGACTCGAACTCAGATCTTGTCTGGGTCCTTTGCATGTGGTTCATATTTAACACTTGACTTTAAATAACCTTTACAAGAATTATCACTGATTTAATAATAATAATAATAATAATGAAGATGATGGTTTGATGGGAATGGAACTGAAACCGAGTAGGTTTGGAAACCGCGTTACACCAAGACTCCAACAGTAAACCAAGACTCCAACAATACAACAAAAGAAAAGAAAAAGAAAAAGAAAAGAAAAAATAAACATACAACTTGTGAAGATGGATCAGAAGACATAAGACTTAAAGAGAACATGAAGTCCATTCTTACAATACAATACAATACAATACAAGCTTCTAATTTAGAGATACTAAGTACGTGTGCTCTCCCTTCCTATTCAAGATGTACGTATTTCTCAGTTGCTGGTTAGATAAAATGTGCATCTCTCTCTCAACATCAAAAAGCTAATGCAATAGAGCTTATCTTAGCTTACAACATGAGTTTATTGAAACATACTAACTAATTAACTAGCTATAGCTTCTTAATGAAAAATTGGTTTTTAAACAAACACATGTACTAGGCTTAAGATAGTAGGGAGGATGATGATTCAGATGCGTCGACCTTGTCCTCCTCCTTCTCCATTGACTCTATAACCTCGTCGAGTTCATCTTGGTCAACATCCTTGTTTAAGAGCTTTTCGAGATTGGCTATCATTTCCTTAAAGGGTAATTTAATCTGAGTTTCAATAGTTTGTTTCAACTCCATGAGTTTGGTTGGGTCATGAACCTGCACATCCTGAAGAAGCCTATCAATTTTATTCTTCAAGAATGATTTGACTGCGTGTTTAGCCAAATTAACAGCAGAGAATGCCTGCCCGCTCATATGCTTGCCGGTTTTGCAGTAAATTGCAAAGGCCTCGCAATTGTTTTCGAACAGGTCGTATTCACCGAAACCTTTGCTGCTCAGTAAATTGGTGGCACGACTTATGCTTTCATCTGATGAATCACAACGCCCCGTCGTGCAAGTTCCTACTTTTTTTTATTAAGAAGTGACTAACAGAGACACCATATTCGAAGCGATAAAGCTCCTTCCCTGCAAGGAAGCAGTCAACACAAGTCATGACCGCTCCTCGCACCGTCTGTGGGTGATGCGCACAGGTTTCGCAATGCCGTCGTCGTCCTATCCATGATGTTTTTGCTTCTTTTGTTCTAGTGAAGTGGATCACTGATAAGTGCATTATTTACTATATATATAGTAAATAATGCACTTATCAGTGATCCACTTCACTAGAACAAAAGAAGCAAAAACATCATGGATAGGACGACGACGGCATTGCGAAACCTGTGCGCATCACCCACAGACGGTGCGAGGAGCGGTCATGACTTGTGTTGACTGCTTCCTTGCAGGGAAGGAGCTTTATCGCTTCGAATATGGTGTCTCTGTTAGTCACTTCTTAATAAAAAAAAGTAGGAACTTGCACGACGGGGCGTTGTGATTCATCAGATGAAAGCATAAGTCGTGCCACCAATTTACTGAGCAGCAAAGGTTTCGGTGAATACGACCTGTTCGAAAACAATTGCGAGGCCTTTGCAATTTACTGCAAAACCGGCAAGCATATGAGCGGGCAGGCATTCTCTGCTGTTAATTTGGCTAAACACGCAGTCAAATCATTCTTGAAGAATAAAATTGATAGGCTTCTTCAGGATGTGCAGGTTCATGACCCAACCAAACTCATGGAGTTGAAACAAACTATTGAAACTCAGATTAAATTACCCTTTAAGGAAATGATAGCCAATCTCGAAAAGCTCTTAAACAAGGATGTTGACCAAGATGAACTCGACGAGGTTATAGAGTCAATGGAGAAGGAGGAGGACAAGGTCGACGCATCTGAATCATCATCCTCCCTACTATCTTAAGCCTAGTACATGTGTTTGTTTAAAAACCAATTTTTCATTAAGAAGCTATAGCTAGTTAATTAGTTAGTATGTTTCAATAAACTCATGTTGTAAGCTAAGATAAGCTCTATTGCATTAGCTTTTTGATGTTGAGAGAGAGATGCACATTTTATCTAACCAGCAACTGAGAAATACGTACATCTTGAATAGGAAGGGAGAGCACACGTACTTAGTATCTCTAAATTAGAAGCTTGTATTGTATTGTATTGTATTGTAAGAATGGACTTCATGTTCTCTTTAAGTCTTATGTCTTCTGATCCATCTTCACAAGTTGTATGTTTATTTTTTCTTTTCTTTTTCTTTTTCTTTTCTTTTGTTGTATTGTTGGAGTCTTGGTTTACTGTTGGAGTCTTGGTGTAACGCGGTTTCCAAACCTACTCGGTTTCAGTTCCATTCCCATCAAACCATCATCTTCATTATTATTATTATTATTATTAAATCAGTGATAATTCTTGTAAAGGTTATTTAAAGTCAAGTGTTAAATATGAACCACATGCAAAGGACCCAGACAAGATCTGAGTTCGAGTCCACATCTATGAGTTTGATAGGAATGAGACTGAAACCCTAGTCTCCTTCTAGTCCATATCTATGCATGTATTTGGGTACATACTCCCACCATGGTGACGGTGAGTATATATTGTAGAAAGTTATTTTGATTTGTTAATGATAAGATGGATCGTTATAATAACATATAGCATGGTGACATGCACTCAATGCAGGTATATATGTTGGGGAAGGTTGTGTGATTCATCTCACTGCAACACCAGCGCACCAATAAGTATAGATTTTCAAAAAAGATAGTTGGAGAGGATGTGAGTTTTTCTAATATTTTTTTTCATTAAAAAAATAGTATAGTGGCGCTGCTATACTCGGTTTTTCCAAAACAAAATTTTAAAAATAATATCGTCGCACGGCTATACTCTGTTTTGCCTTTTTCTTTATAAAAAAAAGCTGCGCGGCTATACTTGATTTTTATAAAAAAAAAAAAAAAGAAATAGTATAGCCGCACGGCTATACTTATATACACCCGTATAGCCACTCAGCTATAGGCCATTACCGAGTCTCTATTGTCCCCAAGATCCTTGATGCAAAAACGGGTATGAAGGAAACCTTTAAGGGAATTGATGGCAGCCAAATTATATCCGGTAATCAGTATATCATCAACATAAATATAAGCATAAAATCTTATTCATTGTACTTTTCAGATTCCAAAAATACCCCCAACTAAGCCATTATTGCATTTTGTATATTAATGTAGGAATCAATATGGAAACAGTTTTTAATTGGATTGTATATAATGACAGACGTTGAAATTGGAGAGATCTCCAAATGGTTGTAATGGATATAGAAATTAATTTGGAAATATTTTTTTAAAATTTAACAATAAATACAGATTTAGGTAATCGGTTGTTTAATAAAAATGTTTATGTTATTTTCTTTTTATGAATTATACATGACTAATAATCTACTTTATAATTTTTTATGAATAATACTGTACATACTAATTATGTTGAAAAAATAATGTACCTATTACTTGTTCTATGAAAAATAACTAATAATCTTTTTATTGTTTGTTTTATGAAAAATATAATTTACCTAGTATGAATAGTGTATCTGTTTTAATATACCTACATTATATGTAATTATGGTTTATATGTATAGCTATATATACATATTATTTATGAACGAACATATATTATATGTATTATGAGAATGTTTTGATTTGTTGAGTCCAGCAACACCATAATAATGGAAAGGCGATATTAGAGATTGTTTAGGAAAAATCGCTGGATAACAAAAATGGCAGGGTTTTGTAAATAAGTAATAAGAAATGGGCAACTTTTATCCTTCATGGCTTCCGTTTTCAAAACTGGATTTTGGTTGGAAGTAAATATATATGTAGATGAATTTTTGTATAGACTATTAGAGTTGCAAGAGCCTATTATATAAAGACCCTTGAATGTATGCTGGTTGGCCTGGGGAGAAGCATCGGAGAGAGGAGGAAGGGGAAAAAAACATAGGGGAGGGGGGCACGAATGGGTCTGGGTCTGTGGATGGAGATAGGTTTTTTTTTAATTTTTTTCTCGTTCTCTTGTATTTTTCCAAAAAAAGTAAAATAATTAATTTTAATAATTAAATATAAAATTGGATGAAAATTGGGGGAAATTGGGGGAAATTGGCTAAAAACATGTTCATATCTTTAATTTTCTATAAATAAAAAAAGATATGGTAATCACCAGCAAATTCTAACGTTTCCAATACAACAACCACCAAACACCAACAATAATAAATATTGTAATATTCCAGCAAGTATATATTTAAATTCCTTGTACTTATTTGTTTTACTTTTATAGCATATATTTGTCTATGAAAAATTATCATTTTCCCATCATTAAAAAAAAAGTCAATCAGGTCTAGCCTAGTGACCACTAATAGAAAACATCATACTTTATGCGGAAAAATCTTGGTCTCAAGTTTGAATTCCATGACACTTTGAATAGTTTGCAAGTGAGTAACCCCTTTTCTTATAATTTAGACTATTGTTTGTATTTTTTTATATAAAAAAAACAGAAAATTAAACCTTTGGAACCTAGTTTACTAGCCACAATATCTTGATTGTACCTAAAGCTTTCTTATGCCACGCATGATGTTCTAGAGTGCAACATGGTGGGCACAATGTCCCCTAATAAAACAAAACACAGTTCACGGGCACAACATTAGCCAAATTCACGAGAGCACCTCCAATCATACATAGAGAGTTATTTATGATATGGCATGCAAAGAAAACCAGAATCTACAACACCTTCCAATTATAAGCTCCTTTGTGCTCCACATATCCTACTGCGTGTGGTTCTTCTTCCTCTCTTCTCTCCAAGCATATGCTCCACAAACGAGACCTAGGACAAGCTGAAAAAAACAAATGAAGCCCCATTTCCTCATCTCCTTCTTTGTCCTCTACATTATTCTCACTTCCAACTCTATTGTTTCAGCCACTTCTCAAACACATTTTTTCCAACAAAAGCCCAACAACGAGACCATACTGAGGATCCCAAAGCAACTATGCTGGGGTTGCATAGGAGAGTCCCTAGAATTTTTGTACCAACACAATTTGGTCAGGGCAAACAAGTGGGAGATGCCTTTGATGTGGGACTTTCAGCTTGAAAAATATGCTCAATGGTGGGCAGGCATAAGAAAATCGGACTGCAAGTTGGAGCATTCGTTCCCGGAAGGCGAGTTCAAGCTCGGAGAGAACATATACTGGGGCAGTGGCTCGACTTGGACGCCGAGTGACGCAGTGAATACATGGGCAGCTGAAGAGAAGTACTATACTTATGTGACAAATACGTGTGAGGCTGGGCAAATGTGTGGGCATTATACTCAAATTGTGTGGAAGAGTACAAGAAGAGTTGGGTGTGCTAGGGCTGTGTGTTGATGGAGATGTGTTTATGACTTGTAATTATAAAACTTAGTTGGCACAATCACTTTAATAGCATATATATATATATATATGCTAAACGTGGAGGGTTCGAGTTGGCTATTAAAATTCAATCCCCGCTCTTTCCCGAACACCACACTCAAAAAATTCTCCGTACCCGTCTCCATACCCTTTTTTTATCCTTGATACCCGACCCATTAAGATTGAATCCCCACGAAGATCCTTACTTGGGGAAAATTGTCATCCCTCTCTTTCTCTTTCTTTGGGCACTCTCTCCCGGCGGCGCTGCTCATGGTCCACCCCACCCTGTCGACGCCCTCCCACAACCCATGCAAGCTCCAATTTTTTTGTTGTTCAAGTCTTCACAAATTAAATTTGCAGAAATTAAAAGGAAAAAAAAAAGATCAAAATCCTAAAGCCTAAGTGAAGAGGGCGACGAGATAGAGAGGGAGGCGGGGGAAGGTGCGTCAGGGGTGAAGAGTTTGACATCAACAGGCTGCGTCTTTGTTCTTCACTTCTGGTTGTTTTGCCCTTCTTCTTTCTCTATGCCACCCAAATATCTCGGTCCCAAATGAAACACAGAGCCTATCCAAATCCAATAAAATCTCCAATCTCTCTCTGAATTTGGCTAAGCCTTTTTCACAGACACATGCTCTCTCTTATGGCTTTGAATGTATGCTGGTTGGCCTGGGGAGAAGCGTGGAGAGAGGAGGAAAAAAACAGAGGGGAAGAGGGGCGCGAATGGGTGTCTGGGTGGGGATAGGTTTTTACATTATTTTTTTCTCGTTCTCTTGTATTTTTCCAAAAAAAAAATAATATATTTTTTAATAATTTAACATAAAATTGAATGAAAATTGGGGGAAATTGGCTAAAAAAATGTTCATATCTTTAATTTTCTAAGAAAAAAAGATATAGGGTCAATTCAAAATTAAGCACAAGTTCAGGGACCAAGCAGAGTAAATTCTAATGGTTCCAATACAACAACCACCAAACACCAACAATAATAAATATTGTAATATTCCAACAATTATATATTTAAATTTCTTGTACTTATTTGTTTACTTTTCTAGCATATATTTGTCTATGAAAAATTATCATTTTCTAATCATTGAAACAAAAAAAATGGCCAATCGGGTCTAGGCTAGTGGCCACTACTAGAAAACATCGTATTTTCCTTGGAAAAGAGCTCGTTCTCAAGTTCAGATCCCATGACACTTTGAATAGTTTGTGTATGAGCAATCCTCTCTTCTTATAATTTAGACTATTGCTTGTATTTAAAAAAAAGACAAAAATTAAATCTTTGGAACCTAGTTTACTAGCCACAATATCTTGATTGTACCTAAAGCTTTCTTATGCCACGCATCATATGTTCTAGAGAGCACCATGGTGGGCACAATGTCCCCTAATAAAACAAAACACAGTTCACGGACACAACATTAGCCAAATTCACGAGAGCACCTTCAATCATACATAGAGACTTATATATAAATATGCCATGCAAAGAAACCAGAATCTACAACACCTTCCAATTATAATCTCCCTTGTGCTCCACACATCCTACTGCGTGTGGTTCTTCTTCCTCTCTTCTCTCCAAGCATATGCTCCACAAACGAGACGTGGGACAAGCAGAAAAAAAATGAAGCCCCAATTCCTCATCTTCTTCTTTGTCCTCTACGTTATTCTCACTTCCAACTCTATTGTTTCAGCCACTTCTCAAACACATTTTTTCCAACAAAAGCCCAACAACGAGACCATACTGAGGGTCTCAAAGCAACTATGCTGGGATTGCATAGGAGAGTCCCTAGAATTTTTGTACCAACACAATTTGGTCAGGGCAGCCAAGTGGGAGATACCTTTGATGTGGGACTTTCAGCTTGAAAAATATGCTCAATGGTGGGCAGGCATAAGAAAATCGGACTGCAAGTTGGAGCATTCGTTCCCGGAAGGCGAGTTCAAGCTCGGAGAGAACATATACTGGGGCAGTGGCTCGACTTGGACGCCGAGTGACGCAGTGAATACATGGGCAGCTGAAGAGAAGTACTATACTTATGTGACAAATACGTGTGAGGCTGGGCAAATGTGTGGGCATTATACTCAAATTGTGTGGAAGAGTACAAGAAGAGTTGGGTGTGCTAGGGCGGTGTGTGATGATGGAGATGTTTTTATGACTTGTAATTATGATCCGCCTGGTAATTATATTGGTGAGAGGCCATATTAGTAATGCTCAATTTTAAGGTATGGGCTTAGTTAAGAGCGCTTCCCACTCGGCACGTGAGTACAAATTCCCCTCGTAGTTTAGATTAAATTAAAGTAAATTATATATTGTATAAACAATATGTAATATTATATATGTAAATGGTCATCTAGCTAGGCCCTAGGTGTGGGCTCAGTTAGTTCATGTGGTTGAAAATTACAAAAGCCGAAGTCTTGTACAAAGTGTATATATATATATATATATATGGCTGTAAGTGTGAATTAAATATGTATATATGACTTTATATATTTTTATTTATTATTTATTGGGGTCATGAGAGTGAGACATTGTATGAAGGTGACATGCATGTAACTTTACAGTCTGTGTCATATTCATTATTCAGGCCAATATGGGTTCTTAGTTATCCTTTCAGCCTACATCTTGGACCCAGTTTCATTACCAGCTAGTTTGAACTTCAAACTAGCTGGAATTTTAAAAAAATAAAAAATAAAAAATAGCCGGCCTAAACCAAGAATTGGAAGAACCGAACTGGATTTTATAGGTTTCGATTAGTTCACTCCTTTTAGTCATCTCAGTCAAAAACAGACTGAATTGGACTGAATGCATAGGGCAGTTCTGGTTATGATTTTAGGCAAGAATTGAGCCAAATCGGATCGCATCCATCCCTAGTTTGAAGGAAAAAAAATAATGGAAGTACCAAAAACTCCTTCTACCTTAAAACACTGCTTCTGGTTTAGGAGCTATTTTATTAAATTAAGTTGATATGTTTACATGATTATCATGCAATCTAATTATATTGAAGGTGTGAGCAATCGAACAGATGATCGACCTCGGGAGGAGAAATGAATGCTCTAATTACTTGAACTTACGTATATTAAATTGTTAATGATGCCCCGATTATAGATAATATACTCACCCCTCAAAAGAGAAGAAAATAATCTACCAAACAAATGCACCAACATTTCTGTCAAGCATTCTTATCTTTTCACTCCAAGATATGTAATCGCCTTTGTGGTCTTACAACGCATAAATAAAACTCATAAAGCTATAGACGCAATCCTCAAGGTTCATGCCGCTTAATTATATAATATAATCCTGTAATATTATTAGTTATAATTAAATAGAGATTAGAAAAATCCACATAAATAGTCTCCATTGTTGCCAGCCTCAAAGGCACATAAACAGCATGCAATTTCTATGAAATATTCAATAAGGCCTTTCTCCAATATAATTCCCAGGAGGGTCATAGTTGCAAACCATGAACACACCCCTACCACCCAAACAAGTGACTCTAGCACACCCAACTCTTCTTGTGGACCTCCACACAATCTGTGTATAATGCCCACATTCCTGCCCTCTAGCACAAGAATTAGACCAGTAATTGTACCACCTGCTCTCCGAAGCCCATGCCGTCACTGCCTGAGCCGGTGTCCACCCGGTGCCACTACCCCAGAAAATGTTCTCCCCATAAGGGCCGTTTGAGTGCCTCAAAGCGCAGTCGTATCGCCTTTGGTTTGCATACCATTGTGCATACCCTGCCAACTTCGCATCCCAAACCAATGGCTTCATTTTGGTGGCTGACCGGGCAGCATTTTGAGGAGCCAAAAATTGGTTAGCCTGGCTTAGGTACTGGCTGTGCCTTGTTGCAGCATTTGTGCTTGAGATAAGGACGAGAAGAATTGTGGTGGTGAAGTAGTAGTACAATGCTGCAGGCATTTTGTTTTGTGAAAGTCCAAATATTCTTTTATTTGAGAGAATTTGGGGAAGTTTGTGTTATAAGTGGGTCATTGTGTTTATTTATAATTTGGAGGCCGCAGTAGTTGGATTTTTGGGGTATAAAGTGTCAACTCTGGGGTGGCACCCATGTTCGATGATGATTGCCACATTTGTTTTTGTGGGGGACAAATTAAGCCACAAAGGTTTCAATTAATAACCTATTAAATAATTATTTCTCCAATTTCATATCATTTCAGGGTGGGTTGCCAAATTAATATATACTCTAAATTTATGATAGATTCTTCTATCGCATTTAAAGGAAGAAATTGATTTTGAATATTTTCAATTAATATTTATGTTAAAGGATTAGAACCCTGGAGAGAGGAGGCATTAAAATAAGAACAAAGATTTATTCTCTTCTAGAAATTTTTATTTGATTAACAGTTACTTCCCAAAGTGAAACCTAGTTGTATGAAGACATGTTCAAAGGTTTGTCGATATCAGTAGAATATGGATTTTTGTTTTAAAAAGTGAGGTCCTCATATAATAAAGAAACTTAAATTGAGGTCCTCATATAATAAAGAAAAACTAAATATAAAAAAACTAAAAAATTAGCATGACTTAATGTTATGAAACAACTTTTTTTAGCTAACTTCATCATCAATTAGCATGCAATGATAATAAAAAATTCATAAAATTTTAAACTTTTCAATTTGAGAAAGATAAATAATAAGTAAGTTCAGTACAAACAATAAGCAAAGAAAAATGAATTTATCAAGAGCTCCTCTTTGAGATTGAGCCAATTGCTCAATTTTTCATAGTTGTTTTGTACATCTAGAATTGCCTAGTAGGTGACATGTTTATAATACAAAGAAAAATTCTAAAACCCAGCAAGTAATATTCCATATACATAGTTTACCGTTGTTTCATGGATTGATGTCAATATTTTATATGCAAGCATGATAACACCATTTTCTCCAATTACACACCCTCTTCTCCTAAGAAAATGGGGTAGTTGGCGAGACATGTGGGATAATAAAGCTCAAGTCACTATATTGATTTGAGACCAACAACCCCAGGGAGGGTCTTTGCTGTTCTTTCTTTGGTTTCAACATTTTGTATTGTTTGGTGTCCCATAAATTGGTGCTTCATTGAGAGAATATTATGTACTTATACAAGTTTCTCTTCTTTGGTTATCTAAGTTAATTATCAGCTTCTTGAAGCTTCTTTGACATGATGATTTCTATAGATGGCTTGAGCTCTTTTTGGCCCTTTGTAGCCTCCCTACGTGCATGTATTGATGGTCTACAAGACTCCAAAATACAACCCCCAATACTACTCAAGTTTAAGGTCCGTTATAAACATGTTCATAGTTGGATAAAAGTCTCCAAGTCACAAAACCGTTGCTCAAAAATAATAATATCGAAAGTAGAGAAAGTATGGAAGTAGGAGAAATCAGATTGTGGTGTTTTTCAAATGTGAAGGAGGAGTGACCTTTTATAGGCATCCAACAATTGTAACATCCAAGTATAATTTAGACCAGAAAATTAAGGCAATAAATTTATTAAAAAAAAACTGAGAATTCAAATGGTATAACCTCATAATAAATAGGAAAACAGCCAAATGAATTTAAAAACTAACGTTTAAAATTTTAAAAGCCTTAAATATCAACAAAAACTTGTTTACCCAAACCCACCACATGGCAACCTTTTTATAATATCATCATCACCGTCATTGCATAAAGATGGCAGTGGTTGCTGAGAATGGCTGGACAAGCAAGCCTGCATCTGTGACAAACATCGAAAGCGGGTTTCCATTTATTTATAGTCATCATTCAGGAGCACCTATGATAGTGGTACATGCTAGAATTCGGTTTTGAAGAGTGTTGCTAGTGGTGTGCCTATGAGATACATAAATGCAAGCATTTTTTTGGGGACCGCAAGCTCAACACGAGGACCTAGTGTAATTCCTCAATAACACAAAAGGAGACAAGTTAGATTGTTTTTTCGCTTACTTTATTTGTGGTAACTTTTCTTTGTCAATTATTACAACCACAATTATATCAGACTTTTATTTGGAGGACTTGTTGTTCGTTTGATAACCAAGTATCTCCATCTACCTTTCTATAGCCACCGACACTTCTGCCCTCATCTACTGTTCCTCATATATAAGTAAGTCACAGTCTCTACAGCTAGCTAGCACAAAGCCAAGACCACTAGCAACTATGGTAGGAAACCCCAAACCCCAAACTCACCATATTGCCGTTCTGGCCTTCCCTTTTGGGAGCCATGCAAGTGCTCTTCTTGACGTTGTTCTCAAACTAGCTCCAGCTTCCCCACACGTCCTCTTCTCCTTCTTCACCACTTCTAGAGCAAACTCCTCCCTCCTCTCCAAAGTCTCGCAGTCGAGCTTCCACAATGTTGAGCCTCACGAAGTGGCGGATGGGTTGCCTGAGGGTTTCGTGCCCTCAGCCAACTTTGAGGAAGCTATCGGGTTGTTTTTGAAGGCGGCGCTCAGTAACTTCATGAGGGGTTTGAAGAACGCCGAGGCGGCTACGGGTTTGAAGGTCAGGTGTTTGGTGACCGATGCGTTCTTTTGGTTCGGGGGAGATATGTCGGAGGAGATCAAAGTGCCCTGGGTGCCGGTTTGGACTAGTGGACCACGGTCACTTCTTGTTCATGTACAGACTGACTTCATACGGGAAAGGATTGGAACCGTTACTGGTAAGCAATCAATTTCCTTTAATTTCATTTTGTGAGCATTTATATGTTTCTGAAATGTTTATTTTTGTTTTTGGCAACTGAAATTTAGATATTAAGTTCATACATTTTATAGTTAAACCAATTTTGGCCATAGGAAACTAGATCCATTGTTATGTATATATTCTAGTATATGCCTTGTGGTTTGCCTGAAGAATCATTTGATATTTGAGCACTCTTTTCTCCATATTCTTTCTACTTTTGATATTTTTTGAATACAAACGATATTATACTTTAATTTAAACTAAATTACGGAGTGGGGGATTCTAACTCGATTGCATAATGAGGAGCACATATCCTCTCTAGCCAACTTGACTAAGTCTTTGTCTGCCTTATTCTTCGTACTCTCGTCTAAAACACTACGTGTGATTGAAAATGGAAAATATCCAATATTACCTACCCTCCATTCGAATTAACAATTTCAAATAACAACTTGAATAGCGAAGAGCTAGTAATTTTGTAAGTCTGTGTTATTTCCTTTTTCTCTATTATCCTACATTTACTCTTATTTTTCTTCTTTCAACCAATTCACTCGGGGCTCCCGCATGTCCATTTTTTTTTCCTCCTCTACTAATACTTTATTCAGAGTTAATACATAAAACTTAGAGATGAGTTACAATATTTTGGTTAAAGATATAGTCACAGTAGCTTTTTGTTTTTTTGGTGTGAGAATGTTGCATAAATAGTATTTGGGCTTTTGGAGCATTTTTGTTTCTTTTGACTAAGATATAAAATCAAACAGACAGTGAAATGACATTGTTGGCAACAATGTATATAATCTTTAGAATATACAAGTATAGGATTTAATGCAAACATTACAATAACGGAGCGATCTAACATCAAAATTAAGACAATTGAATTACGCATCGTGAATGGCTTATTATGCATCGTGAATGGAGGAAGTAGGCAATAGAATGCCAATTTATTAATCTAACTATTGTCTGCTGTGGTCCGGTACTTATTGAGTTGCATATTTACTTATAAAAAAGTATTCTCATGTCGGAAGAGAGGGTCTATTCCGAGTGTGAATAAGACATATATTCATACAAAAATGTTTTCTAAGATCCATCTCCAATTGAAAAATTCCCATCTTTCTTTCCAAATACAACTATTTGGCACTAAAAACACTTTCTCATATCGCTTTCATTTTAAAACACTATAGTTTACTAATTTGGAAGATTGGTACAATTTCATCTAATTAGCATAAGGCCAAAGACCAAAATTTTTGTGTCATTGAAGGGACTTGAACCTTGACCCTTAAAGAAGGAAGCTTCACTCACAAACCACTACACCAAACTTGTTTTTGTGATATTTATTCAATTGCACAATATTTATATAAACAATCAAAGGTTTAAAAAAAATTAATTTCAACACAAATTCACACAAAAACAGAAACTGCAACAACAATACAATGTAGATATCAATGACATAAAAACAAAAACAAAAACAAAAACTACACACTACAAACTCCAAACAAAAACAAAAAATGCACTGCAAAACCATGATGAAAGTACTAAAATTAGTGAGGAACCAAAAAGCAAAACCATGACAAAAGTATTAAAACGGAAAATGGAAACTACAATGCAGAAGCGAAAACTTCAAAGCATAAACAAAAACTGCAATGCAGAGTCTGAGTAAAAATGCACCTACTAAAAGTGAGGAACTAAAAGTCAAAACTATGATGACAGTACTATAAAATTATACAAAAATCTCTAACCAAACAACACCTCAAACTCAATTGTAACATCCCGACCCAAAATAAAAAGAATGGTGAATTAATTAATTTCAAGAATTATGAATTTAAAATTTTGCCCTCGGGTAGGGGTAATTTGGTCATTTTTAATCCGGAAGGATTTTGGGATAGTGGCAAGTACCTTTACGTAGGTCGTATTGAGACGCGTCCATAGACATGCGGTAGGCTTGAATCGGAGTTGTAACGAGAAAGTTACGAGCAAAACATCACCAGTGGCATAATCGTAAATAAGTTGAAGTTTGATTTTAATTAAAAAACTGAAAACCCCTCCTTTCTCTCTCTCTCTCTCTCTTCCCGGTTCCTCCCTCTGCGTGTGACCCCCTCTCCCTGTTACTGTTCATCCGAACAGTTTTTGGGCAGCCATCTTCTCCTCCAGCCAACCCAAGCGACGGCATTGGTACCAAAATGACCGGCTAGTTGTCTCTTCACATCCCGCCTCCATCTAGCATGAGGCATTTTGGGAGCTCGCTGACTTCAGAGTCATGAGAACTCCGAAGTTAAGAGAGTTGGGACTAGAGCAATCCCAGGATGGGTGACCCACTGGGAAGTTGTTCGTGAGCTCCCAGAAACAAAACCGTGAGGGCAGAGAGGGGGGCCCAAAGCGGACAATATCATGTTACGGCAGAGACGATCCAGGGGTGTGACAATTTGGTATCAGAGCCACTCTGCCATGTGGTGCGAGTATGTCGACGAGGACGTCGAGCCCCTAAGGGGGGTGGATTGTAAAATCCCACATCGACCAACGAAGAATGGGTGATGTGCCTTATATGTACATGCCCACCTCCATCTCGTATGAGGCCTTTTGGGAGCTCACTGGCTTCGGAGTCATGAGAACTCCGAAGTTAAGCGAGTTGGGACTAGAGCAATCCCAGGATAGGTGACACTGGGAAGTTGCTCGTGAGCTCCCAGAAACAAAACCGTGAGGGCAGAGAGGGGGGCCTAAAATGGACAATATCGTGATATGGCGGAGACGATCCCGGGGTGTGACAATTTGGACCTACCCCGAAAAATGGCCGGAAGTGGCCGGATCGGAGGCCGAAAACTGGCAGATTTTCAATCCCCATTTAACTACCAAAACGCAGAAATTTCTCAATTCCTACCCAACCATCAGCTAGAGCATGAAAAATAAGTGGAAAAACATACCTTAATCGATCGGTTTGGTAGCCGGAGGAGGAAGAAACCGCCGGTGAAAAATCTGTTAAAACTGGGTCAAAATCGGTCGAATTTTTGGGCTTTCTGGCCATCTCCAGTGGTTCCAGCGGCTGAGGTTGGTCGGGATGGGAAGAGGACAACTAGCCAGTCATTTTGGTACCAATGCCGTCGCTTGGGTTGGCCGGAGGAGAAGATGGCGGCCCAAAAACAGTTCGGATGAACAGTAACAGGGAGAGGGGTTCGCGCGTAGAGGGAGGAACTGGGAAGAGAGAGAGAGATATGAGGGGTTTTCTGTTTTTTAATTAAAATCAAAGTTCAACTTATTTACGATTATGCTACTGGTGATGTTTTGCTTGTAACTTTCTAGTTACAACTTCGATTCAAGCCTACCGTATGTCTACGGATGCGTCTCAATACGACATACGTAAAGGTACCAGCCACTGCTCTGAAATCCTTCCGGATTAAAAATGACCAAATTACCCCTACTCCAAGGGCAAAATTTTAAATTCATAATTCTTGAAATTAATTAATTCATCATTCCTTTTATTTTGGACCGGGATGTTACATCAAATATGATATAATAAAAAATCCAAAGTAAAAACAAAAACAACATCAAAGAGTTGAAAAAACAACTTATAAAAATAGAAGAAAAAAAAGTAGAAAATTCAAATAACAATTTCAACAAGAATATACATACCTCAATAGTAGAAAAACTGTAACGACCCGGTCCTAAATTAATAGTTAAATTTTAAATTATACAAGAAAAAGAAAATTTTACCCCCGGGATTTATTTAAATGATTGAAGAGTTGACTTTTTTTTCTTCAGGAAAGATTAAATAATTAAAATAAGAGGAAATAAGTTTAAATGAGGAAAGAAGTGGAAATGAATAATCAAATAAAATGATTTGAATTAATTAAGGTTTTTGGAAATTAAAGTATTATTTAATATTAAAGGGGCAAAAAGGTCATTTTAAGTTAGGAAGGGAATTTGGAAATTCCGATTGGATCATTGCGTAGAGCACGTCGAGACGAGTCCGTAGACACGTAGTGTGCCCGAATCGGAGTTGTAATGAAGAAATAGCGATCAAGAATCGGCCAGTGGCATAACCGTAAATATTTCGAAGTTCAGTTTTTTTTAAAACCCAGAATTTCTTCATTGGGCAGCTCGACCAGCCAACTTCAGGTTGTGATTTCTCCCAACTTTGGCCACCGTTTCAAGCAAGACCGGTCCCAAACGAACCATCATACTTCCCTCTTCCAACCTCAGCCCTTCACCGCCTTGATCTGCCACCGTAGTCGCCGGAATCAACCACGAAACAGATGATTTTGGATAGATTTTTCTTAAACTTTCGCCAGCCGTTTCTCCCTCCGGCCACCAAACCGGTCGAATAAGGTATGCTTTTCCATCTATTTTTCATGCTCGAGCTGTTGGTTGGATAGGATTTGAGAAATTTCAAGCGTTGATAGGTTGAAATTCGAATTGGATTTTGGCCGGTTTTGGGATTACATTTCCGGCCATTTCCGCTTGTTTTTCGGGGTAGGTCCAAGAACAAATATGGTTCCAAATGGGGTTTTACACTTAGAGTAGGAGTTTGGGTTGGCGGTTTGGAGAATTTTCAGCCGCCGGAAATTACTCTGCACACCCACGCATAGTAGGCCTATGGGCCATGTGTCGGGGAACACTTCCGATCCTAAAATGATCATCGTGTTCTCACGAGTGCGTAGGTACTTTCAGATTTCAATTCAGATAACTCTTTCCCAGTTAGGACTCATTTACATGGTCCTTCTAACCCTTCCCAAAGGATATAACTGCCTCGGAAGACTCATGGTCAACCGAGGGGTCAAACCGCCTAAACTTGGTCAACTGGGCTCGCAGGGCCCACGACCTCATATCACAAAACTGGGAGTCCCTAAAGGTTCCAATATGCCTAGGACACATGTCCCGAAAGTTTGGTCTTGATCGGACGGTCGAATTAATCACGATCGTACGATCAGACGGTTACTATAAACTTAGCCCTAGGTTGGGGTTTCTAGAGTATCCGGGACTCCGTTTTACGATCCGTCAAATCCTACATGATCATAGAATTACCTAGATCAACATATATGAAATTGACTATGATCCAACGGTTCAAACGTATCGAACCCGGAAATCGCATAATAGGCGAGATCCGTTCGGGGTTCAAACGTTATCCGAATTGAAATCCGAAAGTAACTACGCGCTCGTGAGAACACGAATATCATTTTAGGACCAGAAGTGGTCCCCGACACCTGGCCCAGGCTCCGCCCACGCACCGGCCGTGTGTTGGGTGTGCAGAGTAATTTTCGGCGGCCATAAATTCTCCAAAACGTCAGCCCAAACTCCTACCCTAGGTGTAAAACCCCATTTGGAAGCAATTTTGTTCTTAGACCTACCCCAAAAAAACAAGCGGAAGTGGCTGGAAATGCAATCCGAAAACCAGCCAAATCCAACTCGAATTTCAACCTATCAACACTAGAAATTTCTCAAATCCTACCCAACCATCAGTTAGAGCATAAAAAATAGGTGGAAAAGCATACCTTATTCGACCAGTATGGTGGCCGGAGGAGGGAGAAACGGCCGGTGAAAGTTTAAGAAAAATATGTCCAAAACTGCCTATTTCGTGGCTGATTCCGGCGACTACAGTGGCCGATTGAGGCGGCGAAGGGCTGGGTTGGAAGAGGGAAGTGTGGTGGTTCATTTGGGACTGGTCTTGCTTGAAACGGAGGCCAAAGTTGGGAGAAATCACGACCTGAAGTTGGCTGGTAGAGCTACCCAAGTGAAGAAATTATGGGTTTTAAAAAAAATTGAACTTCGAAATATTTACGGTTATGCAATTGGCCTATTCTTGATCGCGATGTCTTCGTTACAACCCCGATTCGGGCCCATTACATGGCTACGAACTCGTCTCAACGTGCTCTACGCAGTGGTCCAATCGAAACTTCCAAATTCCCTCCCGAACTTAAAATGACCTTTTTACCCCTTTAATATTAAATAATACTTTAATTTCCAAAAACCTTAATTAATTCAAATCATTTTATTTGATTATTCATTTCCACTTCTTTCCTCATATAAATTTATTTTTTCTTATTTTAATTATTTAATCTTCCCCGAATAAAAAGTCAACTCTTCAATCATTTAAATAAATCTCGGGGGTAAAATTATCTTTTTCTTGTATAATTTAATATTTATCTATTAATTTAGAACCAGGTTGTTACAATCTACCCCCCTTATAAAATTTCATCCTCGAAATTTCATACATGTCACTAAAGGGGTATGGATACTGGCCCCACATCTTTTACTCAGGTTCCCAAGTAACCTCCTCCTCAACTTGGTATGACGAGAACTTAACTTCCCACATTTCCCAAACCTCCCCATGAAGAAGCTTCAATCCGAGGGTCACTCAACTTCAAAACATTCCATAGGCTGGCCTTTAAAACATGAATATCACCAAAATGCAACTTAAATGTCAGGACTCTAGTACCTCTCCCGACCTTTGTTCACTGTTAAAGACTCTAGTCCCTTGTTCAAATCCTGATGAAACCAAATTCGGAACATTTCGTGTTCCAAAGAAAAGGGGCCAAGCAAGTGACTGACATGAGGGAAATTATAAATTATGCAATCAAATCATAATCTAATCAGAATAGGGTATTGGTTCATATTATGAACATCCACCTCATGCAATACCATACGCCATTTTTATAATCAGGCAAAAGCTCTCATTTCACCCATTCCTATGTAGCTTATCCATCGACTTTCTTCGACAATTTTGCTCCTGTAATTTCTTTTATGAAATGATCCAACCTTTGAAAGCTCCTGACAATTTTTATCTCATCTCAGCGGATTCAGTATTTCCAGCTTTCCTCCTTCATTAAAATTGATAGACGGTGTTGCCGACATAATTCTTCGAAAAGAATTCCAGAAATGATCTTTTATCAATTTGTAATCATCATCCACCTCAACATGGTTATAAGCAACTTGAATGATGCATGCCTACGCCAACTGTAGAGGATACTATGAGTATCTTCCAAATCTTCCCTAAGTACTCTCTGAAATACTCCTTCGGCACCCTTCCTTGCCCTTGATGTGCAATTAAATGTCTCAAAAATTATGTATTCCTATGTGATTTGCTTACTTTAACTATCTTCAACGAACTTCACCATTTAATCATTTGAAACTGTTGAATCAACATCAACTCTAACCATTGATGGCCAAATCTGAATTGTCTTTGGTGACAGCGTTTTAAGAGTTGACAGGACCATGTAAACGAGTCCTGTAAACGACCATGTAAACGAGTCCTGACCAAGTTAGAAGGACCATGTAAACGAGTCTTGACCGGGAATGAGTTATCTGAATCAATTTATCAGAAAATTGATATAAAGGCCAGGAAATAGATTGTGAAATAAAAGGAAAGTATTGATATAAGTTTGGGATACGGTTTTTCAAACCCATCACAAGGGTACCCCCTAGTTGTTTGAAACATTGTCATTTATAAATAATGCCCCACGTGTTTCGAGGACCCCTGAACCGTGTGGTGCGAGGATTGCGGCTCAGATAGAAGTGGTATCTCCGAGGCTTGCAAGGATTGCGGCTCAAGTGGACTTGGTGTCTCCAAGGCCTGCAAGGTTGGAATTGACGGTATTAATAGAATTGACGGATTAGGAATGGGGGTATGCCTAGTTGGAGAGAGTTTCAGTTCTGAGATATTCTTAAACTAAAATAAAGGGAGTTCAGTGTATGACATATTTATATTCAGTATATGATTGATAAGAAAATTTGGAAGAACTACGTGTGGCTTGATTCCTTGTTAAGGGTACATAGGCAGCTTGGAGTAAATAGGTGCAGCCGCGAGGTCAAGTAATAAAAAGGTAGTCCAGTTAAGTTATTATGAAATCTAACATTGTTCTGGGGATGTTCTAAGAAATTGAATTGAATGTTGTTAGCAGAATGATTTGTTCAATTTATTGAGGCCTGAGGCCAGAATGATATGATGTTTGAGGCCTGGTAGTTGGGTTATATATAAATATGTATGCATGTTTTACAGGTGGCAATTTTTTTGGGAAATGTTCAATTTACAGGGGAGACTCTGCCGAATTTTTGGCAGAAGTCGCACTTGAATTTCATTGAATTTTGGTTAGAAGGGCAATTTTGGTCAATTGTGCCGTACAACCGCCAGGTGTCAGACATGCACAAGGTTCGACTCGGATTCCAAAGTGGAATTTGGGTCGGGTTCTGTCAAAAACTGAGCTTCACATCAAAACATGAATACTGCAATAGAAGAAGAAGATCGAAAAATGCACTGCAGTTTCTATAAAAACCAAAAGTTCTCATATTTAAGGGGGATTTTAAACCCAAAAAAAATGTGGATATCAATTATGTAAAGAAAAACAAAAAAAATGCAAAAAACAAAACAAAAATTTTGAACAAAAATCTCATATTTAAGGGGGATTTTTAACCCAAAAAAAATGTGGATATCAATTATGTAAAGAAAAACAAAAAAAATGCAAAAAACAAAACAAAAATTTTGAACAAAAAATAAAAAATAGCGACAAAAACAAAAACTAATTTTATAGAAATAAAAACTACACTACAGAGTATGGGGGAAAAATAAACATATTGATAAGTGAGGAACCAAAATGCAAGACCATGATGAAAGTACTAAAATGGAAACAGAAACTGCAATGCAAAAACTGAAACTGCAAACCACGTTCTTTTTGTTTGGTTTCTTACTCCATGGCAAAATTGATTGGGTGCCAAACTAAGAGAATTGAAAGAGAAGCAGAAATGAGAGAGATGAGTTGATTGACCTAGACGAGCCAAATAACACAGGTGATAGCAGTGACACTTCACTAGACAGGGCTTGGATATCGTGGTGCTACAGTCCCATGACTGTTGGACTGTTCTAGACAAAATTGACCACAAACTCCAGCTGTTTGGGTTGGGTATTTTGGGGGGATGATAGAGAATGTGATGGTGAGCAACTTTTGTAAAGGAACTATAGTGAGATAAGTTCGTTATGGTGACGAAAACTCGCCATTAAATTGGGTTTGCAGTAGGCCACGACTACTAGACTGTTCCAGCCAAAATTGGCCATTAACGCTGGTTGTTTGGGTCGGGTATTTTGGGAAGATAATAGAGGAAGTGATGGTGAGCAACTTTCGGGAAGCAACGACGACGAGATAAGGTCGTTAAGACGATGGAAAGTCACTGTGAAATTGGGAATGTGGATGCTTTGCTTTCCAGTCGAGAGAGATAGGGGAATGATGAGATCTGATTTTGGCGAGGCTTTTAAACAAAAAGGGTAAAATTGTATTTTTTACATTTCTAATTTAGACATGCCCAATGAATTTGGGCCTCCTCTTTGGCTAAATCCAAAACAAAATTTGATTCCTAGGTATTAAAACCCAAATAGAAATACTTTATGTCTCAAATCCTAATTAATAAGAATTGTTATGTCTAATACCTAATATTTGTGTATATATTCCAATGAGTTGGACTATGTGATTTATTCATTGTTTAACATATGTTTTATACTCAATCGTTTCTTGGTTAATTTTTTTTTACTTCAATTTTGTTATTTTATATTAGTTTATTTTTACGAAGATTTTAACCTGATTAGTTTAGATACTTTCACTGCTTGATTTTAATTTCGATTGTTGTATCTTTTTGTTTTCAGTATTTAGATTTGTTGAGACTTAATGTAGGACGTCCGATAGAAACTCGCTGTTAGGTTTATATGTTGTACTCTTTTAGGGTGCTTATATTTTATAGAGCATCTCCTCTAAAACAACAACAAAAAGGTAGCCATTACTAATTACTATAGGCCGCTTCATAATTGGACATTGAGCCCATTTTATATGATGGACGTTGTTGGGGTGTTGGGTGCTGCTCTATCGGCTCATTTGAAATGCCATCGGGCTAACCGGCGATGAGCCCGTCTCTCTCATGTGCGCACCTACTGTGCGGGCCGCAGCCCAATATAAGGCCCCCAAATTTGGACCGGAACTGTAGGTAAAACCCAAAAAGGCCTCTTCATTCTAACGAAAGAAGAAAAGAAAAAAAAAGACCCCCATAATTCATTTAAATTTTTCTGAACTTGCAGCTTCGTCTGGCTCATGAAGGACTTTAATTCCTTTAACCATTGCCCTTTTTTTTTTTTTCAGGAGGTGGAAAACAGCCGCTTGACTTCCTTCCCGGATTTTCAAGATTTCAGATACGTGACTTACCGGATGGAGTAGTAACAGGAAACTTGGATTCACCCATAGCAACCCTGCTACACAAAATGGGACAAAAACTGCTCAAAGCAACTGTTGTTGCGGTTAACTCTTTCGATGACGTAGACCCTGAAATTGAGAATGCACTCAAGTCAAGGTTTCAGAAGTTGCTCAACTATGGACCGATGAGCCTAATATCAAGATCACCACAATCGCCCGAAGACAAAAGTGGTTGCATAGAGTGGCTGGACAAGAACAAGCCTGCATCTGTGGTATATATTGCCTTTGGAAGCGCGGCAACCCCACCACCTCATGAGCTAGAAGCCCTAGCTCAAGCATTGATTGAAACTGGGTTTCCATTTATTTGGTCATTTAGGGGCAACATAGAGGATTTCTTGCCCAAAGGGTACAACAAAAGTAGCCTAAATGGGAAAATAGTTTCATGGGCTCCCCAGGTGCAGGTCTTGGGACATGCCTCAGTTGGGGTTTTTGTGACACATGCTGGGTGGAATTCGGTTATGGAGAGCATTTCTGGTGGGGTGCCTATGATTTGCAGGCCATTTTTTGGTGACCACACGCTCAACATGAGGACCGTAGTGGCTGTTTGGGGAATTGGAACTGAGTTTGAGGGAGGGGTCATTACAAAAATTGGAATGGTGAAGGCCTTGGAACTTGTTTTGAAACATAAAGAAGGAAAGGAAATGAGAGACAAAATCGGGGCCCTTAAAATTCTTGCTCAACAAGCGGTTGAATCTAATGGTAGCTCCAGCCAAGCTTTCAATAGCTTGGTGGACATTGTCACCAAGTAATATCAAGTAGAAAGCTTGGAGATTAATTAGAATAAAATTTAGGGCTTCTGAAAAACTATTACACATCAAAAATCTGAAAAACCACATTTATACCTATGCAGTACGCAATACGACAATATACGTACCTACACCATAGGATAATATATCTACAAGAGTATATAATAATAATAATTAATATATCTACATAACAATTGTAGATCTCGTAATTATTGTGTTATAAATTAATTTATACTTCAAGGGTATAATAGGAATAACAAGATAATTTAAATAATAATAATAATAATAGATCTACATAATAAAATACCAAAAAGGAATGTAATCTTATTTGGCAGAAAAGTCAAAGGACTTACATCAATGACAACAAATGCGAAGATTAAATCCAACTTATATTCTCAATTTTGGACTTATACCAAATTTTCTATATAATAAAACTGCTAGCATTTGTATAACAAACTAAAAATTGTTGAGGATCAGAGAATAACTAAAGCAACGTGTAGATTTGATAGTTCATGAGGAAGGCCCCTGAAATTTGTGTTTATGTTACTTGTAGGTCATATCATAGGTTCTCCAAATTTAAATTTTTGTAGGTCCATTTGTTTGGAAAAATAAAATAGACCTTACACACACAAAATTAGAGAATAAGAATTACGTTGGCTCAATGCTCGATCTACTGATCGAGGCAATATTTCAAATGATTTAATTCTTCAGGAATTTCAATAACTTTTCCAATAGATGATATATGTTGCCACTATATCAAATTTGAATTCGTAGTACTCACTTAGGCAATTGTAGCAATTTATATCTATTGGTTATCCTAATAATATTGAGTACATAACTTGAGCTTCAGGTTCTTAGTGTTAATCCTTAATTGAGAATTTTATGGCAGTTTATATCCTTCAAGGGGTCGTTTCAGGCGATATAGCTCAAATATTTCATGAGCTTTTGAGTAAACTCTAGAATTAATTAGTTGTCACATATGTATGGCTGTTGTATTAACACCGTCACATACATGGTGAAATTAATTCTCACGCCTCGTTGTTCGTTTCACAACCAAGTATCTCCCAGCTCTCTCCACTATGTCATTAACTTCTTTTCAACAACCAAAAAATATCATTGAACGTGCCATAACCACGCACAAGTAATTTGCTACCATTTCTTTACCTACCTATCCATGTTCCCCTCCTATAAAAAAAAAATGTGGTCTGAGGTTTAGGCTAACATGCAGGACAAGATCAAGACCATCCAATAACTATGGTAGGAAACTCCAAACCCCAAACTCACCATGTTGCCGTTTTGGCCTTTCCCTTCGGTTCCCATGCCGGCCCTCTCCTCAGCCTCGTCCTCAGACTGGCTGCGGGGGCCCCGCAGGTGACCTTCTCGTTCCTGACAACTTCCAAAGCCAACGCTGCCCTCTTCTCCAAGTCGCCGTTGAGCCTCCACAATGTGAAGGCTTACAACGTGCCTGACGGGTTGCCAGAGGACTTTGTGCCCTCTAGAAACCCTGAGGTGGCTGTCGGGTTTTTCTTGAAGGCGGCGCCTGAGAACTTTATGAGGAGTTTGAAGGATGCCGAGGCGGCGACGGGTTTGAGGGTTGGTTGTTTGGTATCGGATGCGTTCTTCTGGTTTGTTGGAGATATGGCGGAGGAAATGAAAGTCCCCTGGGTGCCGGTTTGGACGGGTGGACCACGTTCACTGCTGGTTCATGTTGACACAGACTTGATACGCCAAAGGCTTGGAACCAGTGGTAAGGATTCATTTCCTATTCGATAATTACCCAAGGACCCTACACGCTTTTTTTTTTTTTTATGAACAAGGACCCTACACGCTTTATTCAACCTTTTATGCATTTTATGGTCATTTCGAATTTTTATTTTTATTTTTATTTTTTGTTATAAAAAGTCAGCGAATTTTGGCCATAGGAAGTTCAATGCATTGTTAATTTAATTATATATGCTACTGCCTAGTGGTTTTGTTGAAGAATAATTTGACTCTTTTCTCCTCGTTCTTGTTACTCTACTCTAGAAGATCAATGAGTGTGCTATTCTAGACATACCATATCTATATATCACACCGTGTATTATTTCTCGTAGAGGTGCGTCCCATTGTATTGGTGGGCGCCACTTATATTAAAGAGATAATACGTACTCAATGTGGTAAGCCTAGCCTTATTCAGGTATAATGTATTCAGTTTCTTTGTCTTGTACAGTCTAAATAATGAACTTAATACTTAAGGCTAATAGAGTAATTTCATACTATTTCAACGTTTAGTCTAAATAATGAATTTAATAAATTTAACAAATACTTAAGCCCGTGAGTAGGTGGCACATGAACCTAAGCTCGAATTCCCTGGTACTTTTATTAAATAAGTCGGGCAGTTGACTTGTGGTTGCTTTGGTAGATGGCGCACGAAGAATCCACAGGAGAGAGTTTTATTTTCTTTCTTTTGTTGTATTTATTAGTCCATAATTAAGTTTAGTTTTTCTGAATTAATTTGCAGCTTATTTTGGCTCATAAAGTAGGTTAATTATACTGATCATATACATTAGTTGAATATTGATAGCATCATAACATTTATTTTCAGGAGGTGGAAAACAAACCCTCGACTTCCTTCCTGGATTTTCAAGATTTCAGATGGACGACCTACCTGAAGGAATAGTAGGAAAGTTAGAGTCACCCTTAGCTACCCTATTATACAAAATGGGACAAAAGCTGCCCAAAGCAACCGCTGTTGCAATAAATTCTTTTGAAGAAGTAGACCCTGAAGTTGTAAATGTGCTCAAGTCAAGATTCCAGAAGTTCCTCAACGTTGGACCCTTTAGCCTAATACCGTCATCACCATCACCATCACCGCCACCATTGCTTAACGACGAAAGTGGTTGCTTAGAGTGGTTGGACACGCAGAAGCCAGCATCAGTGGCATATATTAGCTTTGGAAGCGTGGTGACACCACCACCTCATGAGCTAGCAGCATTTGCTGAAGCATTGATTGAAAGTGGGTTTCCATTTATTTGGTCATTTAGGGGCAACATAGAGGAAATATTGCCCAAGGGGTATGACAAAATGCGCCTAAATGGGAAAATACTTTCATGGGCTCCACAAGTGCAAGTCTTGGGGCATTCTTCAACTGGGGTTTTTGTGACACATTGTGGGTGGAATTCGATTTTGGAGAGCATTGTTGGTGGTGTGCCTATGATTTGCAGGCCATTTTTTGGGGACCAAAATCTTAACATGAGGACGGTAGAGGCTGCATGGGGAATTGGTGTTGGGGTTGAGGGAGGGCTCATCACAAAACCTGCAGCGATTAAGGCCTTGGAACTGGTCTTGAAGCAAAAAGAAGGAGAAGAAATGAGAGAAAAATTAAAGGTCCTACAAAATCTTGCCCAACAAGCTGTTGAAGGGAATGGTAGCTCCCCACGAGCTTTCAATAGCTTGGTGGAGATTGTCACCAAGTAATATTATGTAGTTTTGTAATACTTGTTTCAAGGTAGTTTGGGGAGGGGGAGGCCATGACGCCTGTCCCCACACAGTTAAATTGATGCAACAAATTATGGGCAACATATCCAATTTATTAAGAAAACTAGACAATGTGCTAGGTTCTAAAAAAAAATTGGATAAGTTTCAAGTTTTCCGAAATTCAGACTTTGCTATTTAAAGTTTATTTCATGTCAACTTGATACCCAAAGTTTTATTTTTACCACTTTCATATCTCTGTGTTAGTTTGACTGTCAAATTTGCAGTTAAATAATTATGTGGCAATCAACGGACCAAATGGACCACTCATATTATGCCACGTGTAGTTACAAATAAATAACTAATTATTAATTAAAAATGAAAAAAAAACTTTAAAATTTTAAATTTAAAAAGAAAAAAAAGTCTCTCTGTGCGTACCATCTCCACCGTCTCCTCCCTCCCAGCCACATACCAAAATTATCAGCTCAATCCCCTCCCAAAATTATGGCCTTTTATTTCATTTGATGGGGTTGGTTTCATTTGAAAATTCCTGAATTTTTTTTCTCTCTTCTCTCTCTGCAACTCACGACACAGGGTTTGGGGTCGGGGAGGAGAGGGGTGGGGTGGAAATCTGGGGTCGGGGAGGAGGGGGATCTGAGTTGAATAGGAGGCAGCCATTCTGGATCGGGGAGGGGGCTGCGGCGACGGCGACAAAAACCGACCCGATTTTGTTCCAAGATAATCTGGTGTGCCTCCAATAACAATCACGGAGGATCGAATAAACTTTGGCATAGGCATCTCAACTAAGATTGCAAACTCAGAATAATAAAACAAAGATAAAGCTTGGAAAAACCAAGCCATAACAACACAAATAAAACTCTCACAAATGAGAGATGAAAATCTATCACAAAGGAAAGGTGAAAAGCTCTCACAAATGAGAGGTGAAAAACTCTTTAAAAAGAAGAGGTGAAACCTACGCAGAGAACCCAAAGAGTCTCTATAACTTATTATGAACATAAAGAAACCGCAAAAAAGATGGTGGTGGAGATTCGACGCCAAAACGCAAGTGGAGATCCGACGCCGAGACATAGCCACCTGTGATGGTTGGAGGAAAATCATAACAAAACGAAACAAATAAGGAAAACCTTTTGTCTCTAAAAATGGGGGGAGAAGAGAGGGAGGAAGAGAAGAGGGGAGAGAGGATGAAGAACAGTGACTTCCTTCCCCCTCAAAGTGAAAACGACTCTAGGAGAGTTTTTTGGGAGAGAGGGAACTAGGGTTTGAGAGAGTGTTTTCGTCTTAAGCTATCCCCTCATATTATAACCTATACATCTATTTATTAATATTCTACCTTAGGTGTACGAAATATATATATATCAACCCATCTTATAACACATAAGTTGGTAATCATCACACCCCCAAGTATTTGTTAGTTAATGATGCCCCAAGTATTTGTTCTATTTTTCCTCTAGTGTAAACACGGTAATCATCATGCCCAAGTATTTGTTAGGAGATCTGTTTCCTCTTAATGGTATGATCATGTCCAACCTGGTTAATCAAACAGGAACTAAAGTCTAGCAATTGTCCTCGCACAAAACTAACCAATTTAACAATTTTTAAAAGGTGAAAAAAAATAAAATAAAACTACCCATTTCCAAACGTGCGAAAACGAAAACACCTCATGTTTGTTAAATTGTTGTTGTCAGTAGCTAATTAACTTCCTCTTTCTCTCCCACATATATATTTACCGTCACCAACTCCATTAATTACATGCAAAAACTCAAAGAACACAATTAATCAAAATCCAATATACTGTCACAATGCCAATAATGAACCACAAAGCTTGTACTCAACATGTTGCCGTCATAGTCTTTCCGTTCGCCTCCCATCCTGGCACTCTTCTCCGCTTTATCCGTATAATCTCAGCCATGGCCCCTAAAGTGAAGTTCTCATTCTTGAGCCTTGCTAAATCCAATAGCTCCCTCTTCACAGAATCCAACAGCAAGGGGTTTGAAAATATTAAGCCTTTCAACGTATGGGATGGCGTGCCAGGGGGCTATGCGTTCTCTGGGAACCCTTTGGAGCCAATTGATCTCTTTCTTAATGTGGCACCGGGCAGCTTTAAGAAAGGTATTGAAGAGGCCGAGGCTGAGATTGGCCAGAAGGTGGGCTGCTTGATATCAGATGCGTTTCTTTGGTTTGCAGGAGAGATGGCAGAAGAAATGCAGGTCCCTTGGGTGCCCTTATGGACTTCGGGACAACGCTCTCTGCTTGCTCATGTTGGTACCGATGTGATTAGAGAAAAAGTGGGAGCTAGTGGTAAGAAATAATTTTCTTAGTCGAATATTTCAATCAAGTTTCAATTACATATGTGATTGTCAAAATAGAAATATTTTTTGCCTCGATCCATGTGTGAACAAGATTCACAGTCTAGAAATATAATTATTTGTATGACAATATAAGAGCACCTAGCTTTAACTATTTAGAGCAAGAATCATAGTTCCCAATAGATTACAATATTAACATTATTTATTTGTGTTATTTTTTCCTTTTGCAGGAGACAAAGACCAAACCCTAGACTTCCTTCCTGGATTTTCAGCATTCCATGCATCTGATTTGCCTGAAGGAGTAGCATTTGAAAATTCAGAATCACCAATTGCAGTTATGGTCCATAAAATGGGACAGAAGCTACCACAGGCAACTGCAGTTGCCATAAACTCTTTTCAAGATATAGACCTCGAAGTTGTGTTTGAGCTAAAGAAAAGGTTCCACAAATTCCTTCATGTTGGACCCTTCTCTCTAATACCAACAGCACCAATTCATGACGAGCACGGCTGCTTAGAGTGGTTAGACAAGCACAAACGTGCTTCCGTAGCCTACGTTAGCTTCGGAATTATAGCAAAACTGCCCCCTCATGAGCTAGCAGCCTTAGCCGAAGCCCTAGAGGAAGGCAGATTTCCGTTTATCTGGTCATTTAGGGGAAATGAAAAAGATTTCCCCGAGGGATTTGTTGAAAGAACAGATCGAAATGGACTTGGAAAAGTAGTCCCCTGGGTTTCCCAGGCTAAAGTATTAAATCATTCCTCTGTTGGAGTTTTTGTGACACATTGTGGATGGAATTCAGTTTTGGAGAGCATAACGGGTGGTGTGCCAATGATATGTAGGCCTTTTCTGGCTGACCAGCCACTGAACATGAGAACTTTAGAGGTTTTGTGGAGAATTGGTGTGGGGATTGAAGGAGGTGTTTTGACAAAAAGTGGAGCAATGAAGGCATTGGAATTATTTTTGTCGAGTAAACAAGGAAACGAAATGAGAGAGAGAACTAGTATCCTCAAAGTGTTTGCTGAAGAGGCTGTTAAATCGTATGGTCGCACAACTGAAGATTTAAATGTTTTGGTTAATGAAATAATATGTGGACCGAGCAAGCGTAAATGGCTGGACTGGGTGACCAACTGGAACTGGTGGTGATGGGACCAATGTTTTTTTATTTGTTTCTTCTTCTTTTTGGTATACAAGCAACATTGGAATGGAGGAGAATGGAGGAGAATGGAGGATATGCACGTGAGACCTAAGGTGCAAAGGCAAACCCCCTTTTCAAAGCTTGAACTACAATGTGCAACAACCCATAAAAACATAAAGATTGGTGCGGCCCAACGGGTTGCTCCATTTGATTCAAAGTCTTGTTTGACTTGGACACCGAGTCAGGGAAGTTCTGAACAATGAATGCCAATGTGATCCGGTAGTTGGGGTCTTGAGTTAAATCATTATCAGATTTGGAGATCAAGATCAAATAGTAATCTTTCGACTAAAAAAAAGATCAAATAGTCATGGAATGCATCCCAAGTACTGTCAAAATATCTTTATACTGTTTTTTCAGTTTCTAGCCAATTGCTAGAGGTTGTTGTACCATCTATCTTTTTTATATCAAATAAGATTTTGTTCTTCGCAAAGTTCTTGAGCACCATCTAGTTTTATGCTTTTCACCAGTCGCGTTCGAGGATATTTATATTTTCAAGATAGATCTACACACTTTTCAAGGTTTGGATTTACTCCTTTGGAACAAGAATTCGAGTTCACTTACTGAGTTAGAGTGTCACCGATAACTTGGTTGATTAAGCACACTAAAGCCTTGTCTTCAATGTAGGAGAACCCAAGGGCAAGAGGTCGGATGCTGGCACGCCCGCAATTCATCCACGTTAGAATTAGAAGTATGTTTGTAATTTCCTATTTTTATTATTAATAAAGGGTTGGGAACTATTCAGGTCAACACCAACCGAGGAGTCAAATTCACGGTGAAGAATTTTCCAGCAAATTTAATGGACTTGGGCCGCTTCAAAGATGAGTGATGCTGCCCCCTTTCTCTAGGTTCACAAAACCGGGCCCCAGACACTTCCATGTTAGTCAAGTAACCATGTTAGTCAAGTAAGTTAGGCAAGTAAGTTAGGCAAGTCATAATTAGGCAAGTCATAGTTAGGCAAGTCTTAGTTAGGTATGTTTACATTTTCCATGTTTTAGGGAGACACAAATCCTGGAAATGCTCCATGGTTTTGTATACTTGTTTGTAACTAATAGTTACCCTTTCTACATTGTGTATAAATATCTCCATGATAGCAATACAAAGATATAAGGGAGAATTCTCTGCAAAACATCTCTTATTCCTCACTCTTTACTCTCTCAATTACACTATATTTGACATGGTATCAGAGCAATCGATTTTGGTTGCCTCGGGTGTAAATTCTTAAAGAGTGCTTTGGTTTTCTTCGATGATTCTCACCAATAAGAGAAATAGTTATGGTAAATCAAGAAGAGAGAGAGAGAGAGAGAGAGAGAGAGAGAGAGAGAGAGAGAAGAATTTGTGCTGCTTGAGTTAAAACAATGTTTTGTAGAAAAGATTTGGGTGGTGTTTAGAAGGAAATGAACAAAATGGAAAGGTTAAGGCTTGAGTTGAGATTTACTATTTCAGCAGATAGAGAATATGTTTGCTCGTACTGCTACTTCTCCCAATTCTTCCTTTCATCAATGAAACATTTTTTAAATTAGCTAGGTCCATAGACATTGGGACAAAACATTTTTTTGATGCTCAAAGCCCTACTGCATCTGGACCTTGCAACGGCTTTCCTCCTTGGCAAAGCCCTATCTTGGCTTTCCCTTATCTTTTCCTACGTGAGGGAAAAGGTCAAAGGCTTTGTTTTTCTTGGTAGATGCATCTAGGCTGGTTGGGTTTTAATGACTCCAATTTGAATTTTGGACAAAGCTGGTTCATTCTCAAAGATGAGGTGTTGGGAATTCTCTCTTAGGCTAACTCATGTAGTTGGGCTCAATAAAGTGAGTTTGGGTTTTGGTGCCCCTAATTAGCCCAAAAATTTTACATTTTGAGCCCTCAATATGCCTTATGTGGACTTTTGTAATCATTCACACCCCAACTTGCTCATTAAGCTCCACATGTTTATTTGGCTTGGGCCCACTTAAGTTTGTCAAGTGCTTCGACGCTAGAGAAGACACTAGGTGTTGCATATTATTCGCGCCCTCACATCCAAGCCATGTAGTAGTGTTCGTAACGAAATGGCTTAGGGTCGTGTTAAATCACGCTTATTGAAGTAATGTGTTGGGTGAGCTCAGGTATATGAAATTGGTAAACCTCATGGGTTTACTGTGACTTCCACACGTGTCTAATTATGGTTTCACTTGGCATAATGCAAAAATCAAAGCTTAGAGCATCTCCAGGAGCATCGCTACTCCCTTATCCCTAGCTATTTTAGCGAAAAAGAAGGAAAAACAACCCTCCAGCAGCTTCGCTACTTCTCTCGCCATTTTGGCTATCGCTATTTTGGCTCGCTACATGTAGAGAGGAGGAGAGAGAAATTCAAGGCTCGCCAAACCCAAAACTTCATCGTTTCTCTCTATTCTCTCTGTCAAAGTCTCCATTGCCATCTCTATTCTCTCTGTCAAAGTCTCCATCTCAATCTCTGTTTTCTCTGTTTCTCCACCCTCTTTGAACTCTGAAGTGGTGTTTCCAGGTGAGATTTGAAAATTCCCTTTTAATTACTTGAAATTTGTATATGGGTTTCTGGGTTTCTAGGTTTGAAATTTGATATGGGTTTCTAAGTTTTTGCTTGGAAGGGTTTGGGTTTGTGCTTCAAATTAACAAGTTCGTCTGCAATTTCTACAATTTGGGTTTAGGGGAAAGTATTTGGGTTTGTATATGATACAATTTCTACAAGGGTTTAGGGGAAAGTATTTAAAAGTACTTGAATTGTTGGATAAATTCTGCTGCAATTTCTGCAAATTGTGCCATCATATGTCTTTAATTATTTTGCTTCTTTGTAATTTTATTTTTATGGTTTCTGTTTTCCTATGCCCAATTTGTGAATAGATCAAGGAGAAGGAGAAGGCCGTAGCAGAGGAGGTTCATAACTGGGAGCAGCAAAACAATGGCCTTAACCTGCTACAACAGCCGCTTCCATGTTTAAATATGAGGTGATTAATTTGCTAGGGCCTATCTTTCTCTAGATTTGCAAATTGTGCTTCTGTGAAAAAAAATAAAATTAATGTGCTTCTCTACAACACGACCTTCAATAGAACCACGACGTCTTGATGGTCGTCCTTCATTGGCTAGATTCGCTGCTTCTATACGTGCAAGCAAATCATCTTCATATTGGTCATCAAGGACATCGTTGTCGAAGACAATACTACGTAGAAAACGACTTGCTATAGAACGACGTGCCATAAATAATAGTAAGAACTAATGAGAAAATGGAATTCAAATAAAATAATGAGAAATGAAGAAGGAATTTGTTTTTTGTTTTTGGTAGATGAAGGAAAATGAGTGAAGATATGTTCTTATTTATAGTTAGACAATATGTCATTTTGGAAAGAAAAAAAAAACTAGCTGTTAATGGGATATTTCCAATTAAAATGGACATGGATCCTAACCTTTGTTTGGTGGGCTTACATGTGTCTCGTACTGGATATGGGCCTTCGGATCCAAGTCCCAAATAACTATGGTTATGAAACCCAACCCCATAGGTGGGTTTACAATGAAACCTTTGTCGTCACCTCTCTTCTTCCCATCCATCCCGTTCCTTCTTCTCTATTCTCCTCTTTTATATTCTCTCTTCTCTCTTCTCCTCTTTCACGATTTGGGTCTTGCTCAGTTTCATTATTGAACTTTGTTGGTTCTTCAGTTTGTGAAATGGGTGAAATCGGTTGTTGGGCTGGTGGGTCCAATGGTTGTGCAGAGATAGAATGGAGCAAGGGTAGTTGGTAATTACTGCCAAAAGAAGAAGGTGGGTCCACTGCTACTCTTTCTGTAGGTCTGGAGTTGGGCAAGGAGAGCTTGGAATTTGGAAGTGAGGAAGAAGAAGAAGAAGAGGGGATTTGGGGAAAGGCCAATTCCCCACTAGAGTTTACATCAGGTACTTCATTGTCTTTCTTGGCGCCAATAAAAGTGAAACTTCAATTTGGTTTTTTTTTCTTCTACTTATTATTTTCTTTAATACATTGGAGACTTGCATTTGAAACGTGACAAAAATTCAAAGACCCAACAACAAGCAAGCCCACGATACCTACCTATTTCCAAGGTATGAAATTCCAAGATGGAGAATTGGAAAAATCAAAGCATGCACTCATCTTACAATGCGTCTCATTTGATGTTGATTAGGACGTAGCGTAAGCATTGAATTGTTAGAAGTTGTTTTTTTAATGCTCGTCTCATGCAAATTACCAAGCTATAGCACATAGCTCACATAGAGTGCTATTTGGTAACTTCACAAGACAAGGCACATTATGTAGAAAAACCCTATTTAAAACATTGGCTATTATGTGACATCGGTGGAGCACAAAAATCTTTTACAGCACACTGCCACGTTTGGCCAAAATGTTTTTTACAGCACAAAATCTTAGAATTTTGATGTTCTTTTTTTCTTTGAGAGGAAGAATTTTGATCCAGAGTGGGGTAGTAAACAAGTAGGAGGAGGCTCATTCCAGACCCAGAGTTGGTCTATAACAGTAATTATTGTTGGAAATTTAATATTAATTAATATTAATTTTCCTATTTGAATGGAAATTAATAGAGTTCATGAGATCATGTTGTCCTCTGTCAATTTTTAAGAAGAGGTATCAAAGCACATGTTTATTCAATGGATGCATTAGTTGGTTTTTTATATTGGGACATAAGCTTTTGGAAATGGTTTTTTAGTATCTACAAATAGAGTAGTCTTCCTGCAATTAAAAAACTGAATTGATTTAGTCAATGTTTATCCATTTGAATCCAAAGAGTTAGTGTAGTAATGATTAGGGTCTGTGAGAGGGTTTCCTACATAATCTGGTTCAAAGAGTCCTTGTGAATTTTAGTCTTCTTTCACAAGGACAGGAGTTGTATCCTAGAAGGCAAGCGCCAATAACTATAAGCACTTGTGTGGGGTGTGTCCAACACTTGTCTCGACTCAATTATTCAAGTTCTTCTAATTCATATTATGTGGTTTTTTCATTGTGTATGTTTGTAAGCATACGTTAATTTTTAAGTTTGAATTGAATGATTTTTTCTGAATTTCCATGTGATTAAAATAAAGCAATTATACCCGATTTTTCCAACAACTATAAACATCATTCGTTATCAGACTTGGGCTGCAAGTCCACCGTCAAGCAGCACGTGCTTACAATACAACAAACAAGGAGAGATGATATTTCAATTAAGTGTGGAAATCATTATCCTTTCAATTTAGTCTCCCTCTAGCCTTTATTTTATATAATATAATCAAGAGATTCCATAAATAGACGACACCACTGAGGCTGGACTGCACATCGCTCTCATTTCATTGACTTTTCCTCATTTTAGATAATGGATGGACCAAGAGGGACTTGTCGACACCACTGAGGCTGGCTTGGCCTTCAAATGGAAACATCTAGGATTTTTTTTTTCCACGGGCAATTCAATTTCAAGAAAGCCCTTTCAAACAGAGGAAAAGACAAAGTTATCTCTAGAATGCTATCCTTGAAAGTTAAAACATAATTAATTGACGTGGCAAATGACTCACTAGTGTAATAGTTTAAAGCAATTGTTAACTCAAAAAAGATCTTGAGTTCGAACCCTAGCATTTGTGTAATGTTTGTGAATTTAATATATTATCATCTATTTCAATAGAAAAGTTTTCATAAAAAAAATATTTTAACTCACGTGAACTAACTGTATTCCCCCAGTTCTTGTTGAGAAAAAATTGCAAATTTAGCAAGGGGATATGCGTAAGTATTAAACTCTATACTTGAGTAACAGTATCAAGTTTCGTTCAGGTGGTGTTCTATTGAGAACGAAAACTGATACTGTTATCTAAATAGCACAAAGTCTATTAGATGAACCTGTATATACAAAGTGAGGATGAAGAGCCACAGTTTTACATCAACCATGACAACTTTTACTATTACATTCAAGAGTACATATTACATGTTACATGCCTTATAATTTTTTGTTTACAAACAATTACATCACTAAATAATACTACTAAATAATATGGATGAGACAGTTAATTTTAAAATTTCATAAATTGCTATGGCTTACAACTTCAACTACCGTATCATTGGGTTATATTCTTGGTCAAGGGTATATCTCTTTCCTCAACTTTGAAAGAAATTTCAAGTAAATTATAAAGAGAGAGAGAGATTTTAAGTTCAAATTTCTCTTAAATATAAAAAAAAATGGTCCTTGCAAAAGGATTTTAACTCAAGTAGTTAGAAGTATTTACCCATTCACCTAAGGTCTGCGGTTCAATTTATTGCTTGTATAGAATTTTACAAAAAGCAATGGGCCTCTACTCTTACTTACTGTAAATAATTGGCAGCAACGTTTCAATTCCCATTTAATCACCTCTCTCTCTCCACAGTTCCCAAAAGAATTCAAAACTTGTCGTGGCTTGATCATATATAACTCTTTCTCCATAAAGTTGATGCCATCCTCTCTTGCTTTTCAAAGAGGAAAAACAGAAAATGGATGCCGAAGAACAAGCAGCTGGTCTTGAATCTCCCTTGCTTCCAGCTCCTCAAGAACATGAATCACAAACAACAAAGGGAAAACTAACCAAAGATGAGATTATCAAGGAGGTGAAGAAGCAGCTGTCTTTAGCTGGGCCACTTGTGTCATCAAATTTCTTGCTCTTTGGTATGCAGGTGATTTCAGTTATGTATGTTGGCCATCTTGGAGAGCTGGCACTTGCAGGGGCTTCCATGGCCACTTCATTTGCTACAGTGACTGGTTTGAGCTTGATTGTAAGATGGCTTCTTTTCTTATTTCATACGACTTAGTAATTTATAGGATAATTCATTGTAGTAGAAATTTCTTTTCTTATTTCATACGACTTAGTAATTTATAGGATAATTTCATTGTAGTAGAAATAAAACTACACCATAAAAGGCTTATACTCTCAAGACTCAGACAAAATAGAGAGACACAGAGAGATTAAGACCACTGTGAAATCTAATAGAGAGGCAGCCTAGTACTTTTCATTCTCCAAAAAGAAGAGACAATAAATACTTGTAGTTTTTCCCCCTTCATTTTTTTTTTTTGATACATAAGATATTGGGGGAGGGGGAATCGTTCACAGGATGGCGCGTGCAGAGATAAATACTTTTAACCACTTGAGCTACAAGTCCCTTGCATTCCCCCTTAATTTTGATTGCCTAATTTGTGATTGATATATATATAGTCCCCTTTGGGGTATTCTACGATTTTTTTTTCAAAGATCCAATTTAAATCTTCATTCATAGATCATCCTTGCAAAAAATCACACAAATTAAAAATTATTAAGGCATCTAATTGAGACCAACAAAATCAATGAACAAGATGCTTCAAGAAAGTACTTAAATTTTAATAATTTAATTGAATGGTCGAATGATATCGGATTTTAAGTGATTTTTTTTTTTATAGAGATGATCTTTGTATGAATATCTACAAAATACAGGGTTTAGAATAGTGAAATACAATGCGTAGTGGGCCCTACAAGGGTGTCCCTCAAATAAGCTTATTTGAGAGATCCCTCAACCGAATATATGTATGTAGTATGATGTATGTAAATTGTGATGTTTGATGTGTTTGAACCAATGATGATATAATAGTCCTCATTTTAATCTTAATTTGTTGAACAGATAGGAATGAGCTTTGCATTAGACACCTTCTGTGGCCAGTCCTATGGAGCAAAGCAGTATCATATGCTTGGCATACACTTACAGAGAGCAATGCTTGTTCTTCTGCTGGTCTGCATTCCTCTTTCAATTATATGGTTCAATGCTGGTCATATTCTTGAGTTCTTGGGTCAAGATCCAGAAATAGCAGCTGCTGCTGGAAGTTACGCTCGTTTCCTGATACCATGCCTCTTCGCTTATGCAGTCAACCAATGCCACTCCAGATTTTTGCAAAGTCAAAACAATGTGTTTCCCATGATTGTTAGCACAGGCACTGCAACACTGTTGCACTTGATTGTCTGTTGGGTTTTGGTATACAAGACTAGCCTTGGATATAGAGGTGCTGCGGTGGCAAACTCCATCTCGTATTGGATCAGCGCGTTGACATTGGTTATTTATGTCAGAGTCTCTCCCTCTTGCAAGCACACATGGACCGGGTTCTCAAAGGATGCCTTCCGTGGAATTCTCAATTTTCTCAAACTCTCTGTTCCTTCAGCTGTAATGATCAGGTAACCTTTAGTTGTTTCACTAATACTATTGTAACATTAGAGGGTTAAAAGACAGTGGGAAACCGAAATAAAAATATTCGACATCTTTCGATGTATTTTAGACTTTGAAATGCTGGCACTTACTAACAGTTGTTTGTTCGTTTTATGTTTGTGACAGCTTAGAAATCTGGTCATTCGAAATGATGGTCCTCTTATCTGGTTTTCTTCCTAATCCAAAGCTTGAAACCTCAGTCCTGTCAATCAGGTTTGCATTTGTACTAAGCTTAAAAAGAGAGAGTGTTTTCATATTTCTAGCTAGTGAAGATGAAGCAGATGAAGTAGAAACAAAGATATTACTAACCGGCTTTGACACATTTGCAGCCTTAACACATGCTCAATGGTTTTCATGATTCCCATGGCATTCAGTGGTGCAGCAAGGTGAGTCTAAGACTCTAAATCTACATCTAAGTTTTGTATGTTCCTGTTTTTGCACATTTTGTCTCAAGAATTCTATTCTGTTATTTACTTCTATATAACAGCACAAGGGTCTCCAATCAATTGGGTGCTGGGCAACCGCGACTCGCAGTTCTAGCAGTACGTGTTGCACTGTCCATTGTGATTCTTGAGGGCATTTTGATTGGCACTGTCCTCATTTTGGGTCGAAAAGTTTGGGGCTACTGTTACAGCAGTGAAATGGAAGTTGTGAATTATGTTGGAGAAATGTTGATTTTGGTTGCAATATCCCACTTTTTTGATGGACTTCAGTCTGTGCTATCAGGTTTCTGCAGTTTTTCACCATTTCCTCTCTCATAACAATAGATTTTTTTTCCCTTCTGATTCTGGTTTTGCAAACCTTTATGCAATACCTGGCATAACCTACAGCTAAAACTGAAGTCAACAGAACAAAAGATAATAAAAGGGTTTCTCATTTTCAGGGAAGATTTTATTGCTGATTTGATGAAAAGAAGTGACTTGAATTTACAATTTCAGGTGTCATAAGAGGAAGTGGACAACAAAAGATTGGGGCATATGTTAATTTGGGAGCTTACTATCTTATGGGCATCCCAACTTCAGTTGTATTAGCTTTTGCCCTGCACCTTGGAGGGAAGGTGACATATAGTCGTTGTACTTCTATTTTTTCAACTCCCCTCCATACTTTGTTTTACTGTAGTTTACCTCCTACTTTCTGAATCTTTCAGGGACATTTTATTGATTCAAATTAACATGTTTTTCGCAGGGTCTTTGGACCGGAATTATTGTGGCTCTGGTTGTCCAGGCACTATTTCTTGCAATCATAATCACATGCACAGATTGGGAGAAAGAAGTAAACTACTTTGTCATGTTAGGTTTCATGTATCAATCTCTGTTACATTCATCTCATGCTCCATATTTCATTTCTTATGTAGGTGAAGAAAGCCTCCGATAGAGTGTACAACACAACGACCGTGGCCGATGCATTTAGTAAAAACTGATGATCAAATTGTTAGATTGGAATCTTCAAGTTGGTTCTTGTAAACTTTTCATTTTCCATTTTCGTAAATTTTCTCGAGCATTTTCAGTGATGCATTTGATCAAACACCTGGTGACATTGACATTTACTTGAGCACCAACAATATACAATATAGACAGAAAATTTTCCTAGGCATTTTCACGAACACATATATTCAAGCGCTTCCCATGAAGTTTACAGTACAAATTAGAAACCATTGAGATTGAAAATGGTCATTATTTGATCAAATCGTCCAATAGAGTTTCTCCTAAAAGGAATGAGCCAACAATAAAATTGTGCACAAAATGGCCAAGCTTCCATAAGCTAAATGATGAATTGAAATCAATTTAAGCAAATTTTTTTTTACTTGGGTGATAAGTAAATTAAAGCCCCAAGATGCGTGAACATGAGGTGGCATGTATTTTGGTTTTTTTTTTGTCATTAAAAATGCTTCATTAAAGAACATACAGAAGGGTTTTCTTTGCTATCAAGGTCTAGATTCAAGTTCTGTTGCCAACAATCCCTCTTGGTGGGTAATATGTAAAAACTTCAAAAAGAGCTAAGAACTGCTGTTAGGTTTTGAATTCTTAGAATTGGTTTTCCTTGCCAAATGTACACTTTCATGTAATTCCTCTTAGCTCATCTTTAGAAATTAGGCCTTGGGTATTTGCTACAAAGTTAAAGTACATTGAAGAGCTTATGAGGCTACAAAACCAAAGTCATTTATGCATTCATTTACAATGGGCATCATTAGGAAAATCAGCATCTTCATCACAATAATTTGTCTTGATGACTAGTTATATAGGACAGTATTTCCAGCACAAGATTTTTAACCAAGGCACGTGATTTTGCTTACTATAAGTCTAATCATTGGCTACCAAGTGTCCTTTTGACATGCCAAAAAGGCTGGGGTTGGTATGGACTCACCAACTCTCTCATTTACATTTTTCAAATGGGTTTTTAGAGAGAGAGAGAGAGAGAGAGAGAGAGAG
>NW_018921498.1:268713-279412 GCF_002207925.1 Prunus avium
CGTAAGGTCTATGGAACCGGTGTGGAACCAGCCTAAGACCCTCCGATGCCGAAGTAAGTTTGTTGTTTTAAGAGCTCTTGCTGTTGACCATATAGAAGTATAAAAGTCAAGCTGAAAAGTCTTACCTCTGTATTGTAGTGGAAGGGGCATATTTATAGAGGGCATTTAGTATGCTCTTAGTGCTCATTTTCGATGTGGGACTCGTGGGAGGGCCCTATGAGGTTGACACGAGTCCTTAGATATTTCAGGCGGGTGCTTCGAGGTTGATTCTGCAGAATCGGTAGGGGACACCGATTGTAGGCTGTGTTGGGCTTGTAATGATCTTTTGCTGCTTTGAGACAATATCATCAGTAGCCTATGCCGATTGTCCGAGGCCTTGGGTGCTTGGGCGAGTTTATGAGATCCACGTGTCGTTGTACGAGTGGAGGGTCAGGTATGGTACAAACACTATATCTTGTAAAATGTCAAAAAACTCTTATATTTGACGGGCATTTGGATTGAATTGTGAAAACACTAACGGCAGGGGCGAAATTGGCTAATAAATTTAATATGAGGGCTAAATTGGCTGAAAAATTAATTCAAAGGGGTAATTTCGACAGTCAAAATAATTGGGGGTGGGGTACTCGGCAATTTACCCTTTTATTTATAACTCTTTCGTCCACAAAGTTGATGCCATCAGCTCTTGCTCTTTGAAGAGGAAAAACAGAACAAATGGATGCCGAAGAACAAGCAGCTGGTCTTGAATCTCCCTTGCTTCCAGCTCCTCAAGAACATGAATCACAAACAACAAAGGGAAGACTATCCAAAGATGAGATTATCAAGGAAGTGAAGAAGCAGCTGTCTTTAGCAGGGCCACTTGTGTCATCAAATTTCTTGCTTTTTGGTATGCAGGTGATTTCAGTCATGTATGTTGGTCATCTTGGAGAGCTGTCACTTGCAGGTGCTTCCATGGCCACTTCATTTGCTTCAGTCACTGGTTTCAGCTTGATTGTAAGGTGGCTTCTTTTCTTATTTCATATGACTTAGTAATTTATAGGATAATTGATTGTAGTAGAAATAAACCTATACCATAAAAGGCTTATACTCTCAAGACTCAGACAAAATAGAGAGACACAGAGAGCTTAAGACCACTGTGAAATCTAATAGAGAGGCAGCCTGGTACTTTTCGTTTTAAAAATAAGAGAGAAAAAAATACTTGTAGTTTTTCCCCCTTAATTTTTATTTTCTGATACATGAGATATTGGGGTAGGGGGGATTCGTTCACAGGAGTGCGGGTGCAGGGATAAATGCTCTTAACCACTTGAGCTACGAGCCCCTTGCTTTTCCCCCTTAATCTAATTTGTGCTATTTATATATGCATACTATATATACATATATAGTATGATGTATGTAAATTGTGATGCTTGATGTGTTTGAACCAATGATGATATAATAGTCCTCATTTTAATCTTAATTTGTTGAACAGATAGGAATGAGCAGTGCATTAGACACCTTCTGTGGCCAGTCCTATGGAGCAAAGCAGTATCATATGCTTGGCATACACTTACAGAGAGCAATGCTTGTTCTTCTGCTGGTCTGCATTCCTCTTTCAATTATATGGTTCAATGCTGGTCATATTCTTGAGTTCTTGGGTCAAGATCCAGAAATAGCAGCTGCTGCTGGAAGTTACGCTCGTTTCCTGATACCATGCATCTTCGCTTATGCAGTCAACCAATGCCACTCCAAATTTTTGCAAAGTCAAAACAATGTGGTTCCCATGATTGTTAGCACAGGCACTGCAACACTATTGCACTTGATTGTCTGTTGGGTTTTGGTATACAAGACTAGCCTTGGATATAGAGGTGCTGCGGTGGCAAACTCCATCTCGTATTGGATCAACGCGTTGGCATTAGTTATTTATGTCAGAGTCTCTCCCTCTTGCAAGCACACATGGACTGGGTTCTCAAAGGATGCCTTCCATGGAATTCTCAATTTTCTCAAACTCTCTGTTCCTTCAGCTGTAATGATCAGGTAACCTTTAGTTGTTTCACTAATACTGTTGTAACATTAGGGGGTTAAAATACAGTGGGAAACCGAAATAAAGATATTCGACATCTTTCGATGTATTTGAGATTTTGAAATGCTGGCACTTACTAATAGTTGTTTGTTGGTTTTATGCCTGTGACAGCTTAGAAATCTGGTCATTCGAAATGATGGTCCTATTATCTGGTTTTCTTCCTAATCCAAAGCTTGAAACCTCAGTCCTGTCAATCAGGTTTGCATTTGTTCTAACTAAGCTTAAAAAGAGAGTGTTTTCATATTTCTAGTTAGTGAAGATGAAGCAGATGAAGCAGAAACAAATATATTACTAACCGGCTTTGACACATTTGCAGCCTTAACACATGCTCAATGATTTACATGATTCCCATGGCATTCAGTGGTACAGCAAGGTCAGTTTAAAACTCTAAATCTACATCTAAGTTTTGTACGTTCCTGTTGTTGAACATTTTGTCTCAAAAATTCTATTCTGTTATTTACTTCTATATAACAGCACAAGGGTCTCCAATCAATTGGGTGCTGGGCAACCACGACTCGCAGTTCTAGCAGTACGTGTTGCACTGTCCATAGTGATTCTTGAGGGCATTTTGATTGGCACTGTCCTCATTTTGGGTCGAAACGTTTGGGGCCACTGTTACAGCAGTGAAATGGAAGTTGTGAATTATGTTGGAGAAATGTTGATTTTGGTTGCAATATCCCACTTTTTTGATGGACTTCAGTCTGTGCTTTCAGGTTTCTGCAGTTTTTCACCATTTCCTTTCTCATAACAATAAATTTTTTTTCCTTCTGATTCTGGTTTTGCAAACCTTTATGCAATACCTGGCATAACCTATAGCTAAAACTGAAGTCAACAGAACAAAAGATAATATAAAAGGGTTTTACTCAACTCATATGATCAAACTGTGGGATTCAATACTACCCATATGCCGCGGTTTCTCATTTTCAGGGAAGATTTTATTGCTGATTTGATGAAAATGACTTGAATTTACAATTTCAGGTGTCATAAGAGGAAGTGGACAACAAAAGATTGGGGCATATGTTAATCTGGGAGCTTACTATCTTATGGGCATCCCAACTTCAGTTGTATTAGCTTTTGCCCTGCACCTTGGAGGGAAGGTGACATATAGTCGTTGTACTTCTATTTTTTCAACTCCCCTCCATACTTTGTTTTACTGTAGTTTACCTCCTACTTTCTGAATCTTTCAGGGACATTTTATTGATTCAAATTAACATGTTTTTCGCAGGGTCTTTGGACCGGAATTATTGTGGCTCTGGTTGTCCAGGCACTATTTCTTGCAATCATAATCACATGCACAGATTGGGAGAAAGAAGTAAACTACTTTGTCATGTTAGGTTTCATGTATCAATCTCTGTTACATTCATCTCATGCTCCATATTTCATTTCTTATGTAGGTGAAGAAAGCCTCCGATAGAGTGTACAACACAACGACCGTGGCCGATGCATTTAGTAAAAACTGATGATCAAATTGTTAGATTGGAATCTTCAAGTTGGTTCTTGTAAACTTTTCATTTTCCATTTTCGTAAATTTTCTCGAGCATTTTCAGTGATGCATTTGATCAAACACCTGGTGACATTGACATTTACTTGAGCACCAACAATATACAATATAGACAGAAAATTTTCCTAGGCATTTTCACGAACACATATATTCAAGCGCTTCCCATGAAGTTTACAGTACAAATTAGAAACCATTGAGATTGAAAATGGTCATTATTTGATCAAATCGTCCAATAGAGTTTCTCCTAAAAGGAATGAGCCAACAATAAAATTGTGCACAAAATGGCCAAGCTTCCATAAGCTAAATGATGAATTGAAATCAATTTAAGCAAATTTTTTTTTACTTGGGTGATAAGTAAATTAAAGCCCCAAGATGCGTGAACATGAGGTGGCATGTATTTTGGTTTTTTTTTTGTCATTAAAAATGCTTCATTAAAGAACATACAGAAGGGTTTTCTTTGCTATCAAGGTCTAGATTCAAGTTCTGTTGCCAACAATCCCTCTTGGTGGGTAATATGTAAAAACTTCAAAAAGAGCTAAGAACTGCTGTTAGGTTTTGAATTCTTAGAATTGGTTTTCCTTGCCAAATGTACACTTTCATGTAATTCCTCTTAGCTCATCTTTAGAAATTAGGCCTTGGGTATTTGCTACAAAGTTAAAGTACATTGAAGAGCTTATGAGGCTACAAAACCAAAGTCATTTATGCATTCATTTACAATGGGCATCATTAGGAAAATCAGCATCTTCATCACAATAATTTGTCTTGATGACTAGTTATATAGGACAGTATTTCCAGCACAAGATTTTTAACCAAGGCACGTGATTTTGCTTACTATAAGTCTAATCATTGGCTACCAAGTGTCCTTTTGACATGCTAAAAAGGCTGGGGTTGGTATGGACTCACCAACTCTCTCATTTACATTTTTCAAATGGGTTTTTAGAGAGAGAGAGAGAGAGAGAGAGAGAGAGTTCTAGTGAGAGAATGTGCATAAATTAGGTTTTGGTTTTTGGGAGAAGAGTTCATGGGTTCTTGAATTCCTTTTGGGCTTTCATTGAAATTTCATTTTTCGAACTTTTGTTAGTGATACAAAGTTTTAATCTCTCATCTCTTTCATTTTCACTATTTTGGAAAACTTGGCTTTCTGTTTGGTTTGTCTGAGAGTGTTCATGGCATAGGAATGGATTTTCAAGATTTCATTATGAAAGCTACTTCTTTTTAAGAAAATTTGACAATAGCTTTGCATATCAAAGTTTTAATCTCTTATCTCTTTCATTTGCAAAATTTTGGAAAACTTGGTTTTTTGTTTGGTTTGTCTGAGAGTGTTCATGACTTCTGGTATTGAGATTTCCAAATAGCTTTTGAAATCAGCTTCTATTTTCGAAATCCACTTCACCCATTGAGAATTTTTGAAAGTAAAACTTTTACTTTACATTCTTTACTTGGTGAGGTTTGGATTTTCATTATGAGATTTTGAAAATTGGTTTTTGAAATATGCATCTAGGGTTTAGTTTAAACACTTCATCATCCTCGCTAGATCAGATTCTCTGTTGATTTCTTGAAGAAGATGGTTTCTTGAAGAAACTGACCATTTCATTTTAAAATCTATATTTCATTCATCGATGACGATCCGGAGCTCAGTTGGGGTGCCAAGGGTTGAATAAGCTGATGGACTAGCTGCCATTTCCATGAAGGACAAGCTACTAGCTCAACTAAGTTTGGAGAAGCTACTAGCTCAAATAATAAGTTTATGATTAGTCATACTATATCTATTATCTCTTAAATGTTGATGAATGTTCACACACCTTTCACTCTAGTTGTTGGTAGCACATGAGATCCCTAGATTGACGGGTCCTTCTGAGTGCCTAGGTTGTCACATAGTTCTCTTTTAGGCTTGTAGGTTTTAACATATGATTTGTGATAAGTCTGTGCTAGGCTTGTTTGTTCATAAGTCTATGACTAGTAATTGACTAGTCATATTGTTACTACGAACAATTATCATTGTTGTCTTAGATTTATCTATTGGGGTTTTAATTTACCCCATTCACTGAAGTACCAATTTTAAACCTTCTGTAATTCCTCAAAGAGACCTGGGATGGAGTAACCTCCCCTCCTCCTAAACTTTTGTTCATAAAAAAAAAAAAAAAAAAGGTTCTCCGGCAAAAGGAAGGAATATAGAAAAGGGTTGTTCCAAAGAAAAGAGGAAGGGTTGGCCAAGCTACAACATTAAGCCCCAAAAATAAAGCCCAACCAAACATAATTAAAAAGCCCAAAATACAACAAAACATTTAACCCGGAAGCCAAAAGCCCAAAAAAAAAGAAAGACAAAAATCCCAAAATAAAAAACCTCAGTAGAAACCATCTCAAGTGGCATTAGAGTGAGGTGGGCATTGTACACCTTAGAGTGAGGTGGGCATTAAAAGGGTCTTAAGTTCAAATCTAATTCAGCTATTGTATAATATTATACAGGAAAAAAGAGAGTTAATGTACATATATTCTAAAACATACGTAATATTATAGCAATTGTATTCTCATTATACACGAATTATTGGCGGAGAAGGGCTTCGAACATAGGACCTAGGGTGTAAGAGTACTTACTTTTTAACTTGAGATGCAAACCCCTTGCATGATTGTATTTACTCCTCTCATACTACAATTGACAATATTGTTCTCTCTCTTTGACGGCTTTCCTACACTCAGAAACTTTTTATTGATGCTTTGTGACTCTTCTCCGGATGATCTCCAAGGTAAGGCATTCTCGAATGCCTATTTATTGGCATAAATGGCATATCTGTGAAAATAACAACAATAGGAAGGAAAATCTAACTCTTCATGATTTCACGTTTAATTTCATGCAAAGTTATTGCAAATCACTTCCTCCTATTACTTCACTTTATTATCAATAATAAAGTACTCCACTAAGAGAGTGACTGATGCAGGTTGCGTAGGACCTAAATTGTTTAGTTTTCTAATTTATTTGTTAGTTTTTCAAATTCTAATAGGATTTCTAAGTTTCCTATTTTAATAGGAATATGATTTTTGTTTTAGCTAGGGGTTTTTATCCTATTGTCTATAAATTTTAGTTTACTATAAATACCCCCATGTAGTTCTTTAAAATTCAGTTTTATCTTAAACTCTCTGATTTCCGTCTTCCTTCTATCTTTTCTTCCCTTCAACTTCTCATATTCATTTTTGTCCTATTGCTCCAAGTGTTTAAACTAACACACCCAGGGCTGTACTACATCAGTGACAGCATCCAACATGTCGTCGGTGCCAAACATTTTTTACATCTCTCTTGCCAATCTAAAAAAGAAGCTCGCGGCCCTTGCGCAGAATAAAAATGAATCTATATATATAAAGTCAAAAACACCCACGAGACTTGAAGGAAGCAAGAACAACCACTTATATATATATATATATATATATATATATATATCATATAATCTCAGATACATGAATGCCCACATTCATGCAATTATAGAGTAAAAAAGATCACGTGGCTGGCACGGGATCTTGCCAAATCTGAGCTAGGCTTCGGCTATAAGGAGTGTCCTGTCATGCATGCACGAGGGTAGGTAATTAGAAGCAATCACAAAACGGAGTCTATTTATTCCATCAGAAACGTGGAGTTTGTCCCAATAATCTTTCTTGAATACAAGGACTCAAGGCAAAAGAGATGTGATGTTTAATTTTGGTGTTTCACCTAGTTTGTATATGGACCCATGATCGATGCCGCCGGAGCACATGAACTCATGTTACCAGGGCCGGCCCTTGGCTAGGGCAACCAGGGCCACCACCGGGGGCCCACGATTGAGAAGGGCACAAAAAAAAATTATATTAGCTTATATATATGTATATGATCAGACAAAAAAATATATATGTATATGCAAAACAAAATTATAAGTGCTCATAAAAAAATAAAATAACTAAAAGTAATGGGTATGGCTACATTATATTGCCCCTATGCTCAACTAGTGTACATATTACCTTATTTCCATTTTCAACATTTAAGTAAATGTCTTTGTCCTTTTACTTTCATTTATTTTTATATTACTCCATTTACTTAAGTTTACAATGTAAATAAGGAAGTACCTCCCATTTGGATTCAAATAAAAATACTAGAAAATCAAATTCCCACCAAATAAAAATATGAAAAATCGGTTTTAGTGCAAAATACGATTTATGCTAAAAATGATGGCTCATTAAGTCAATATATACTTCATACTAAAATTCCATAAAATCAAGTTTTCTTATTTGATGTGTAAGGAATAAAAGCCGCCAAAAATTATCTTGAGAAAATGATTATTCCGAAAAACCATTTTTCATACTTAGTCAATATTGCACCTCCGCTAAAAAAATTATGGGTCCCCCAATGGTGGCAGGCATAAGAATTCTCTCTCTCTCTCTCACCCAAAGCATGCATCTCCTCCCTAGGTTTCTCTAAACAAGGATTTTCTTATCAGGCTTTTGGTTTTTGTCTCAAATGGTGAGGAAGGCTATTTCAATCGATTCGCATACTTGCAAATTGCAATACACTAGTTAATGAGTTTTGTCAAATTGGGTCGGTAATTATTTAGAATGGGTTACATAAGTCCTTATAAGTTATTTTACAAAAAAATAAACTTGTCTTTAAAATTTTAAAGATATAGTGGGTGAGAAAATATGGGTGGGAAAATAGGACAAGATGATGGAAATAGCAGCACTCAATTAATTATTTGATTAAAAAATAATAATTTATGAATAAAGGGCACACTCTTAGAGTTTTGCCCTGGGCCTTCAATCACCCAGGGCCGGCCCTGCATGTTACCTGGGGTGGATATTGAAATTATTACGATGACTTGACTTCCCTACGTTTTGTACATATGAATAATCGAATTCCAACTGGTGATTTCTCTCGCCTTTACTAACACATAACATTAGAATCCGTAATCAGGGACGGTCCTACTAACATGCTAATCTGGGCTATAGTCCAGGGAACTTGTTTTTGTTAAGGCTAAATTAATACCCTAGCCTAGGCCACTCAAATAAAATATTATTAACTAATCTCACTAGGACTAGGCTGACCAACAAATAAAAAAAAGGAACTAACCCCCACACCGCACATGAAAAAACATTAGAAATCCTGGGTCCGTCCCTGGTAATGTACACCAGAAAACTCAAAAATTAGATTGATTAGGTAGGAATAGTTGATTTCATATCCATTTCATCCCTCACTGTCATTCCCGATTTCCCCAATTCATTGTTTGTCTCATTTCATGTAAGCATGTCGTTCCATTTAAGCAAGCATAAATGGGAATTGTGTTGGATATGTGTATGTTTATGGTTATGGCTATGGAAGATGAAAGACATGAAAGGTTGCTTTAAGGCACATAAATGCTAAGTGACACCCCGACCCAATTTTAACCGTTAATTTAATTTATTTAATTGTGAAATTATAATTTTGCCATTGGGGTAAGGTTACGTTAGTCACTTTTCAATCCATAAGGACTTTTGGGATTTTAGTGGTATCATTGCATAGAGCTTATCGATACGAGTTCGTAGACACGTAGTGGGCCCAAATTGGAGTTTTAACGAAGAAGTTGCGGTCAATGGAAGTACAGTGGCACACCATAATTTTTTTGAAGTTGGATTTTTAAAAACCCAACTTGTTCTCTCTCTCTCTCTCTCTCTCTCTCTCTCGGTGATGACACAGCGCCCCTCCTCCGACCACCTCCGGCCACGAGACCACCCCCATTCGAACCGGCCTGGCCTCCTTTTCCCGTCCCCCACCTTCTCCGATGAAACCAGGACCGTCCAATCGAGAGCGATCCGACCGATGACCGTCCGATCGAGACCGATCTGATTGCTCGATTGAGACCTGCTAAAATATGAATACGGGTTTGAATATGTTCAGATACTTTATTCTTCTCCATAAGGAGGTATATATATGAGTTTACAAAGTGCTATACAAGGAATGAGATTCAATCAGGAATTAGGAAAGTATCTCCTAATTATACACAAATTTGTCAACTAAATGGAATGGGAAAGTAAATCCCTTAATTAATCAAGGAAATAAATCTCCTTGATTAATTAGGAGACTCACGTCAACACTCCTCCTCAAGTTGGTGCATATACGTCACCAATGCTCAACTTGGTAAGTGAGTCATAAAACACTCTGCTACAACCAGCTTTGGTTAAGATATCAGCTAATTGATCTTCTGATTTTACGAATGGTAGGCGGAAGATCTTCTTCTCAATTTTTTCTTTGATAAAATGTCTATCCACCTCAACATGTTTGGTTCGATCATGTTGAACTGGATTATGGGCAATATCAATAGCTGACTTGTTGTCACAATGCAACTCCATTGGCTTTTCTGGCTTGAAATCCAATTCTGTCAAGAGTCTTCTGATCCATAGCAATTCACAAACTCCATGAGCCATTCCTCGATACTCTGCTTCTGCACTAGACCGAGAAACCACATTTTATTTTTTACTCCACCAAGTGACTAGATTACCTCCCACGAAGGTGAAGTAACCTGAAGTAGAGCGTCTGTCAGTAATGGATCCAGCCCAATCAGCATCTGTGTATCCCACAACTTCAAGATCTCTATTTTTTGAGAACATTAATCCTTTTCCAGGGGCTAGCTTTAAGTACCTTAAGATTCGATCAACTGCATTCCTATGAGACACTGGGTGAATGCATAAACTGACTAACCACACTCACAGCATATGCAATATCTGGTCTTGTGTGGCCTAAATATATTAACCTTCCAACAAGGCGTTGGTACTGTTCCTTATTGGTTGGTTCTTGATCCATACCTTCACACAACTTGTGATTCATCTCGATTGGTGTGTCAGCAGGCTTACATCCAAGCAATCCTGTTTTAGCAAGTAGATCCAATACATACTTCCTCTGTAACAGAAATATACCATTTGCGGACCTTGCTACTTCAATTCCAAGAAAGTACTTCAGATCACCTAAATCCTTCATCTCAAATTCCTGAGACAAATACTTCTGCAGTTTCACTTGCTCTCATGTGTCGTTTCCAGTCACAACTATGTCATCCACATAAACAATCAGTGCGGTAAGCTTCTTTCCATCACGCTTCAAGAACAAAGTGTGATCCGAATTACTCTGTGTATATCCAAAATTCTTCATGGATTTA
>NW_018921498.1:295750-307227 GCF_002207925.1 Prunus avium
CCTCTCCCTTTGGTGCCTAAGAATTGCACAAAATCTGCACTCTATTCTACTAAAATCTGCTCTACAATTCTCCTCCCATTCTCTTTGCATTACCTTCAATTTATAGAGGAAGGAAAGCAACTAAAGCATCAACATAATCATCATCTTCACATGTTGGCAGCTGCACACATGGTGCTGCCCATTCATCTTTTAGCATGGAGGTCTGGCTCTTTATTTGCTGCCAACCCATATGCTGCTGTCTAAAGTTGCTGACTGTTAAAGTTCTTTTGCTGCTGCACATGTGTTGCTGGAAAAACGAATTATTCTGCACCAGGCTTGGTGTAGGAAGGCCTGAGGTTTCAATATGTATCCAATGGGGCTCAAATTTGGATATGTTATAATAGACACCCATTGGAACAACTTTCATGAAGAATGCATTCCCATCCGAGCAGTACAAATGTGTGTTTTGGGGCTTGCAAGCTGACTGCCGAAAATGGACTGGAGTTTGGGCTTCATTTCTTTTCTCTCCTTGGGCTGCTTGCAAAGAGAGAGCTACCTAATAGAAAATTCAACTAAATTAGCCTTTATTTCAATGAAGTGCCAATGGATTTGTAAAATGCAATGTAACATTCTAATTGGTTCAAAATTCGTTGAAACAAAGTACTAACAAATATAGATTAGGGATATAAATTGTAATAATTATGTGTTTATCACCCGAGTAGCTATTTTGGCAATTCAAAACATAGCTCAACCATAGATATTTAATCAAAATCCTGACCCACGGCCTAAAAAGTGAGTGTACATAATTTAAGAAAGTTTCTAGGCCCATTATCAACATTCTAACACGTGGAATGGTCTGAAGAGACCCGAGGTTCAACAAGCGATTAATTTCCCATAATGGTCAACCCGGTACCCCGTGGGGTCCACGACCTCCGATTACCAATCCAAGAGTTCCTATAGGTTCAACACACTTTACTAAACATGCCCCAGATTGCTCATGATCGCACGATCAGACGGTTATCATTTATCTAAATTTTGAATTATTGAATCGGAGTATCTGAGACTTCGATTCTCGATCCGCAAATTCCTACAGGATCCTAGAGGTGTCTAGATCAACATATTTGAAAATGAAGTCGATCCAACGGCCCAAACATATCGAACCCGGACAACGCCTAATATATGATATCCGATCGACAATCAAACGGTAACCAAATTGAAATCCGAGCATACCGTCGTGCTCGGGACAACGTGGGGAACATTCTAGGACAAAAATCCAACCTTAACACCCCGCTGACGCACAGCCACACACCGCCACTGCCAGCGGGTGTGTAGAGCAATTTTTCTAGTATATTCAAAATCCCTACGTAAACTTTGTAATTTTACACTTCTCACCTGTTTGTCTCCATGAAATTCACTCATCAAGAGATTCCAGGCTCCCTTTGATGTTTCTTCATGAGCGATCCTCGGAAAAATTTCCCCAGAGACTGCTCCCTGGATCAGCCCAAGAGCTTTAGCATCTTTCATCAATACCTCCGTGAGAGATATCTTCTCTGCCTCACTTGATTCCTCCTTGTCCTTCTTCTTTTTATCAGATTCATCGGCTCCCTTCAAAACTGAGTTCTGTACACCTTTTTCAACCAGATCCCACAATCCATGAGATCTGAAAATAGTTTTCATCCTTATACTCCAGAACTCATAGTTCTCGCCATTGAAGATCGGTGCTCGTAGCTCACCACCGCTTGATCCAACCATATTAGACACAGATCGCAAGATTCCAAGCTCAACGTCAAGAACTTCAGCTCACGTAACTCACAGATTCAAGAACGCCCAGTAGAAGACAATCGAACCTGGCTCTGATACCATGTTGAAGTTTTCAGACTATGATCTGATTAGGTTTTGGATCATAACTTCTTCGTTATAACTCCGATTTGAGCCTACTACGTGTCTACAGATTTATCTCGACGTGCTCTACGCAACGTTACAACTAAAATTCCCAAATTTCTTCCTGAACAAAAAGTCAACTTTTAAACTATTAAAATATTCCCGAAATAAAATTATCTTTTACTTGAATAAATTAATAATTAAATAATAATTTAGGATCAGGTTCTTACATACCCTAAAGGGTGTCAATTTTCCCCCTAAATTATACCATAATTGTCAATTTTCCCTTTGAACAATGTTTTCAATAAATTAAGGATTTAAACTATATGAAATTAGCCAATTAGGGACTCGCCGTTAATTTTTCAAATGTCCATCCACCAATATTAATGGAAAATTTGTAATATTAAATAAAAAAATACCACCTTATTAAATAATAATAAAAAGGTCAAAAACAGAATTTTAAAAAGAGAAAATAACAACAACAAAAAAATTTCTGGTGAAATGAATTTGCAGAACGAAATTGGAGCTAAGCCTGGGCAGGGCTCGGTGTCACCTGGGCCTCACTTGGCGGACTGAATAGTGGTGGTGCCGTCCAAGCCGTCGGCATTAGAAAAGCCGGCGAGTTGGGAGTTGGGTCTGGCTGAGGTGGGGTTTGAATTGAGGTCGACGGAGGAGATGGGGTTTGAATTGGGATCGGTGGAGGAGGTGGGCTTCAAATTGAGGTTGGTTTGAACTGGAATTGGGGTTGGAGAAGATGAGAGAGGGAGAAGAGAGAGTGGCAAGGTCTGAATGGGCGGAGCATTTATGGATTTTCTGGAGGCCATGGTGCAAAACCCCAATAGCCACAAACAATATGACTACGAAAATGAAGATCCTTGTTGATTTTCCCACACAACACGTTTTTGTATTTCCTTTTCTGGGTTCTGCCGTAGAGTCTGAGAGATGAACAGAGAGAATGGTGGGTTCTGTTCTGCCCAGGCACAGCACCACCCCCATCACCAAACCCAGGCATAGCACTACCCCGTTACCAAACCATTCGAAGGAACTTTTTCTACCCTTTTTTGACTTTCTTTTCTTTTAATTTTTTGTTTATATAAAAATTTTCTTCTAATTTTTCTTACATTTTTTAACTTAAAAACTGGCCATGCAGGTCACGTGATTAAAATTTGGATGGACATTCGAAAAATTAAGAGCGAGTCCCAAATTGGCCAATTTCATATAGTTTAAGTTCTTAATTTACCGAAAAAATTGTTTAAGGGGAAAATTGACAATTATGGTATAGTTCAAGGGGCAAAAGGACAGTTTAGCCTAATTTATTTGAGGGATCTTAAAGGAAATAAATATTTTATTGCAAGTACAGATCGTTTGGACCATGTTGCTTGCTCGATTTATTTGAGTCACCATATTCCGTGATCAATATGTTTGCAGGTTGCAACAACGGCGGATTCTTTGTGTTCTACGCCTTCAACACATATTCCTCTCTGAAGAACGAGAAAGTACCAAATGAATGCAGAAGAACAAGCAGGTGATCTTGAGTCACCCTTGATTCCATTTGCAGATCAAGAACATGACTATCAAGCAAGAAAAGGACAACAGCTGACCCGAGATGAGTTTTTCGTGGAAGTGAAGAAGCAGCTGTTGTTAGTAGGGCCTCTTGTGTCATCAAATTTCTTGTTGTTTTGTATACAGGTTGTTTCAGTCATGTATGTTGGTCATCTCGGAGAACTTGCACTTTCAGGTGCTTCCATGGCCACTTCATTTGCTTCAGTAACTGGTATCAGCTTGATGGTAAGATGGCTTTTCCTATTATCAAAAAATAATATACACACATATATTATATATCTATATAGTGTGTGTGCGTGTGATGTTTGAATTGTAATGCTTATGTTGTGTTCGATAATAATCCTAGTCTTCATTTTCGTCTTATTAATTTGCGGATTAGATTGGAATGGGAAGCGCATTGGACACATTTTGTGGCCAGTCCTATGGAGCAAAACAATATCATATGCTTGGTATACATATGCAGAGGGCAATGATTGTTCTTTTGCTGGTCAGCATTCCTCTTGCAGTTGTATGGGCCAATACAGGCTTCATTCTTGAATTTTTGGGTCAAGATCCAGAAATATCTGCTGCTGCTGGGGAATTTGCTTGTTACATGATACCAAGCCTTTTCGCTTACGCAATCCTTCAATGTCATTCTAGATTCTTGCAAACTCAGACCAATGTGGTTCCCATGATTGTTACCACAGGAACTGCAACTCTGCTACACTTGCTTATCTGTTGGCTTCTGGTATACAAGACCAGCCTTGGATATAAAGGTGCGGCTGTGGCAAACTGCATCGCATATTGGATCAATGCATTGTTATTGTTTCTTTATGTCAGATTCTCTCCCTCTTGTAAGCACACATGGACTGGATTCTCAAAGGAGGCCTTTCATGGAATTCTCAGTTTTCTTAAACTATCCATTCCTTCAGCTGTAATGATCAGGTAACCTTTTGAGATTTAAAATGAAATAAGAAATGTGGTCATTCGAAATTTCACAATGTGAACTTTACTATCGTTGGTTGATGGTTTTATGTCTCTGTGAACAGCTTAGAAATGTGGTGCTTTGAAATGATGGTCCTCTTATCTGGTCTTCTTCCTAATCCAAAGCTTGAAACCTCAGTCCTGTCAATCAGGTTTTCGTTTGACCTTAAGCAATGACAATAGAACAGTATCAATTCTAAGAGCTGTTATTGACACTCAAAACAGTCATCGTGCACTCTCCCCCCGGTGCAATTTCAAATGAGCCCAGTGTTATTTTGAAATGCCAATGACAGCTCCCAAAATTTTCATTGCTAAGTAATAAAAACTGAAGGAGAAACACTGATTACTAACCGATTGTGACATATTCACACAGCCTTAACACATGTGCACTGACTTACATGATCCCCCTCGGACTGGGTGGTGCAGCAAGGTGAGTTTACGGCTACATTAAGTTTCATATTTGTCTTTATTTTGCATATTTTCTAAACAATCCTTTTCTATTCTTCTATTATTTTCTGTTAGCACAAGAGTTTCAAATGAATTGGGTGCTGGGAAACCACAACTAGCCCATCTTTCCGTATGTGTTACACTCTCCATGGTTGTTACTGAAGGCATTGTGGTTGTTGCTGTCATGATATTGGGTCGAAAAGTTTGGGGCTACTGTTACACCTCTGATAAAGAAGTTGTGGAATATGTTGGAGAAATATTACTGTGGGTTGCAATAGCCCACTTCTTTGATGGAATTCAATCTGTTCTTTCAGGTCTCTGACATTTTTCTTCAAATACTTCTTCCATCACAGTATAATTTCTCATTTGAATCTGGGTTTGCAAACCTTTTGTGTAATAGGCATTCGAAAAAAAAAATTCATGTCAGGGCATCCTCTGTGAAAGATTGAAATAACTTTATTAGTTGCTTGTCATCTTATAATTGATTGATTGACAAAATGTTACTTCCAATTACAATTTCAGGTGTCATAAGAGGAAGTGGGCAGCAAAAGATTGGGGCTTATGTTAATCTTGGAGCTTATTATCTTATAGGCATTCCTATCTCAATTATATTAGCTTTTGTCCTGCACATTGGAGGGAAGGTAACCGGATGTTTCTCCCCTGCTCATTTATTTATTCAAATTTATATTCCACATTCTTAATCTTCCATAGAAATATATATATATATATATATATATATTTTTAGGATTATACTTTGGCATATTAATTTCAAGTCAACATGTTCTTCACAGGGTCTTTGGATTGGAATTACTGTGGCTCTGTTTGTGCAAGCAGTATCACTTTCAATCATAGTCACATGCACTAACTGGGAAAAAGAAGTAAAGTGCCTTGCCATGTTCTGTTTCATGTATGAATCAATGCTACATTCATCTCATACTCCTTTTTCATGCCTTCTGTAGGTGAAGAAAGCTTCAGATAGAGTGCACAAGACAATGGCTGTGACGGATGCAGTATCGTAAAATAGATGCAGAAGTCCTGATCATATCTGGATTGGGTCCTTAAGAGAAAAGAAAGAACGGAGTAATTAATGAAGGATCTAGCCCTTATTTGTGTGCCTAATGATGTCCTCGGTGGAAGACATTTCAAGCCGTATCAGAAGCCGAAGGCGACGAATCTCAAATTACTAAACATTTGATTTGTATGGCTTGGTTGCCAGTTTTGGCATCCTCAGAATTTCCCAAACCTAGTGTTGTTGCATTTTCAAGAGTTTAGACAGGGTATAGTACTCTGTAATTACTTCGGGAAGAAAGAAACAAAATGAGGTCTTTTTTTTGTCAAAGAACAGCAGGTGTTTCCAGTCTATTAAAAATTGTGTGAGTTCTTACAAGAGTTAGAATACCACCTCCCACCCAAGAGTCCAATTTCTTCAAAATCAAAATTTGAATTACTGATTTTGTGTAGACCCTACTTATATTTTCATTTCTTTATGTGGAGTAAACACCGGAGTAATATGTACACTCCATATTTTGATTCCGATTACGGATTAATAAACATGTCATTAATTCATTTTCAATTAGTTTTGAGTTGGATGCTTACATTCTGATATAGCATTCGAACATGCTATTCACGTGTTGGTCCTACATCCATTGCCAATTGATTTTGTGTTACGGGCTCACATTTAAATACTCCCAACATCTCTAACCTCATTCTTCAAGTCTTAATATTCATATGCGTTCTTCACTAACCTATTTGGCTCTTTTATGTATACTTTTTCTACCGCCACAGTTTGTTACTCCTCCAACCCATTTGAAACTTCTTTTTTTCATCACTCATCTGTGCCTTTTTATTTTACCCTTTTTCTTGTACTAGTGGTTTCCAAATGTAAGTTACCAAAAAAGTTAAAAAACAAATCAATATCAACTTAAAATATTTAAAAAATAGAAATTTATTTATTTATGACAAACTTTTCAAATGCATAAAAATCTTGGAAATGACAAAAGAGCTAGCTGTAGAGCTCCATATGGATGCAGAAACTGTTCATATTCCAATGCACATTGAATATTGATGCACGCGTGCATGTAAAATCCGAATTATTCAATGGAGAGGTACGTTAACCGAAGGGGCTTTGGCTAATCAGATATGGCAAATTCCAATTAGTAGTATAGCTTTGGAGCAAAATCAATTTCGACTGCAAAAACTGTTCATAATGTCGTTCTTCCAGTTTGTTGAAGTTGCATCAGCAATAATTGCCCCAGTTGCCACTGTTGTTACCGTAGTTTTACCGGTAACTGCCCCGGTTGTCGCTCCCGTTGCCGCGGTTGCTGGAGCTGTTGTGGGTGCTGGGGTTGTTGTTAATAATGTAGCCAAATTGCTAGGGCAGAAGTGAAGTCGTTTAACTTTTTTTTATGGGGTTTTGGGAATAGTACGTTGTCTTTAATTTTCTGTCATGTTAGTATATGTACGTTGTCTTTAATCTTTATTATGAAATGGTAATCTTATGAAGGTTTGTTTGCCCGTCTTTTGCTCTTAATAGATTGTTTTGTTTGCTTAGCTAGTTGTAACTTGGTTATCTCCTTGCAGAAACCAATTCAGATAATTTACTTGTGGATGTGTCTTTGAACATTTCTCATAAGCGCATCGTATCTCTTGAAGCCCTTCCAATTAGAACTATGAATAAACAAGGGTTCCTCCAGTCTTTCCAACCATTGCATGCAGCAAAGTAATATTTCAAAGCCTATACATGCAGCGACATCCAGCTGAAACAGTAAACACTTTGCTATAAACAATTAATACGTACTGGAAATGGGTTGGTTTCGGATTTTCAAGAAGATTGTTGCAGCCGCGCTTTTTGCTCTTACAAGATTGATGGTTCGCTAATGGCTCATTTTAGAATGTGTGGATGATAATAAAGATGTCAATGTTCAAAACTCATAAAAAATGACAGCATCCAGAAACAAAAGAAAGAACGGAGTAATTAATGAAGGATCTAGCCCTTATTTGTGTGCCTAATGATGTCCTCGGTGGAAGACATTTCAAGCCGTATCAGAAGCCGAAGGCGACGAATCTCAAATTACTAAACATTTGATTTGTATGGCTTGGTTGCCAGTTTTGGCATCCTCAGAATTTCCCAAACCTAGTGTTGTTGCATTTTCAAGAGTTTAGACAGGGTATAGTACTCTGTAATTACTTCGGGAAGAAAGAAACAAAATGAGGTCTTTTTTTTGTCAAAGAACAGCAGGTGTTTCCAGTCTATTAAAAATTGTGTGAGTTCTTACAAGAGTTAGAATACCACCTCCCACCCAAGAGTCCAATTTCTTCAAAATCAAAATTTGAATTACTGATTTTGTGTAGACCCTACTTATATTTTCATTTCTTTATGTGGAGTAAACACCGGAGTAATATGTACACTCCATATTTTGATTCCGATTACGGATTAATAAACATGTCATTAATTCATTTTCAATTAGTTTTGAGTTGGATGCTTACATTCTGATATAGCATTCGAACATGCTATTCACGTGTTGGTCCTACATCCATTGCCAATTGATTTTGTGTTACGGGCTCACATTTAAATACTCCCAACATCTCTAACCTCATTCTTCAAGTCTTAATATTCATATGCGTTCTTCACTAACCTATTTGGCTCTTTTATGTATACTTTTTCTACCGCCACAGTTTGTTACTCCTCCAACCCATTTGAAACTTCTTTTTTTCATCACTCATCTGTGCCTTTTTATTTTACCCTTTTTCTTGTACTAGTGGTTTCCAAATGTAAGTTACCAAAAAAGTTCAAAAACAAATCAATATCAACTTAAAATATTTAAAAAATAGAAATTTATTTATTTATGACAAACTTTTCAAATGCATAAAAATCTTGGAAATGACAAAAGAGCTAGCTGTAGAGCTCCATATGGATGCAGAAACTGTTCATATTCCAATGCACATTGAATATTGATGCACGCGTGCATGTAAAATCCGAATTATTCAATGGAGAGGTACGTTAACCGAAGGGGCTTTGGCTAATCAGATATGGCAAATTCCAATTAGTAGTATAGCTTTGGAGCAAAATCAATTTCGACTGCAAAAACTGTTCATAATGTCGTTCTTCCAGTTTGTTGAAGTTGCATCAGCAATAATTGCCCCAGTTGCCACTGTTGTTACCGTAGTTTTACCGGTAACTGCCCCGGTTGTCGCTCCCGTTGCCGCGGTTGCTGGAGCTGTTGTGGGTGCTGGGGTTGTTGTTAATAATGTAGCCAAATTGCTAGGGCAGAAGTGAAGTCGTTTAACTTTTTTTTATGGGGTTTTGGGAATAGTACGTTGTCTTTAATTTTCTGTCATGTTAGTATATGTACGTTGTCTTTAATCTTTATTATGAAATGGTAATCTTATGAAGGTTTGTTTGCCCGTCTTTTGCTCTTAATAGATTGTTTTGTTTGCTTAGCTAGTTGTAACTTGGTTATCTCCTTGCAGAAACCAATTCAGATAATTTACTTGTGGATGTGTCTTTGAACATTTCTCATAAGCGCATCGTATCTCTTGAAGCCCTTCCAATTAGAACTATGAATAAACAAGGGTTCCTCCAGTCTTTCCAACCATTGCATGCAGCAAAGTAATATTTCAAAGCCTATACATGCAGCGACATCAATTAATACGTACTGGAAATGGGTTGGTTTCGGATTTTCAAGAAGATTGTTGCAGCCGCGCTTTTTGCTCTTACAAGATTGATGGTTCGCTAATGGCTCATTTTAGAATGTGTGGATGATAATAAAGATGTCAATGTTCAAAACTCATAAAAAATGACAGCATCCAGAAATTCTACGAATGCAGAAGAATGCTTGCGTTTATGCATCGAGAATGTTGCTCTTCTTTTTATTTTTAGTAAATTGAGCTTAGACCCATAAAATTCATTTTAAATCACCTACAACTCTTGTTTTTAGTTTTCTATTTAAAATACCCAATTTTTTCAAATAATACCCGATGACTAGAATCCAACTAAGCAAGTTACCTATCTAATATAACTTAAAATATGATTTATTGTATTTTTAGGATTCCAAAACTACCCTTATTTATAAGTTAATGTGTTAAAAGGGGGGGGGTGTAACTATTGACACACGTTGAATTTGGAAAGATCTTCAAATAATTGTAATGGATGTAGGAATGAATTTAGAAACTTATTTGAAATTACATATTAAAGTATTAGTAATCTATTTTTGAATTAATGTTGTTTTCCTTTTATGAATTATACGACTAGTATTCTATTTTATTATAGTTTAATGAATAATAGTGTACATTCTAATTATGTTGAAAAATAATTTGATAATCTATTTATTATTATTTTTTTGAAAAACATTTTTTTAATGAACCTATTTTTTCTCTAAATAAAGCACCTATTACTTGTTTTATCAAAAATAATTTGATCATCTTTTTATTGTTTGTTTTATGAAAACAATTTTTTTTAAATGAACCTATTTTTTTTCTCTCCAAATAATGTACATTTTTTTTTCTCTAACAATGTACCTAGTAAAACAATTTACCTAGTATAATGAACTTATTTTTTTCTTCTAAATTGTAATTTGCTTCAATATAAAGGACTTGAATAAAAAATTCTTATAAACAATTACTTAAAATACCGAATTCCACATTAACTGAACGAAGAAAAAAAAAATTGTTATTCAACCCAATATGCAATTGGGATGAGGAAACGTTCATGAATCAAGGCCCAAGATATTGAATATGATCATTGTGGCGCCAGCCTAGGTGTTATCAGTAATTGGAGGCACTATTTTCATTATGCCTCCAGCCTTGGTATTACAAAAGTTGTCACCTGTAGTCAGAAACTGTTCATATTCCAATGTCCATTGATGCCTTAGAAGAAATAAACGACTTTAATCGAGGTGCAATAACCGAAGAGAAAATTTTGTCTAATTAATCCGAAGCCCTTCCAATTAGAAGTATAAATAAACAAGTGTCCTCAAGTCCTTCCAACCATTGCACATGCAGCAAAGTAATATTTCAAATCTTAATACGTACTGGAAATGGGTTGGTTTTGGATTTTCAAGAAGATTGTTGCAGCCGTGCCTTTTGTGCTGCCAATAATATTGTCAGCATTTTCGGTACCAGCTGCTGCCCCTCTTGCTTCGGCTGTTGATGCTGTTTCTTCTGTCGCAAATGTGGTGCTGCAGCTGATGTAAGGGGATGAATGTAGGTTCTCGATTTGCCTTGTGTACTGGGATTAATATATGTTTTGCTTATCCTCAGGGAGTTGAGTATGTAATCGTGTGGTGGTCTTTATTATTAAGTTTTATTATGAAATAGTATTATCTATTTTTACTTCGCTTTTCTCTTACAAGATTGATGGTTTGCTAATGGCTCACTTTAGAATGTGCGGATGATAATTTTTTTTTTGGTCTAAACCATGAGGTGGTCCTGGATGGGCCCCAACTATGGGTGGCACCTTTAAGCCTTAATCACAACCCAGACTAATCCCCACTCACACCGGGTCGGCCCGTAAGGGGTAAAGTGTTGGCCAAAGTGGTGACTCCGTACGAGAGCAGGGATCGAACCCCTAACCTCTCTTAAGGAATGAGAGTGCCGAACCACTCACACCAACCACCTTGGTTGTGCGGATGATAATTTAGCTTAAC
>NW_018921498.1:308384-324117 GCF_002207925.1 Prunus avium
AAAAAAAAAAAAAAAAAAAATCTCTCTACTTTGAAGAAAGAAAAAACCCTAGGAGCCTACAGCAGTCACCGGCCCCAAAGAGGGCGGTGGCTTCCCACTCGCCCTCCCTCCTCTTATCATCTCTTGCCCTCATCCCCTCCAATATGCCAATAAACTGAAGCTATTGAACTATACGTGCGATTGCAAATAAAACTGAAATTAAATTCAATAAATGCCAAAATAGTTTAACAACCATTGCGGTTGCTCTAAGCATTAAAATTAGAGAGCATATTTGCTACCCGTTAATTGGTGGTGAGTATTAGCATTTATTTTGGTTAACAATGGAACACGAGGCCCCAAAAAAAAAACGCACGAGCATGTCATGTCAACAACCTTTTTTTGATTCCTCCAAAAGATTAACTTCAGCTAAAGGTCATTAACCAAATTAAACGGAAGATACAGAAAGTTTTTTTAATTTTTTTTTTCCCGCATAAGTAACAGAAAAATAAAGGAAATGGACTCCTTTCAATGCAAAGCAAGATCAATGGAAGATATAGAATCCATAAGATCAGAAAGTTTGTTGCGAGTTGAAAATCATCAAATCTTTCTTTTTCAACTCGTACTAATATCAAGAAATAGTCAAACAAAACGAAACCTTTGATATTTTACAAATTCCTCGAGAAGTTTACGTTCACCTAAAGATATTACGAAAAAGAAATTCCAAAACCCTAATATTATTATTTATTCATTATCACAGCAACCAAATAGCCAAATCAGGGAAACCCGATTTTGTTTTTGTCGGAATATTTATTAGGATCCTAAAATTAGAGAGCTTTTTTCCTATTAAGGATGGTGAGTATTATCACCGCATTAAATAACGTTAAAATCACATTCATTCAACAGTAATTAATACGGTGATAACACTTACCACCAATGCCTCGTGACTTATAAATAAGCGTCCAAGTCTCTCCATTTCACACACAACCCACTGAATAACACACACAAACACAAAAAAGCACACCCATTATCACATAATGGCCTACGAGCCTGAAACTGCTTATTCTGGCTACATCGAGGCCATCTACGAGTCCGAAACTGAAACTGGTTATGGCTACGACGAGCCGGAAACTGCTTATGTTGGCTACGACAAAGAGCCCGAAAATGCTTATGTTCGCTATGACGAGGTGGTACCCTCGAGCTACAACAGAGAGATGAACGTCTCTAATGAAGTTGAGAACCGAGTGAAATCGTCATACAACGACCAATATTGTCGATCTTCAAGCAGTTATAGGGAGAGTTACAAGACACAAGAGCATGTGGACAAGCGCACTGGGCAGATGGGTTACAAGGAAGAGGAAAAGTACACCTACAACCAAAAGTATGTGGACAAGGAGCAAGGCTACACCTTTGAGCGTGAGACCCAAGTCAAGTTCAAGGACTCTGTCTACCCTAACAAGTCTGCAACCAAGTCAAACAATAGTCGCATCAAGTATTAGCTAATAGCTAGTAGTATTTTGTGTATTTGGATTTCCTTTTTATTTGCTATTTTTGGTTTTTGTCTCTTTTTTTATGATAGTTTGTTATGAATTGATTTCATAATTATCTTTTAGTAAAATATTATTGTTTGTCCGTTTAGTTTACCTTTTATCACTTTGGGTTCCGTAGTTGTAATTTGGTCACTTTTGTCGATGTAGTTTTAAATCTCTTGCAATTCAAGGACACGTTACAAATTTTATCAAATTTTCTTCCAAATCTGTTAAAATACCCCGTGTCCTTGAATTGCGAGGATGATCAAACTACACAGGTCATCTTTCTTTTTCTTTTCAGTCTTTGCCTGACACTTTGGTATCACAAGGGGATGGGATTACGATGTGTTTTTCCCATAAAATTTTTGTTTCTATTTTTTCTTTTAAAAATATAAGCGACATTGTAAATTAATCTAATGTATGGGAAGGGGTAGAGGGGGCGGGCACACACATTGCATTTACATTTTCGTTTCAATTTTTTAGTTGATGAATACAATGGTTTAAATGAGTTCATTCTCATGAAAAAAAAGCTTTATTTAACTGTCGAATATATCTTATTTTAGTTACTGTTATCATACGTAATAGTTTGTATGTGTTTGGAAGGGCATTGAGAGGAGAAACCAAAGTGGGATTGTTGGATCTGCTAACTGTTTATTCAACCATTTTGCATCTTTCGTGAATTAAGTGGTAGGTTTAGTAATTTTAGGCTAATATGATGGATTTGAAGTCGAGAATCAAGGTGCCTTGCTTAGACTCAAGGCATGTTCTTGGTTTCTTTCCTTTTCTTTTAACTTAATTGGAGTAATTCTTTTCCCATTATTTGGTACTAGAACTTGAAGGAAAATGGACTAAACTCACCGTCAACCATTAAAATCATCCCGTCATCAATGTGCGAAGTAGATTCGATAAATTGTTTGGAATTGAAAGATATTCTTTCCTTTTCTTTTTACTTGAGCCAAAAAAAATTCTCTATTTGTGGCTTTTCCCCTATTGTCAATCACTTTTGACAAAATTCCAATTAACACTTACTTGACAAAATCAAAAGAGCCAATGGAGTTTAGCACAATGAAAAGAGAGCCTTAAGTTGTAGTAATTTCTCCTTAACTTGTAGACCAAGTTCGAACTCTCATGACACTTTGGTACGTAGCGTGTGAGAAACCCCTTACTCTTAATATAGACTATCGCTTTTATTAATTTTTTTTTTAAAAGGAAAAAAAAACTAATATTATAAGAGTATAATTAATAGTAATTAGCAACAAAAAGGAACATAAGCCAATGAGGGTTGGTTCAGTTGGTAAGGTCCATGTACTGTGTAATCCTCATTTAATTAATAATTTCAATTCTTAATGTTTGCATTAACCAAAGACATTTTTTGGTATTTTAAATGTTTTACCATTTTCTGCCTTTTGTGCTATATATAGATTCTTATGTATAGAGAAAAATCAATATTTTATGCTTTTGGTTGACAAAGAAAGAGTTATCAAAATTGTTTGATAGAAATTTTTCTCTAAACGATAAAAGGATAAATTAGGGATGAACAAATCATTGAATAGATAAATAAATTAAAAAAAACTAAAACGGAAAATAAATGGATAATGCAAACCGTGACACAGAAGTTTTACAGTTTACTCCTATATCGTGGCTTATAAATAAAGCCTTGAAACCTCCACCCCCTTTCTATCACAGAAACACGACACCCCCACTATCGATATCAAGTAACATCTCCTGACTTCTTGCGTGTATTTATTTCTGCAATGTTAAAATATATATATATATATATAATAGATAGAAAGCCCTATGAAAGAAGATAAAAGATTAAGATAATAAGAAAACAATTTAGTAGATAAAAAGTCCAAAAACAGAAAATAATAAATGGATAAAACCAAACCGTTACGTAGTTACATGCAGTTCACTCCTCTCCTGGCTTATAAATAGGCCAAACCAAGCCATTTCCATTTCACAAAAAAACCAACCAAACTCTCTATCGCATAATGGCCAAAAACTATGAAGTTATTGGTTTTTGTGGCATTGTGGAGGCCGTGCCCTCAAGCAACAACAACAGGCAGCAGATGAACGTCTCCAATGAGGTCCAGAACCAAGTGAGGTCTTCGTACAAAGACCAATATGGAGGGTCCTCGAGCAATTCCACACAGAGCTACAAGGCACGAGAGTACGTGGACAAGCGATCGGGGCAGACGGTTTACAAGCAGGAGGCTAAGTACACTTGCAATGACAAGTTTGTGGACAAGCAGCAAGGGGTCACTACAGAGTACAAAACCCAGTTGAAGGTAACCAAGTCTGTTTACCCTAACAAGGGTTCCAGCAGCAAGTCCAGCAACAACCGCATCAACTATTATTAATTAGTTTGCTTTTTATTTATGTTTTATTTGGATTAATTTCCTTGCTATTTTCTATTTTCCATTAATTATGAACTTATTTCGTTGTCCTTATTAGTAAGTAATGAGTATTTTCTGTCTTTCTTATTGTTCTTATGGTTTTTTTGTTTTTTTTTTTTGGCACGATTGGTTCAACTTTTTCCTTTCGTGATTGACAGAATTAAATTCTTTTCTTCTGACATTTGCTATCGCTTATGTAGGTTGAGAATATGAAATTGACCTATTAATTTTTCAATTGATACAAGGTTATTTCTCAGGGAAAAAAGCCTTTAATATATATATATTTTTCACGGCAAGGGAAGATAAATTTTTTATTTTTTTTATAAAAAAAAGTTTAGGGGAAAATTGGCTACTCTCACTAGTATAGATTTATGTAGGAAATTACAGATTGCACACCAACGAGGACTGCTAGTAGCGGGACTCGAACACTAATGGGGCTAAACACAATGCAGGGACCTTACCACTGGCGGGGAAGATAAATTTTGATGAGATAAATAAAGATATAAATTATAATGTTAATGCTTATATCTCTGTCCATGCATAGGTTAAGGCAAGGGAAAGTGAAGTTGCTATTGCTAAATTTACTACTTAGAATTGCGTAGAACATTAAAGAAAATGACAACGGGCCATGCCAATAATTGTTTCATTTGAGCAATTTCAATGCTAGGCTACAAGACAAAAAAAAATTGCAGCCCATCAAATTTGGGCCTATGTGGATTTTGTCACTCGTACGGTTGGAACTAGGACAAAGGCACTTAATTTTTCTTGATCACTCACACCTGGCGAGTCCTAGTTCCACTAGAAATATTTACTCAAGCTCAATAGAACAATGAATTCCAAACATACCCAAATAGGACTCAAAACACTATAGCAGGAAACAATTCTGCAAATTTCAAGCGAAGTTAATTATCACACACTTGAAAAACAACCTTTACAAAACTCACTTATGAAACTTCAAGAAAGATCCACCTTGCTTGAATAAACATTAAAACTAAAATTGGTACTTCTCTAATTTGAGCAGTAAAACATTGCTAATGTCACAACTTTGATGTAGAACACTTAGGGGAAGTGATCGAAAAAGAATTAGAGTGACGCTAGCATAGGGGCATATCAGGTAAATTGTAAGTTTTGGCGCCGAGCTCCGATTTCAGCCCATGATCCAATGTTTCTAAGAGAATAATGTCACGAGTCAAATTCACTGCTTTGTTGTGACATATGGGCTTTTTTGGGGCAGTTAATGACGTTTACTAGCCCAAAACAACATTTTAAGTTTTGATTCCCTTTTTGAAAGTTTTGTTATTTATGTTTTTCATTCCTATTTGGATTCCTAGAGGTTCTAGGGTTTGAGGCAGTATTCATTTTAACTTTAGCTAAGGGTTTAGGTTGTTATCCCGATTTTCAGAATTCATAGAACTTCACACTTTTGTCATATCTCCAGTGGATTCCAGTGTTCATGGTTATTGAGGCTATCGTTTGATTGCCTTTGTTTGTAATGATGCGTCAAACATGATTGATTCAAAGCGTAACTTGACTATGATACCAATTGATAACCTCAATAATAGACATACTTAGTCTTTAGAAAACTGGTGAATTAGCAAGGAAGGGATGACTAAGAGTTATCATGAGTCGAAACTATTTTTATTTTCCAAGGTGGGATATTGGGATCTAATAGATATAAATCACCTTTCAAGTTTTAATCAAGGACCTGCAGTTATCAGTTATGCAAGTCTTTGCTGGTCAATCGTCTACTTTGTGCTGTGCTTTGAGGTCTTGCTCTTATAGAGAAGTTGCAAGGGGATATGGAATTTGCAACAAAACAAAGCATCTTTGTCATACGAAAGTGTCCGAAGAGAATGACCCACTTAATCTCTGCTAGTTCTTCTCACCATATTATTGCGAACTCTCATTAAAAATGGATTTCGTGAGGGTGATTGGATCTTGGGAGCTACTACTAGCTAGGGCATTCCAAATGGTACTAGTTCAAAGGAACCTCTTGGTTGTTTTACTCGCAATCTATAAATAGTAGGGGAATATATTGTTAAGCAGTACTGAACCACTAGCTAGCTAGCTAGCATGCAATCAGAAATTAATATATGTGTTCTCTTTGTGAGCATCTACTTAAAGCTTGCACGACTTTTGTGAATGTCAAACAGATTTGGCAACACAATAAAAAGATATTGACATTATTTTTCAAACAATTTACAAAACACATGCATGGCATCATATATTTCAGTTCCGTCTTTGCCCTAGGCATATTCTTATGACCTTGAAAAATTACCATACCCAACTTCCTATAAAACTATTTGAACCACATATGTCAACCAGATTGTAGACTGCATCTTTGATAGAAGTATGACCCACTCATATTTGTGGGTTCGTCTTCTATTAGTGGCACAGTCTCCAATACAGTTCATAAATGTGGTCTATATAACGTTACTTGTCCCTATCACTCATAACTACAGGTTGTAACGCAATTCATAATCTTGAAACATCCCTTGAGACTGGAGAACAGAAGTAGAATCCCAGGAGTTTGAGGATGCAGATTTGGCATCAAACTCATTAGCCCACCACACCAAGCTGTCCTTGGGGCCATTCATTTCCTTAAAACAATCAAATTCAGCAATTTGATCATCTTCCTGTTGTGGTGTGTAAGCAACAGATTTGTTACTAAGAATGTCACCAAATTCAGTTTGGAAGCTCGAATTAACCTGCTGATGATCATGAGTTCCTGCATCGTTCGAATGCTCCATACCATCGGCAGCTTCCGTCACCACAATAGTCGAGTCCACTTGATTGCTTGTGGAGATGAAAGCATGATATGCGGCGTCCGAGCATGACATGCCATTCAAAGCATTCTCCAACTCATCCATATTCTTGGGGTTGCATAGTTTTGCATATTCTTCCTGAATTCTGATAGAAGCAGAAGTGGGTTGCAGTTGTTCATAGACATCACTATTACTCTTATGCCCTTCAACTGTTTGATGAGGGCTTGAGAGAGCGTGATGGTGCATCAGAGGGTTACAGTTTTGATCATTCATGGATCGGAGGGTCTGGATCATCTTTTCTTGCAAAGGATGCAACTTGGGCCACAGTGCAGGAGTGTTGTAGAAAGAGAAAGGGTTTTGAAGGCTTTGAAGTTGCATATGGAGTTGGAGTCTTTCAAGGGCTGAGCTGCTTAAGGCATGTGCATCTTCAGCGTCCTTGAGGTGATCCTCACTTTGACCAGACGGCGATCGATTGATGTTAGACTGTTTGCGCCTTCCGAGTAACTTTTTCTTCAATCGGGTGTTCCAGTAGTTCTTTATATCATTGTCTGTCCTTCCAGGTAATTGGGCAGCAATTATAGACCACCTAAAGGTAAAAGAATATGAGCATGTTAGATTCCAACAAGAAGAAACTAAGGAAACCCTAGGAAAGTGGATCAATGATCTGTATTGTACTATTGGATGAGATGCATAGGCTAGCAAGGAGTTATAATTAATTATTTCTGCTGTGAAAGTATCATAGACAAGGGAAAAGAGACAACATATTGAGGTTAAAGTTTTATGGGTGAAATTAATTTTTACCTGCTTCCAATACTTATATAGAGGTTGCAGATGATGTTGTCTTCTTCTTCTGAGAATCCACCATGCTTGATGTTGGGCCTCAAGTAATTCAGCCATCTCAGCCTGCAACTTTTTCCACATCTTTTAAGCCCTGCAAGTTACGTACCCATCAAAGGGTCAAATTAAATGATGCTTTGAAATCTGTGTACAAGTTTCTAAACAAAAATTAAGAACAAATTATGTCATAGATGAGCATATATGTGTTTACCAATTTTCTGAGGAAGGGCAATCCAGTTGCCACCAGTACCATGCTCTTCAATATAGGCCTTGAGTCTTGCATCCTCTTCAGGTGACCATGGTCCCTTCTTGACATTGGCCTTGTCACAGCACGGAGCCCGTCCCATCTCGATCGATCTCTTCTCTTCGTTCCTTTTTTCCTTTTTAAGATCTTCAAGGAAAGTGAGTACCAAAAGAAGGCTGTCTGAGATTGTTAGGAAAGAATAGGAAGGAAGACTAAGATTTATAGGTAGGAAGAGTGGATGATGTGATGCTTATGAGGACAAAAAAGTCAAATACCTCTACTCATCTATCCCTCTCCTCACTATTCAACCCGAATTTTCTTCTCTAGGGTTTGATCAAGCTCTCTCTCTCTCTCTCTCTCTCTCTCTCTCTCTCTCTCTCTCTCTCTCTCTCTCTCTCTCTCTCTCTCTCTCTCTCTCTCTCTCTCTCTCTCTCTCTCTCTCTCTCTCTCTCTCTCTCTCTCTCTCTCTCTCTCTCTCTCTCTCTCTCTCTCTCTCTCTCTCTCTCTCTCTCTCTCTCTCTCTCTCTCTCTCTCTCTCTCTCTCTCTCTCTCTCTCTCTCTCTCTCTCTCTCTCTCTCTCTCTCTCTCTCTCTCTCTCTCTCTCTCTCTCTCTCTCTCTCTCTCTCTCTCTCTCTCTCTCTCTCTCTCTCTCTCTCTCTCTCTCTCTCTCTCTCTCTCTCTCTCTCTCTCTCTCTCTCTCTCTCTCTCTCTCTCTCTCTCTCTCTCTCTCTCTCTCTCTCTCTCTCTCTCTCTCTCTCTCTCTCTCTCTCTCTCTCTCTCTCTCTCTCTCTCTCTCTCTCTCTCTCTCTCTCTCTCTCTCTCTCTCTCTCTCTCTCTCTCTCTCTCTCTCTCTCTCTCTCTCTCTCTCTCTCTCTCTCTCTCTCTCTCTCTCTCTCTCTCTCTCTCTCTCTCTGGATTAGTTCGATCATATATAATTAATAATGCATGCAACTGGACAAAGTACGACACAAGTTTCTTCTTTCCCAATATTAAATTAAACTGCTTTTTTCCGGGATTAGTTGTTTATTATTTGAATCTGGTGAATCACAAGAAGCCTCCATCCTATTAATTATCCCTTGAAATGTTCCATTCTTTCCCAAATGCCTTAACCTATATAGCTTTTCTGATATATTGTTAGATTAAACATATAAACAGTCTGCAGGAAAATGCTGGCTGCAAAATTTTTTCAATTTAATAAGGCATTTGGGATAAAATAATAAAATTGAAACAGTATAATTGTGGGGTTAAGGACCGTAATCACTGTGATTAGCCGACTAATATGACCGAAATTGAGTGTAACTTTATAGAAACTATACCATGATTTTCGTTGGAAGTTTCTTCTAAATAATCACAGCTGACGACTTTGATTAGTCTGCAATCAAATATGTAAAGTCAGATATTTCGTGTAGTAACGGAAAACTAGGAAACTTCTGCAAGAACTTTGTCACAGACCTAAATGTGTTTACCTAAGCTGGTGTTGACAATGTTGGGAAATTAAGGGTAAACATTTCTTAATTAATGAGTACGAAAATGTTGGAAATAGTACTTTCATTTGTACTTAAGTTGAAAAGAAGAGAGCGCTAATTGTTCATCTTGTTGCTTCTATACTTTATTGTTCTATCTCCAAATATCCACCTTTCTCGATCTATTTTCTGAAATATTATCCAGATTGTATTTCTCAAATATTTTTTTGTCAGGCCAGTTCTACTATTTCCGAGATTAATTGAATAGTAATTATTGATGAAAAAACAAAAGTACAAAGCTATTCTGTCGAATATGGGTAAATTTTCTCGAGTGACAAAATGCAACAGCAAGTACTATTTATTAATATTACTGGTGGTATTTATCTGGTTACCAATTTTACTAGTACTGGTTGTGACCAGCACAAAATGAAAGAACTGAAATTAAATTAAGAACATAGTTGGTGGAAGGTTCTAGAAAAAATCTGCTACATATTCAGGTGAAGTTGAATTGTATTCATTCTTATCCTTTTACATGTTTCTCAATATTTGGCATTTCAAACTAGCTGGCTAGCTACCACACAAAGTAATGATAACAAACTGATTGGAATTCAAACTCTTGCTGAGGAAAATAAGCAGTTATTAGATTTTCATAGTGCAAAGAAGCTGGTGCATAATGATATCCATCCCCCTTGACTTGTAAGTGACAAGGGGTTTCTCTCAGTTGGTACAGGAAAGTCCATGCCCTTGGACTAAAAATATAAGAGCCTATCATAAGCTAAAACAGATTTGAAGGTTTCAAATGCCTTGTGTCATCTCCACCAAAACCTACATACAACTAGCAGAACTTGTTGGCGTGACTTGTGGATCATTGACTTTTTTTTCTTACACACCAAGGATTCCCATTATAATTATATTTGATTTAGTTTAATTCTTGATTTCCTATTGTAAATAGAAATAGGAATTTATTATTTATTTGCCCATTCAGGTTTTGTTGTATTATAAATATGACCTCCCACAAGGAGAAAAATACACAGAAAATTCCCACAAACAAATATTCTCTCATAGTTCTCATATTTTAGCAGAACTTACCTTGATCATGAACTACTTGTAGTTGACCATGAAAATCCTTTTGGAAAATGGAAAAAATACAAAGAAGATGAGAAAGTTGCCTAATAGCATTGTTAAAGTGAAACCGTTCTACTTGTCTGTATATTGTTCTCATATTATTTTCACTATTAAGAAGAAAAAAAAACCCAGTAAAGCCTAGTTTTGCTAGAAAAGCCCTAAGGTACAAGTTGGATAGGGGCCGTAGGATTTATATTAAACAGGAAAAAGGCAGTATTATAATAAACAAGAGAAAAGGAATTTAAAAAAACAAAGGAAAAGGCATAGGGATTTCAAACCTTTTAAAATAAACACCACTGATTGACCTTGTTTATTACATAATTTAATGTGTTAATGACTTTCTTAATCAAGGTTGACCCAGTAAAGCCTAGTTTTGCTAGAAAAGCCCTAAGGCACAAGTTGGATAGGGGCCGTAGGATTTATATTAAACAGGAAAAAGGCAGTATTATAATAAACAAGAGAAAAGGAATTTAAAAAAACAAAGGAAAAGGCATAGGGATTTCAAACCTTTTAAAATAAACACCACTGATTGACCTTGTTTATTACATAATTTAATGTGTTAATGACTTTCTTAATCAAGGTTGAGAAAGAGGGAGGTCCAGAACCCCAACCACGGAGAAATAACAAGAGGAAACTATCAAAATTCAAAAAGCACTCCCTCAAAATATTAATTTCTTAATCACCAAATGGACTCAGATCTTTGAGAGAAAGAAAACAAGCTTCTGCTTGTCTTTCTCTGGACTTTAGAATCTCTGCATTGACGCTGCAATTCCATCCTCTAGCCAAAAAGAAAGAATGAGAAATTATAAATAAATAAATATATATATATATATATATATTAAAAAGAAAGAAAGAAAGGTTACATTTCATCATCAAGAAGACCAACCCTCATCAAGACTATTGTAATAGAGCTGGTAAAGATGGTCCTAATAACAGGATAAACATGGACTCTCTGTGCTTAAATACATAAATTAATATGGTATTATTGGTTGGTGCTAGCTACTGCTAGTGCTAGCTAGCTCAATTGATTTCTTAAAGTATATTTTGAAATGAATTTGACTTGCTAGCTAGGCCCTCTTGGTCTAACAGTGTAACAATTATATGTGGCACATACTAATTGACTTTTTGTTGGGTTATGAACTACAAATACTACTTGCCTCCTTTCTTATAAGGAGATACGAATCACAGTTTGACATATACGCAAAAATAATTCATCAAAAACACAAAAAGAAAAACTTCTGCACACATGTCACACTTGTTATTAGCTAGAATATATGAGCTCCTACTTACATGGTAAGGAGAAAAGTATTTTCCATGAAGATACGATACTCTTGTTGGGTTCAGTTACCAATGTTAATGGTGTACCCCACATGTATTGTCTTCCATATATGTATGGTGAGAAAGAAATCCAAGTTATACATAATTGTGGCAAAGTCCAATCAATATTCTGAATCCAAAGAGTACAGACTTCTGGTTTCAACACCCTCTACAGTTTCGAAGTCATTTCATTTTGCCCTATGCTAGTGCCCACATGATATGCAGAAATTTAGCATTTTTCTCAAAGTATGTTAAGATAAAACAATTTTTGTTCAGAAGTCAGAAAAGTGATCTATATAGATCTTCATTGTGTAATCTCTAAAGGTTGTTGTAGTGGTTATAAGTCCTGTCACCTCCTTATAAAATTCTTGTAACTATTTAACTTTTCATGAAATTTGTTGTTTCTTTTTGGTTTTAATTTAGACAGGTCATTATGATTAGTCATCTTGTACAGAGATAAATCTGCAGTAAATTAGGAAATTAAATTCAAGACTAAGTCCAAGATTACTTCTTGTGTATTATTTGTAAAACTCATCTTGCAGTCGAAGACTTTTAGATTTCCTTGTAATCTTAGGTTTTTTTGTGTATCGAATCGAGTAGTGTAGAGAAAGTTTTGTAAGTATTGTGTAATGATTCAATGAAAGATTGGCTCAGTGGCCTCATGATCTCATTCTCATTCTTTTCTTGTCTCCTCATTATTCTTTCAAATTAACCAGCAACAACTTGCTACCAGCTGCATACACAGTCTTAGCATTGTTTCATACATCAGTAAATATCTGATGATTAGGAGTAGAAAACATTGGATACTGGTTCTTAGGTAATTGTAAGCATATTTGTGTTGCCCTTAACACATGTCACCCAGCCAGCAAATAGCTTTCAGTCTATTAAGAAGAATTAAGATAAGGGTGACTTTCACTTAAAGCATGTATAAAGAATTGGAAGCTTGAGCTTTGTATAATACCTATATCGTCACAAGGGTTGACAAATTACGATGCGAAGGAGGACTTGCAATAACATAATTAACATCAAATGCATTTTCAATAATCCACAACGAGACAGCAAAGACCAATTGATTAAGCTTGACAAATGCCTCTTAATTATAAATTATTGAAGCTGTTGCTATCTTTGAGTCCTCCATGCACTTTATGTAAAATGATGCGCAAAGACGCTACAAATGGACGCAGTTGCTGAGCTCATACCAGTCTCAAGTCTCTCTGCCCCATCCTTCAAGTCATCAACAATTGTCAAACTGTCCTTGTTAATGTTTTTTCAAATTTGACAGCAAAAGAACATAATGTAACAAATTTTTTAGTCTTCTAGCACCCAACGTTTTGGTTGAATATCCATCCCACTTGATATCAGAAAGCTCATTATTTACCGGTTAAGGGTAACATACACTGGGGATTCGAACTTAGAAACTCTTCTGAGGTTGGGAAAAGAAATACCATTAAACTAATAGCTATTTGGTGACAATGATATCACATTAACATTTTCCAGTTTTCCTCTACTGCAAAGAACACACCAAAAAGGAAATGGGGATTCCGAGAATTGAACTCGGGACCTTTCGCTCCCTAAGCGAGCATCCTACCACTGGACTAAATCCCCTGAGTTAACTGCATGTTGCATAAAAAGCCTGAAATTGATGATAGGATGTGGTCCTCCATTTTTGGCAATTAGCTCAACACCTCTGCAGTGAGGTACAATCCAAGATTTATCAGCAAAAAACGAGCAGTAGGTGTTGAATTTCCTTACTGCAATGCCATGAGGTAACTGCATATCATTGTCTGTTTTTTACGTCTTGTATGGACCATTTAGATTTACCGCTCCCTAGCTGGTGCTATTGTACTGATTTTGTACCATCTGTATCTTAGAAATATTACAATATCATGAAGTCAATTGGCACGTGCGAACTTTGACTTTATATACAAAAAGTCTTTGGAGTGTGTTAGGTACCGTACATGGGAAATAGTTTTTTTTTTTTTTTTAATCAATGGCAAATAGTATTCTCCGGAGGGCAAGGAGTTGGAAATTGATGGTGTCACAGAATTTGACCCCATAGATTTTGTATATAGAGAGAATAGAGAGTTGGTAATGCCAAGCCAATTTGCCCTACAACTTAGACTTGGATAGTTTAATCGTTTAGCCAAAACTCATATCAATGTCATATTTCTCAAACTCGAATATGAGCAAAATTTTATTCATCCAAGTCAACCAGGTTCTTAATTATCTTGATGAATCAAACTTCGGTGGGTATTGCGTAGTTGGTAGGGACAAGAATAAGTAACACAAATAAGAGTATAGGTCTTAATCTCATACATTATTAATTTGCATATGCATGTTTTGCATTGTTTGGTCATGATGTTTTGGTAAAAGTGAAGATATTTTAGAATGTATATAATGGAGGCATATATATACATTATACATATATCTATGGCTAGTCCTTGTTGATGGATCGCAAATACGTGTAGTAGGTACGAAATGCAATGATAACCCTTATGCTGACACTTGGTTCGATAATGACCAAGCTCTCTCAAATTGTCAAACAAACAAAAAAAAACACAAAGCACAAAAGAAAGAGTAAATGTGACTAGACATGGATAGTGTATATCCATCCACTTTTGCGAAGGAGGTATGTAAACTTATACTTTAGTATACTTATTACGGCGTCACATAATAATATACAACTCGATTTGATTACCAAAGTATAGTTTTCGCAAATTTTGTTTAAACTTGATTAATAAGAATTGAGGAAGTTGGTAATTATCATTAAAAGGAAACTTCTCATAAATTTAACAGTTATAACATGTTTGTGTATGGTTAATAGGTTCTAGCCCAGTAAAATCCTGACTTGCATATCAATGATCTCAAGTTCGAATCTTTATGGCACGTTGATAGTGCGTGTGTGAGAAACCCCTCGCTTATATTCAAAACATGTTTGTGTATGGGTGTAACATATGGCCTATATGGGAAGCACACAACACATAGCCTATAGCCCTTATACATAGCTCTCTCCTTCTGTGTAACGCAACTAAGCTCTCGTCATTTTGCACTTCTTTACCTTCATATGGTAAAAACTCAAAGCAACAGATGGTGAGTGTCACTCGAATTGAGTGAATCAAGTTATATTTTGTGGTATTTGTTTATGATCGTGTAGTTTTATGGTTTTACTCTTGTTGACCAAAAATTTGCATCAACGGTTTGGTACCATTAGTAGAAAAAGATATCTAAAATTGTATCAGCTTTCTAATCCTAATACACTTTATCCTCCTCTGTTTGTTTGTGTGTTGGTGGGCGCGGTCCAATCTGGTTCCATCTCACACCAGAATCGGTATTGGTACTATTGAGCAGGTGCGGTTCGGTTGGTTTTGGTGAAAAAATTTTTTATGAAATCGGACGGTTAGGTTTAAACCAATTCCGTTGCAATATTCGATTTTCCCGATTTTGGATTGGATTTTTTTTTTTTTCCAAATTTTTTTTTTCAAATTTCAACTAAAATTTTATTTGAGATTTTCTATTTAAACCCCACACTTCTCTTAGTTCACCCCATATTCTAAGTTCACCCCAACTTTTAATTTAAATTTTCACAATTTCTAAGAAAACCCCACTATCTTCCCAAACTACCCTTAAATACACCCCAAACTGAATAAAAAATAATAAAAAATTTCTATTTAAACCCCACAAGCTACCCTTAGTATAACATAAAGAAAAATTCAAGCTACCCAATACTGATATTCCAAAAGTGACAATAATATTACTGGTGATACCTAGAGAACAAATTGATTCTAATATTGACGTTTCATTTGCTGCAAACAAGTGTCAATTTAACGATTGAATGTTGCCAGATAGTTCTAATATTAAATTGACACTTTGCACTAGGAGTAGGCCATCTTATCGGCCACCAATGGAGAATACATTGAAGCTTTTATCAGAGTGGAAAAGCAACAAGAAAAATAACCCAACTATTGAAGTAGCAGCAGCAGGATTATGATTTTAGATGCATACTGGAATTCCAAAAGTGACAATAATATTACTGTTCCCAGAAAAAAAAAAAAAAAAACACAAACAAATGGAACCCCAAATT
>NW_018921498.1:324268-373277 GCF_002207925.1 Prunus avium
GTGGGGTGTGTGTATAGATGTACTAGGGTTAAGTATTACGTTGGACGACTTTTTTGTCTTTTTACACAATAATAAAACTTATAGTTTAATAATTTAAGTATTGGGGTGAACTAAGAGAAGTGTGGGGTTTAAATAGAAAATCTCATTTTATTTTTTGTGCTTAAAAATTCACAAATTATTCAATTTCAAGCAAAGAGAGATGATTGGGCCTAAAAAAGAAAGGTACTTTGAAGTTGGGCTTGGGGAAATATTAGTTATGGGATTAGAAATTTAACATTGGATTTTTTTAAAAAAAATTGAAATTAAAAAAAAAAGCAAGTGGTCTGGTCCGATTCGGTTTGGTTTTGCAAGGTGTGAAATCAACATCGAAACCAATTTAAACAGGTCCGATCTAGTTCGGTGTTGGTTTGTTGACTTTTTAGTCAACACGATTTTTTTCTAGTTGTTTCAATTCGGTACGGCTCAATGTTCCAATTTTCCGATCTCGATGCCCACCCCTGGCCAATTTTGAAGCCCACAAGTGGAAAAGGCCAAAACTTGTGCCTATATAAGGGCTCTCTCCATCACTCAAGTGCTACCGATTTATTTTTTATTTTTTTTATACAAGAAATATTAAGAGAAGGGGATTCGAACCTAGAACCTTCGGTTTAGAGATAAAAACTCTTAACAACTTGACCTCCAAGCCTCTTGCATGTCCCATCCTTTTAATCAAATAAACTATTCTTCTTTATGTCTTTCCTCCAAATTACATTGCCACATCCCAAAACCAATATAGACATAAAGGCTCATCACTTTCTAAAAGCTCACCTTGGCAAAAGTCTCTTAATTATAAAGTATTGAAGCTGTTGTTATCTTTGAGTCCTCCATGCACCCTCTGTAAAGTAACGTACAAAGACTCTGCAGATGGCCGCAGATGCTGAGCTCGTCAGACTCAACCCTCTATGCCCCATCTCCTTCAAGTCATCAACAATTGTCAAACTCTCCTTGTCATAACAAGTTTTAGCCTTTTAGCACCCAAAATATTGTTGAATATCCATTAATTCCACTTGGTACCACGCATGGAGTTCTTGTTCCAAAGGTAACCCATGCTTCGTAGCTCTAGGGCCATCTCGAATGCAAAGGGACTAAACCTAAATTTTGGAATTTTAGCCCAAATTATTACCCAGCTGGTTTTTTTTCAGGCGGAATTTGGGACTATTTAGCAGTCTAGGCAATATTTTTGTGGGGCCCAAACTGAACCCACTTGAAGGAGCAGGCGCATCATGCCAAAAAGTCATCCATTTTCACTTATTAAAACTAGACACATGGCATTTGCCGGAGCATTGACCGCTTGCATCCAAGGGTTGTATTTGAACTTGCTCCATTTGGTTTTTTTATTATTATTTTCAAGTGAAATAATTTTATGTTTATTTTTTTACTATGCTCCTGTGTTCATTTTCAAGTGAAATAATTTTATGGTTGTATTTGAACTTGCTCCTTTTGGTATTTTTTACTATGCTCCTGCACTCATTCTCATTTTAAGTGAAATAATTTTATGTTTGTGAAATTTCAATTTTTTTTTAAATGTATAAACATTCAGAAAAATAAATCACAAAGTTCCCCAAAAAAAAAAAGTTAAATCGTTTTTAAACAATTTAATAAAGTTGCGGACTCAAATTTTGAGTCAGCAGGGTTTGGGGAAAAATCTGTTTGAGTTCGGACAATACTTGAATAGTTGTATTTTGATATGGGAAAATTTGGGTTTGAGTCCTCTAGGGTTGGAGATGGCCTAACCATTTCACAATATTGACATGTGCCTAGCTCTTATATTTTGGCATATTTACATTTAACATTTTGCAGTTTTTTCACTACTGCAAAGATCATAAAAAGGAAATGGGGATTCCGAGAATTGAACTCGGGACCTTTCGCTCCCTAAGCGAGCATCCTACCACTGGACTAAATCCCCTGAGTAGTCTGTATGTTGCCAAAAAAGATTCAAATTGATGATAGAATAGGATGTGGTCCTCCATTTTTGGCAATTAGCTCAACACCTTTGCAGTGAACTACAATCCAAATTTTATCAGCAGAAACCAGAGGTAGGTCTTTAGTTTCCCTACTGTAAAATGCCATGAGGTAACTGCATTATTGTCTGTTTTTGACTGGTGGTATTGACCAGTGAGATTTCTAGCTTTTTATGCTGTAAATTAGAAGTCTGTCACCAAGCAATAGATGGCTATATGAAAACATTATTGCAACACTGCCCAAAACACCTCAAACATCTTAAGCCATTTGAATTTCAAAGGTCAATGCAAACGAAGATTGCCTAAATTGTCCAGTATTTGCCACTGTTCATGTCAAACAAAATGTGTGATAGTCCGGGGTACAAATTCGATCAAATATTCAGATACTTTATACATATATGCTTTTAGAGTTTCTACATAAAACACACTCAAGCCAGACTTCAATGATGTAAGGAGGTTCTTAAAAATAATCATATGCTTTTCACATTCCAAGAGCCAAAGCATAAGCCTGACATACAAACAGATGTTCGTAGCTAACATACCCAGCAGAGGCCCAAAATAAAATAAAATAACGAATAACGAAATAGGTTCAATTGTGTAAAAAATTTAAGTATAATGCACCATTATCCTCTCAAGATATAGCTTTAATAACAATTAATTTATATACATGCCCTTCAAACGAGACCTTGGTTCAGCTTCGATATCAGTACCGTTGTGATCTCAACCAAATTACTAAAACCTGTAAAAGACAGCCAAAGTAATTGCTTTATTACAGTGTCACAAAACAGTAATAGCATACAAGTGTAGTTGAAAAAAGAAAAATAAACTCACATTTTGGTCGTGCCATCATGGCTCCGGTTGGTGTATGATGAAGCCCCTTCCAGGCAAAAGCCACTCAAAAGTGCATTATCCGGCACTTCTCAAAGAGCATTACCATTTCACAGCAGTATACAAAGGGTACCTTAAATATGAACCAAGGCATAATATTACACTATTAGCCTTAATATACTTTTAAACCAGTGGTGGCCTTAAACTGCAAAATCTATGCTTCAATTTATTTTCCTCTTTGGCTAAGTCCTGGCTAACATACAATGCAAGAAGTGAATCAACTGCATCAAGACTGGAATTATTTCACATTCATTGCAGCAGCCATAGTCCTTAGCTTCTGAGAGATTTCAGAAAATGATGGCCTCTGAGAAGGCTCAGAGGCCCAACAACTTTCCATCAAAGATTTCCATTCAGGATCACACCAAGTGGGAATTTGCGGACGCAATGTGTTGTTCACAATTCCTCCTGCAAATAAGACAAAGAAACAGATTAAAGAACAAAATTAAATATTGTGTATACTTGGCTTGAATGGTTCAAATTGTGGATGACATACGATAATGAATGCCTAGAAAAATAGGCTGATTGAAAGCATGCAAGCGATTTAATTAAAAAACTTAAGCATGCCAACAGGACTTTGTAAGAGATGTTGTCACATAATAAATCATGGACTAGTGTCTGGATGGAGACAGCAAGATGACTGTAGTCAAACAATGCAAAATTGCCAATAGAAAAGGATAAGGATAGCTTTCTTTTTCCTCCTAAGCATATACAAATACAATTTAGAGTTTACATGTTACTCCGTGTAGTGTTAAACTTGTTACAACAGCAGCTTACAACGTATCAAAATGGACAGTGGAAAGAAAATATAATAGTGACTACAAGTCTGGGATCATATTACTACCAGGTCAGAGAAACAAAACACGAAAACAAATTGCAAAGAATATAGTTGGTAAATAAGGTAAGAGTGTCAAACCAGCTCAAACATTTTATAATTGCCAAGTGTAAGTAAATAGTCTTAAAAACAACAGAGCATTCTTTAAGAACAAATCAACATTTTCAATTATTGTAACCCAAAAGCAATGACTGAAAAGTCCAGCAACAAATGGAAAGCTACTTCGTAGTGTCTATCAGTTGTATATATGAAGTGAGTCAAAAACAGAATTCAGCTAGAAGATATGAATCAAAATGTGATCCCATATGAGCTAGCATTAAACACAGATTATCTGTAGCTAAGGTTATAAGTAACTTCTCGGAGATTGATGTTATTTTATTAAATAAATGATGACAGTGACCTCACCTTTTGAACAAAATGGAGGGAATCATATTATGGTAAAATAAGTAGAATATAAACCTACAAATTATTGGTTCTTACCAATTATAGAAGCACAATGCATATCCGTATATGGCTCATCCCCCGTAAGCAGTTCCCACATAACAATTCCAAACGAGTAAACATCAATCTACAAAATGGAAAATGACAACACATGAAATAACAAACTAAAGACTAATATACTAATCATTCTTCTGGGAGAGCCAAAAACTTCTACATATGTGCCAAGGGTAGCATCACTTGCCTTTTCTGTTACCATGTTACTTTTCCCACTAAGAAGTTCAGGTGCCATCCAAGGCAAAGTTCCACGAACACCTCCAGACACTAAAGTGTGTTGTTTTACTTTGGATAATCCCAAATCACCAATCTAAAGAACATGCACACATCATGTGAGTTCCCAACACAAAGCATGCTTAGAAAAAGTGTAATGGAGCTGGAAACTAAGAGTCGAGAGGAGGTGACAGATCTGTATTTAAATCAGCCAAACCTTACATACAGGCCGCTGTGGATCTCTCATGTTTACTAAAAGATTTTCACACTTTAAGTCAAAATGTACTATATTTCTCCCGTGCAGATACTCCATTCCAAATGCAGCATCCATAGCTATGATCAATCTTTTACGACGATCAATTGTTCTGATCAATGACACAATGAAAAGATTATCATATGCTTGAGCGATGAATAAGGCCTTCAAATATAGAAATTGAGAAGAGAACAACAGAACAAATTAGAAATGTTGCTTCCTAGAAAATACACTAGATACCTGTCTTTTTTCTGCAAAAACTGTTTCAAAGATCCATTAACCATGAATTCAGTCACTGTTGCTAAAGACCCATCAGGACCGTCACGCACAATACCATAGAAAGAAACAACATTCGGGTGATGCAATGAACCAAGTATCAAAGCCTCCTTCCAGAAATCTGCAATCTGTCACAGCAACAAAGAAAACCTTGCATTACATAGCCACAGATAATAATAACAGAATTAAATACTATTTCCAGAAGTATAATTTCTCTCCGGACAATTTCATTTCAATGACAAAAGTTCTAAAAAGTGAATAATATGTAATAACCATGATGATAGCTAGCATGCAGTCACTGTTTTTTTCTCTCTGTGGCACTAATTTGCAGGAACCAGAATATCATATAAAATGTCAGAACTAACAATATATCACACAAACCACAAACTGGGGAAGCAAGGCAGTGTTCTGTAATAGGTCAATAGCAACTGTAATAATCTAGATTGGAAGAGTGCTAAGATCCTACCAAGCGTTCTCTTTCTGATGGTCTCCCAGCAAAACAGCTGGATTTTATTCTCTTTATCGCTACATCAGACCCCTTCCACTTCCCATGAAAAACAGCCCCATAAGTTCCAGAACCCAATTCTCGAATCTCCTCTAGATCATCATTCTTTATTGTCTGTCCAAAGAACAATCATACAGTTTAAAGAAAACCACATGAAAGACCAAGACAAATAGTATGAGAAATAATGAGGATAAGCCAATGATGACTCTAGGATTTAAGAATTACATAAGATTGAAGCAAACAGACCTGCAATCCCTTGGAAATAGCTTCTGCCTCAGCCTTCGTTGGCTCAATTTTGGAATTGTTCAGATAATCGTTATCAGAATCCAATTCCCCATCTCCAGGAGTGTTCTATAACACAACAGTGCATTAAGAAGAGAAAACAGATAACTACAGAACAATTTCTCATTTTAGATATTTAACTTAGTTCTCACCACTCGTTCCAAATTGTTTGCAGCTGCTTCTTCGGCTATTGAACTATCCTTCTCAGGATCTCCACTTTCTTTAACATTGGCTTTCACCTCCTCAGCCTCTTCTAATGCAGCTCTTTTTACAGAAGCCATCAACTCAGGTATGAAACTCAAATGGCTAACAGAAAGCTTTGGAACTTCAGGAGTAGAATGATCATTGTCACTAGTTTTGACAACATCACCACTTACTTCAGTAAGCTTAGGGAAATTTGAATTTATCAACTCAGGAGATACCATTTCATAATTTTTATCAGAAAATTTGTTCTGACTTATACCCTGCATGTCAGAGTTCTCTAGCTTCTCCACAAGATTTACCTCCTTTTCTTCTCCAGGCAAACTTTCCCCCTCCAACCTCACAACTCCAGTAACGTGGTCTAAAGGAATAGCACAATTTTGCATATCAGGTGCGGGTTGAGTAGGGTCTGAAGGAAATGGAGGACGATTTTCCTGACCAAGTGTGTTTGGATTAAACTTCATAGTGTGGCCATACGAATAGTCCGTAACAACTTTTCCATCAAAACCTAACATTTGCTGCGAGGAGTCAGCCCAAATATTTTGATTGTCTACTGCAAGGCCCAACCTTGGACTATCCTCATGCCTGAGAAATCCTGGGTTAACAGAACCATTCACTTGTGGAGCAGAATTGGACGCTTCATAAGAGGGCGCAGCATGCATTGGGCTCTGAACATTTCTCCATACTGCAGGTCCCGGTACATGTCCATGAGACACCGGGTAGAGATTATCTCCTCCATAGGCATAAGGAGGATTCCCATAACGAACCCCATGCTCTTCTGGAGCAGTAACATGTACATGGGATGGAGCAGGCACAGGTCGGTCATGAAACACTTCATTTCCAATTTCAGGTCCAACACGCTGATGAACATAATTTGAAGAGACGTGATGGCCATCAACCATATTACTAGGACCAAGAGGCAAATTCATGCTGGGACCATCTACAATGTAGTGATCATTCAATTTCCCAGCTCCAGAGACATGTGGTCTTGCTTCCTCAGTCCGACAATTCAAATGATGATGTGGAATCCATCCTCTTTCATGATTTGGAGTCTCATTATAAAGAGATGGAGGACCATTATTCTGTTCACTTGCGTATATCTCATGGTGCAACTTTGCATCTGAATTCATCATGAAACTTTCTCTATTTGGAGGACACTCAGTGCTTGGGTTAGCAACCTGGTGAAATCCATTCACCATGTTGGATTGCTCAAAATGTGGTTGGTTTCTCTGGAAATTCATCCGGCAATGCTCACAAATACTGTTTCCTTCGAGAACATTTGTTCCATGAAAGATGTTACCAGGAAAGCCCGACTTTTCACCAGATATAGCTCCACTTGGAAGCCACACAACATTCTCAGAATATTGTGTTTGGTGTTCATATGCAGGCTGATGATTCAATGGCTGTCGTGCATATTCTTCAGGCATTCTATCTAAACATTTATCAGGTAAATCTGGAAATGGAATACGGTACCGTGCAGAGGAAGGAGAAGATGGAAATTCTGGCATTGGTCTTGGATCAAGATGCCCATGATGCCTAGGAGAATAGTATGCAGGACTCCAAGGAGCTTCCATTTCGTTATACCTCTGAGTAATCGGTTGATGGTGTTGCCCTGATCCTATATGAGGTATCTTGAGGTGATGCAAGTTATATTGAGGTGCGGACATATCACAACTTCTCTGAAGGCCACCCTCAAGACTTATTGGGCTAAAAAACTGTTCAGCTATATGGATATCATCAACTGGATTAATAAAAGGGGACTCAGGATGCTGCTTCCTAAAGTCGGAACCATCATTTAAATTATTGAGAGCATCGACATACCTCCTCTCATTATCCCTTTCATCTCCCTCATAGTGTGATGATCCATCTTGGTCCGGATGCGAAAACAGAAAAATCCTGAGCCTAGTGAAACCATCACCAGAGCCCAGCTTATCATACTCTTCCATCATATTAGTCACATCATCATCGTTCACAACCGAGACAAGTGCGTCAAGATCTTCATCAGGTTGCTGGTACTTGAGCACTGCTGCCCCTTCATAAAGCTCCCTCATCTTGTTCATCAACTCCTCATACTTAATATCTCGTGGAACACTCACAATTCGTGTCTCTCCACCCACATACCGGAGCTTCCCATCTTGTGGGCGAGGCAATATACTACCTGAAAAGCTACATAGAAATTTAACACGTGGGCTCTCCTCATTCCAATTAGGGCTCGAAACAGCCGTGGAATTAGAACCAAAATGAGGGGTAGCGGAAGGGCTATCCATCAAGTACACAGCTTGATGAGGGTGTTGCTGATCAATTGGGTTCTCAGACTCGCTCAAGCACGCAATTCCTTTATTACACATGAGTAACACTCACACCATATATATTTCAAATTTTGAAGATTTGAGCCGATAATTATAAGCATGTTCTTCAACTTCACTAGCCGAAATTGAGAAATCCTCCATTTATAACAACTCCATCAAAACCACACAAAACCATAACATTTCCGAACACCAATCACGGCCACCATCGAAACAATCACCAAAACCAACAAAATAAGATCAAAACAACCAAATTTCAGCCAACAGCCAATCAAAATCACACCACCACACCCCAAAAGTCTCAAACTTTATCAAACTAGATCCAAATTTAATACCCAGATCAACAACTTCCCACAGAAACAAGAATTGGGTACCTGAAAATGGGGAAACTGGGCAATCCCAGATGCTAAAACTCAATACCCAATCGAAAACAGAGCCCCAAGGAATCTTCTGTGCCACTTAGACGCGTCTTCAGCCCCCTCTGCCTTAGTTGCGAGCCTACGATCAAGCAGAGCAAAGAGAGTTGGAGAGGCGTGGAAAGTAAGAGTAATTTAGGCTCTGTGAATGAGGTGAAGAAGATGATGGTGATGATGAAAGGGGAAGGAGATGAAGGTGAAGATGAAGGACCGCCATAGGCGTAGTGGCTTGGTTCGCTTGGCTTTGGGTCGCGTGACTCCAAGATGCGATGCCTGCTTGCCAGGTAGCGTGCCACGTGGCACCACCTGATTTTCGCGTTCTCCTCTAGCATCTTATTTATCTCCTCAGGAATTTGGGATATGCCTTGAGTTGAGCCTACATCACGTGCGCTGCAACCTGCGACGTTGATTTTCCCCTTTCCTCATTGCGTTGTGATTTTTTTTAGATTTTCTATTTAAATCTCACACTTCTCTTAGTTCACCCCATATTCTAAGTTCATCTCATCTTTTAATTTAAATTTTCACAATTTCTAAGAAAACCCCACTATCTTCCCAAACTACCCTTAAATACATACCAAACTGAAAAAATAAGAAATAAAAGAAATTTTCTATTTAAACCCCACAATTTTCTTTGTTCTCAGCAAAAAAAACACAAACAAATAGAACCCTAATCCCGAAATTTAATACTTTCTAGAGAAAGAGAACAACTTTACCTCTCTCCAAGAACTGTAACTGGAATTCAAACACTTGGGTATTGTTGAGTTGATAATCAACAAGCCTTTCCATCAACTCCCACGCATATTTAAAGAGGTAGGCTCGTCAATTTTCTATGTCTTTAAAAAAGAAGAGTAATCTGGCAATAGGATATAGAAGAGTTTGTATTTTTCTAAAATTTGATATGAAGAGTGGTGGGGTGTGTGGGGTGTGGGGTGTGTGTATAGATGTACTAGGGTTAATTATTAAGTTGGATGACTTTTTTTGTCTTTTTACACAATAATAAAACTTACAGCTTAATGATTTAAGTATTGGGGTAAACAAAGAGAAGTTCGGGGTTTAAATAGAAAATCTCTTTTTTTTTTCTTTAGTTTTAAATGGCTATTCTCTTTTAATACAATCGACAGTCTCAATTATGAATGGAGGAATATTTTTCACATACACTACCAACATGTCATGAGATCCGAATATGAGACCATTGTTCTGCAATTTAAAGAATTTTTTAACTGGACTAGACCCCATTGGCAAATAAAGCCTTTTTAAATTTCTAATATTGTAAAGAAAAATCTTCTACATTTCAATGTAAAAAGATTTTTATATCATGGAAGTGAAGTATTTGTTTGTTTCTTTGAGAGAAAAGGGATTTCATTCATAACCCAAAAAATTCATACAGAGATCCGCACGAAATAAATTTATGTACGATTACCCAATTGATGCAGTCTTATAATACTGATAAGAAACAGATTTTTGTACGAGAAGGTAAAAAAAATATATATAAATTATGTATTCCTCGCATTAAATAAGTTATGAGATAATCAAAAGTTACCAACTTCTTGAAAAGCCTTACCTTTTTTCTATTTTCTTTGCACCCTTAACAAGTTAGATTATTGTTCTTATTTTATGTTAAATTCTTTGAACTTATTACAAACTCATTTGGGATGCTTCAATAAGAAGCAATTTTACTAAGACCAAAAAAAAAATTGGTTTGATGCCTCATAGGGCTTAGGCTAGGTTTGGGCTGGGCTTTTAGGGCTTAGGCTAGGTTTGGGTTGGGCTTTTAGGGATTTTGCATTAAGCTGTGTTAGGCATGGTTTCATTACTTCGGTTAAATCCCGCCCACACAGGGCAGATGATTTGAGCTTGACCGGACTGGGCTGGGCTAGGCCTTGCCAATGAATTTTTTAATTACAAAGAAAATTAGTAGGCCACATTGGATGTTCGTTGTATACATCACTTGCCACATAATACAGTATTCAAATGTGATACAAAAATATGGTCTTTTTCTTTTTAGCATTATACTCACAACATACCTTTTTTAAAATTTAAACACAAGAAAAAAAGTCCAATCATTATCTAGCAGACAACCCAAAAATCAGGTTGGGTGGATGTGAAACCCCGTATTTATAAAATTATATAATTTGAAGATGTAATATTTTGCCATTTAATTTATAAATTATATATATATATATATATATATTATTTGCATGGTAGTGTGCATGTTGAGGTCAATCTTAGTATATTTTGATAGATATTTAAGTTGAGTGATAGATTTGGACAAACCTTCTTGTCATAAATTATATTGTATGTTATTGAAAACTTAGGAGTTAAGGCTTAAAAGATATTTTTGGTATTAGCATGAGGTGTTAGATCAAGAGTATTGTAGCTAGAGATGGTGCCACCATTCTTGCTAGGTGGCAAAGATTGGAGATAACATCAAGTTATTGTTATCCTATATTGTTGCCGCCAAGAATATTAACCAATGAGGGATTTCTTGTCGCCTACTTCTACTATTATAAATAGGAGTCTACATTTACAAATGGTTTACTACATCTAGAGAAAGACATGCATAGTTTGCATGAGAAATGAGAGAGAAAGTAAGAGAGAAAGAAGGAGTGAGAGTGGTGATGAAACTCTTGGAGCTTGGTTTGAGTGATAGTATATGAAGATAGGTAAATGGGTTGTCTTGCCAATTTATTTTAAGGGCTCTCATTATCGAGGTGAGTGGTTTATGTAACGTGTTCTAAAAGTTCTTATTTTGCGATAAAATATAAAAACCATGAATTATCGTGGATTTGTTCTATTTACAAATATCTCTCTATTTCAAGTTAAGCATGTCTAATTTGGTGCAATCTTTCACACTATACATATATTGATTGGAATATTTATGAAGTATGTATTATTCATGGAACATGAGAATTTCAATGTTGGAGTATCCGAGGGGTCTAGGGGTCGCATGATTGGTTATATGCTATGAAGGATAATCGAGATATGAAGGGATGATGTGATATGATCTGGATTGGTATATCTTTTCATGATATTTTCTAGAGTGTGTAAAACGGCATTGCTAGACTGGCATATTACATAATCTACTCACTGAGCAGTTGTTGCTCATCCCTCACCTTGTTTAATTTTTCAGATGAATTAGTGGGCAAGACAAAGACTAAATCAGTTGAAGCTGAATTAGATGAGAGTGATAGAGCTTTATTTATTAATTGTAAAGTTGTAAGATTTTGGGAGCTACTTTTATAAGAAAAGTTTATTTTATGTCCAGGCTTCTTTTTATTTTACTTTTTATTTTCTCACGCACAGGGCGTGGGGTTTCCACCGACCCCCTGGTCCAGGGCGTGACAGTGGAATTGGCATATTGGGCACAAACTGGTTTTGTATTCAATTTTTTAATGGATTTTAAAGAAGTTTAAATATCTAAGGGTATTTTATGGCTTCAGATCCTCTATCCATGTTTTTCTCTATTCCTCCCTGTTCCTACTTTAATTTTTTGACATCTGACACCCCACTTAAACCCACTTAAACTCTGTTATTTGTGCAAAGGACGCACTAGAGCCAAAATGCACAGTTTCTTAGCTATTAAGGTTTGTCAGGTTAAATCCTCACCATTGGTGACTAAATTCCAAAGAAAATTGATGACCTTAAAAGCTGGAAAGTAAGGTCAGTCTTGCTTTAGTTAAAAGTCACAGTTATTTATTGCAAATCATCGGATTTTTTTTTTCTACTACTGGGATATTTGGATATTTATGGTACCAACGTCAGAAAAATCTGGGCATTATTGCTCAGTTCAATTTAGAATTTTGCAAAAGGAACGATCAAGAGGCATTCCAGAACATTGATAACCAAAGGCCAAAAAATGATCAATGCATTATCTGACAAAACTTTTGCCACTTGGGCATTAATGAGGGACTAGTCCAAAAATTGGAAAGATCCAGCATTATTCAATCATCACATTTTTTTTTCCTATAAACACAAGAATGCCTAGACTAGAAAACAGACACCTAACCAACCAACCAACCAATCAAGCAAAAGAAAAACTCAACAATCAATCCCGATTGATCAAAAGAAATTAGAGATCACACAATCTTGCAACTACCAAAAGTAAGCAAGCAGTTTTCCTTAAGAAGCAATCTAGCTCAAGAAGAAGTCCAGAACACCAAGAAAAACCAAGATTTCCCTTGCAATTCAAACAAGGTAAATCAAACAATTCAAAAGAGATTAATTTCTCTTACAAATTTGGTTTAGCAAATTAAATAGATCAAGAAAGTCGGATATTTCATCATTTGAAAACCTTAACAAGACTTTTGAAAGACATCTTAGTGTCTGTCTACCGCGCAAATCTCACGGCCTGGAGTTCCGGGCCGAGGGGATATGCGTTGACACGCGACTTCCTGCTTTTGGGTGCGGTGCGGTTGTGCGCGGGCGTGCCAGCACGGTCTACCGTGCGTCGAGATGTTGATGAGTGTAGGATGGATAAGTGGTGCGCCTGTTTGAACTCGTCTTCTAATCAAACGATTGTAGCCGAGAGAGGAACTAATCTCGGCTGTTAGGTTCACGGCCTGAACTACAAGGCCGTTGAGTGATGGTGTTGGTGGTGGGTTTTGGGCGGTGCTCTGGCGCGTCGCTCAGGGAGCGACGGTCGTATGATATATGGGGTGAGTGAACGAACAACAGGGATGGTGCTCCGGCGCCTTGAAAATCAAGGGTCGTATGATATATTGATGAATGAATTTTCCTTACAGTCTAACACTACTCCTAGGAAAGCAAGTAAAGATATTGAAAGTGCATTACAGGAAAAAATAAGTTGCTCCGTGGGACCCCATAAATCCTGGTGAATCTCGGCCGCCGCCCCGATCATGGACTCTGCGCTTCTGGCCGTGGAGACGCATTTATGGCCTTGATAGCTGGTGACCTAATATCTCAAGCTGTCAGAATTCTTGTGAGAATGTCTACGTCTAATCACTCTGATCCTCATCACCAAATCCTGACTTCAATCACTTCCCACCTTCCTTCGTGCATTAAATGCTTATTCGTGGTTAGTGGGTTTGCTGCATTAAACAGGCACTACTTCATTAAATGAACCATGGGTCCCTGCTATCACGTGATGATCTGACTTTAATATTTCTGGCCGCGATTTTGCTCGGCCTCGGCCTCGGCCCGCAATCGAGGCTGAGATAAACATGCCTTAGCGTTTTTCTTTTGTCTTCAGGAAGGCAAAGCACCTTGGCGAAACGCTGCGTTTTAGCTTCTCGAGAAAGTGCTAGGGTCGAGAAAAAGGGCTCCTTCGGCCAATTCATGGCCGTGATTTATTAGGCACAAACAGTGTCTTAAAATTGTCTAGATAGCATCCAGATCATTCAGAATCAACCAGAACATGTACTCACCTGCAATTCTGCTCACCTTGCTAGCCTCCACATGGCTCAACTTGTTTATAGCTCTACCAATCTCAACACAGGTATCGATTTCCAGTTAATCTCTATTAAGCTAAAGGTGCTGACGAGCAATTCTAGTGCGGAAACATCCAGTCCAGCCTAATCTCAAAACCATCGTTGTGACTGTATTTTTAGCAGAAGTCAAAGTCTAAAACTCTTAGGCCTATCTAGACTTAGCAATCCATTTTATGCTTTGTATTTCATGCAGTTCTACTTGGATGAGTTTGTTATATATTTCATAAATTCGTTTATTTTGCTTTACTTACCACTTTTATCTAGGTAAATTATGAAGTCCTCACCAGTCTGAGGCATAGAAAATAACTCTCTTGGGAGGTTTTCCCACCCAAAATCACAATTGTTTGTCCAAAATCTATTACTTGGGGCGCAAGTATATAAAGTCATTCAAATATTTTAGAACTCTAAAGTTGCTAACAGTGGCACGTTCACATAAAAGAAAGTTAATTCTTGAAACCATTAATGGTCAAAGGGTTAATGGGGAATTTTACTTAAGCTTTGAACAGGTTCAATATATATATATATATATCAAGGGGTAAACAATTTTGAACTAATCACCAGTATATAGATGACAAGTTAGCATTGAGGCACAAAGGTATTGGCTAAAAATAGGACAATGATGAAGGGCTGGAGGTTGGGATAGGGCAAGGGCATGGGCTGGACATCTTTGTACATATAATCTATATATATAAAGCAAAAGTCAGGGAATCGTGAAACATTCAAAATATCAAAAATGCCCTTGGTTAATGCAAACATTAAGAATTGAAATTATTAATTAAATGAGGATAATATGGTAAATTCACACTTTTTCATATTTAAAAAAATTAAAATTAAAAGAAAAATCAGAAAATGGATCCTATTTTTATGGAACACAACTACCCATTATCTTTTTTAATTCTAAAATAAATTTTAAAATTTTTTTAAAAAAAAGCCTCTCGCAAGCGCAGAAGCGCTTGTGAAGAGGCTAGTATACATATATGTATAGTCTCTCAAACAAAATTGCAAAAATAATTAAGATGGTAAAATTTGAAATTTACGGTTAAAATAGCTTAAATGAAATTAAAAATGGATTATTTTGATAGAACCTTTTCGTAAAAAACTATGGTGCATAGCATAACTGTTTTACCTTTTTTTTTTTTATTTACAAAATAGTAGCCCATAAATTTGATGGCGGACCCAAGCTTAGGCTTTGAGTGAGTTGTAGCCCAGAGCCACATTTGAAATTCTAAGTCAAGAACCGATACTCGAATTGATCCAAAGCGGTATGGTTCGGTTTTGGAGCCGAAGTTAACTTTTTTGGTTCAACGTGGTGTTTTTTTCCGGTTTTTAGACTCAGTTTACTGGTTCATCAGTTCAAATGGCCACCCTAGACATAGCTTTGATTTTAATATAGAACTTTGATTATTATGTTTTCTATCTAATACCATTACTGAAACAAGGAAAACAGAGAAAATGGAAAGTTTCTTTTCAAACTGGGAGAACCAAGACAATCTCACAAATATTAAACAACCTTAATTTCTACTACTTTCAAGTCCCAATTTTATTTTCATGAGCTGGGGCACCACATCCTTGATGTCCATTCTTTTCTCTGGCACATCTTCAGAACACCTCAGTCCTATTTCCATGATTGAAAAAATGATGTCTTCTGTGGCATTCATGTCTCTTCCCTCTTCTGTGTTCAATAAACCTATATCTACCACTTCCAGAACCCTATCAGTGAGCGACGCGTTTATCCACTGCCGCAAACTCAATTCTTCAGCAAACATTTCATCTGTAGGCTTCTTTCTCACAATTAGTTCCAACAACATAATCCCAAAGCTATATACATCACCTCTTGTTGACACTATTCCTGCATAACCATACTCTGCAAACAAACATTGATTGTAAAGCAATTATAAGAAGAAAAAAAATTAATCAAGAAATCAACCAAGCATGAACATTCAATATTGAAGTAAAAAATTAATTAAATGACATTCACAATTTTTTCTTCGAGGCTGCCAGTAATGAAAAAAAAATTAAATTCATGTACTCACCTGCAATTCTGCTCACCTTGCTAGCCTCCACATGGCTCAACTTGTTTATAGCTCTACCAATCTCAACACAGGTATCGATTTCCAGTTAATCTCTATTAAGCTAAAGGTGCTGACGAGCAATTCTAGTGCGGAAACATCCAGTCCAGCCTAATCTCAAAACCATCGTTGTGACTGTATTTTTAGCAGAAGTCAAAGTCTAAAACTCTTAGGCCTATCTAGACTTAGCAATCCATTTTATGCTTTGTATTTCATGCAGTTCTACTTGGATGAGTTTGTTATATATTTCATAAATTCGTTTATTTTGCTTTACTTACCACTTTTATCTAGGTAAATTATGAAGTCCTCACCAGTCTGAGGCATAGAAAATAACTCTCTTGGGAGGTTTTCCCACCCAAAATCACAATTGTTTGTCCAAAATCTATTACTTGGGGCGCAAGTATATAAAGTCATTCAAATATTTTAGAACTCTAAAGTTGCTAACAGTGGCACGTTCACATAAAAGAAAGTTAATTCTTGAAACCATTAATGGTCAAAGGGTTAATGGGGAATTTTACTTAAGCTTTGAACAGGTTCAATATATATATATATATATCAAGGGGTAAACAATTTTGAACTAATCACCAGTATATAGATGACAAGTTAGCATTGAGGCACAAAGGTATTGGCTAAAAATAGGACAATGATGAAGGGCTGGAGGTTGGGATAGGGCAAGGGCATGGGCTGGACATCTTTGTACATATAATCTATATATATAAAGCAAAAGTCAGGGAATCGTGAAACATTCAAAATATCAAAAATGCCCTTGGTTAATGCAAACATTAAGAATTGAAATTATTAATTAAATGAGGATAATATGGTAAATTCACACTTTTTCATATTTAAAAAAATTAAAATTAAAAGAAAAATCAGAAAATGGATCCTATTTTTATGGAACACAACTACCCATTATCTTTTTTAATTCTAAAATAATTTTAAATTTTTTTAAAAAAAAAGCCTCTCGCAAGCGCAGAAGCGCTTGTGAAGAGGCTAGTATACATATATGTATAGTCTCTCAAACAAAATTGCAAAAATAATTAAGATGGTAAAATTTGAAATTTACGGTTAAAATAGCTTAAATGAAATTAAAAATGGATTATTTTGATAGAACCTTTTCGTAAAAAACTATGGTGCATAGCATAACTGTTTTACCTTTTTTTTTTTTATTTACAAAATAGTAGCCCATAAATTTGATGGCGGACCCAAGCTTAGGCTTTGAGTGAGTTGTAGCCCAGAGCCACATTTGAAATTCTAAGTCAAGAACCGATTCTCGAATTGATCCAAAGCGGTATGGTTCGGTTTTGGAGCCAAAGTTAACTTTTTTGGTCAACGTGGTGTTTTTTTCCGGTTTTTAGACTCAGTTTACTGGTTCATCAGTTCAAATGGCCACCCTAGACATAGCTTTGATTTTAATATAGAACTTTGATTATTATGTTTTCTATCTAATACCATTACTGAAACAAGGAAAACAGAGAAAATGGAAAGTTTCTTTTCAAACTGGGAGAACCAAGACAATCTCACAAATATTAAACAACCTTAATTTCTACTACTTTCAAGTCCCAATTTTATTTTCATGAGCTGGGGCACCACATCCTTGATGTCCATTCTTTTCTCTGGCACATCTTCAGAACACCTCAGTCCTATTTCCATGATTGAAAAAATGATGTCTTCTGTGGCATTCATGTCTCTTCCCTCTTCTGTGTTCAATAAACCTATATCTACCACTTCCAGAACCCTATCAGTGAGCGACGCGTTTATCCACTGCCGCAAACTCAATTCTTCAGCAAACATTTCATCTGTAGGCTTCTTTCTCACAATTAGTTCCAACAACATAATCCCAAAGCTATATACATCACCTCTTGTTGACACTATTCCTGCATAACCATACTCTGCAAACAAACATTGATTGTAAAGCAATTATAAGAAGAAAAAAAATTAATCAAGAAATCAACCAAGCATGAACATTCAATATTGAAGTAAAAAATTAATTAAATGACATTCACAATTTTTTCTTCGAGGCTGCCAGTAATGAAAAAAAAATTAAATTTACCTGGTGAAATATAACCAAGCGTACCAAGAGTTCTGGTTTGTGTTGCATCCTTAATATTTGCTAAAATTTTAGCAAGGCCGAAGTCTCCCACATGTGCAACCATCTCATCATCCAGAAGGATATTGCTAGGCTTCAAATCACAATGCACCACAAGTTCTGACTGACCATGATGGAGATATTCCAAAGCTAATGCAACATCAACCAACACGCTAACTCTTTGCAAAAGATTTAGACAATAATTGTGAGAGTACAACCACTTCTCAAGGCTACCATTAGACATGTACTGCAACACCAGAGCTCTTACCTCAGGGCTCGAGCAAGAAGTTATCACCTTGACAAGATTTCTATGCCGGATTGCTCGCCACACATTGCATTCTGCATTGAAACTTTTCGAAGCACGTTCCATTTGCATATTTAAAACTTTGACCGCGACAATTGTCCCATCAGATAGAATCCCTTTATACACAGAGCCAAAACTTCCTGCTCCAAGCAAGTTGCTTTCGCAGAAATCATTCGTAGCGCAACGGAGTTCATGATATGATATCATTCTATGCTTTGTTCCCAGTAACTCTTCAGCTGAACTCGAAATTATGCTTGCATTTCCTTTTCGATACTTTGTGCAGATAAAAAAAAGTAGAGCAATGAGAACTATCGTCGATGCAATTACTGGAAGAGTATATTTGAGCAAACGATGAACCCTCTTTGATTTTTGTGCTCTACGACCCTTGCAAGGTGGAACTCCAAAATCTTGCTTCCCACAAAGTGCTCGGTTCTCCAGAAATGATTGAGGAGTGAAGTTGACAAATGGTCCCTCAGAAGGAATTTCCCCAGAGAGCTGATTGAAAGAGAGATTTATGTATTTGAGATATTTGAGTGTTTCCAGAGATTTTGGTATTGCACCTGACAGATTATTGTCGGATAGATCCAAGAATTCCAACCCTTTTAGGTCACCAAAAGTTTGTGGAATAGGTCCCATAAACATGTTGTTTGACATGTTAAAATAGTTTAGGCTTTGAAAAGCTCCAATGTTGCTTGGAATGTTCCCACTGATTTGGTTCCAAGATAAATCTATCCCTTGAAGAGAAATCAAGTTTCTCATTCTTGCAGGTAATTCTCCACTGAAGGAATTGAATGACAAATCTAAGAATAAGAGACTTTCAAGGTTCCATAAATTCACTGGTATTGATGATGTCAAGTTGTTGGAATTGAGGAGAAGTATCTGCAGGTGGTTGAGGTTTCCTATGCAATCCGGGATCAATCCGGATATTTTGTTATTTCCTAGTGATAGTTCTCCCAGATTTCTCGTATGACAAAGCTCATAGGGAATATGTCCTTCAATGCTGTTGTTGTGGAGAACCAATCTCTGCAAGCTCCTCATTCCTCCCAATGATGGCGGCAACTCGAATTGATCCAAAGCGGTATGGTTCGGTTTTGGAGCCGAAGTTAACTTTTTTGGTTCAACGTGGTGTTTTTTTCCGGTTTTTAGACTCAGTTTACTGGTTCATCGGTTCAAATGGCCACCCTAGACATAGCTTTGATTTTAATATAGAACTTTGATTATTATATTTTCTATCTAATACCATTACTGAAACAAGGAAAACAGAGAAAATGGAAAGTTTCTTTTCAAACTGGGAGAACCAAGACAATCTCACAAATATTAAACAACCTTAATTTCTACTACTTTCAAGTCCCAATTTTATTTTCATGAGCTGGGGCACCACATCCTTGATGTCCATTCTTTTCTCTGGCACATCTTCAGAACACCTCAGTCCTATTTCCATGATTGAAAAAATGATGTCTTCTGTGGCATTCATGTCTCTTCCCTCTTCTGTGTTCAATAAACCTATATCTACCACTTCCAGAACCCTATCAGTGAGCGACGCGTTTATCCACTGCCGCAAACTCAATTCTTCAGCAAACATTTCATCTGTAGGCTTCTTTCTCACAATTAGTTCCAACAACATAATCCCAAAGCTATATACATCACCTCTTGTTGACACTATTCCTGCATAACCATACTCTGCAAACAAACATTGATTGTAAAGCAATTATAAGAAGAAAAAAAATTAATCAAGAAATCAACCAAGCATGAACATTCAATATTGAAGTAAAAAATTAATTAAATGACATTCACAATTTTTTCTTCGAGGCTGCCAGTAATGAAAAAAAAATTAAATTTACCTGGTGAAATATAACCAAGCGTACCAAGAGTTCTGGTTTGTGTTGCATCCTTAATATTTGCTAAAATTTTAGCAAGGCCGAAGTCTCCCACATGTGCAACCATCTCATCATCCAGAAGGATATTGCTAGGCTTCAAATCACAATGCACCACAAGTTCTGACTGACCATGATGGAGATATTCCAAAGCTAATGCAACATCAACCAACACGCTAACTCTTTGCAAAAGATTTAGACAATAATTGTGAGAGTACAACCACTTCTCAAGGCTACCATTAGACATGTACTGCAACACCAGAGCTCTTACCTCAGGGCTCGAGCAAGAAGTTATCACCTTGACAAGATTTCTATGCCGGATTGCTCGCCACACATTGCATTCTGCATTGAAACTTTTCGAAGCACGTTCCATTTGCATATTTAAAACTTTGACCGCGACAATTGTCCCATCAGATAGAATCCCTTTATACACAGAGCCAAAACTTCCTGCTCCAAGCAAGTTGCTTTCGCAGAAATCATTCGTAGCGCAACGGAGTTCATGATATGATATCATTCTATGCTTTGTTCCCAGTAACTCTTCAGCTGAACTCGAAATTATGCTTGCATTTCCTTTTCGATACTTACCCTTTTAGGTCACCAAAAGTTTGTGGAATAGGTCCCATAAACATGTTGTTTGACATGTTAAAATAGTTTAGGCTTTGAAAAGCTCCAATGTTGCTTGGAATGTTCCCACTGATTTGGTTCCAAGATAAATCTATCCCTTGAAGAGAAATCAAGTTTCTCATTCTTGCAGGTAATTCTCCACTGAAGGAATTGAATGACAAATCTAAGAATAAGAGACTTTCAAGGTTCCATAAATTCACTGGTATTGATGATGTCAAGTTGTTGGAATTGAGGAGAAGTATCTGCAGGTGGTTGAGGTTTCCTATGCAATCCGGGATCAATCCGGATATTTTGTTATTTCCTAGTGATAGTTCTCCCAGATTTCTCGTATGACAAAGCTCATGGGGAATATGTCCTTCAATGCTGTTGTTGTGGAGAACCAATCTCTGCAAGCTCCTCATTCCTCCCAATGATGGCGGCAAATTTCCACTTATGTTGTTGTGATCCAATGAAAGGAGGGTTAAAGTTGTCAAGGAATCAAGTGTGGTGGGCATTGGACCTTTGATTTGGCAGCCTTGTGCATAAAAATCACGGAGGGACGAATACGAAATATTTCCAAAGGAATCGGGCATAATTCCATTTAGAGGATTATAAGTCACAACTAAACTTTCCAAGGAACTGCAATTAAATAAAGAAGAAAGGAATCTTAGTTGAGGAACTCCAGGTTCTCCTGTTAACTGGTTTTCTGCCACACTAATGATTTTGAGGTACTTTAAGCTGCCAAGATTCAGTGGTATGGATCCATAGAGTAAGTTTGTGTTCATTTGAACTAGGGAAAGCTTAGTAAAATTTCTGCCACACTAATGATTTTGAGGTGCTTTAAGCTGCCAAGATTCAGTGGTATGGATCCATAGAGTAAGTTTGTGTTCATTTGAACTAGGGAAAGCTTAGTAAAATTTGAAAAATAGGATGGGATATTTCCAGTAATTTGATTGAAACCAAGGTCGAGAATTTGTAGGTTAGGAAGCCAAACTCCAGCGATTGAAGGAAAAGTTCCAGAAAGCGAATTATTTTGAGCGTGCAATTCTTGTAAAGAGGAGATGTTAAAAATTTCTTGAGGTATTGCACCTGTTAGGCCATTTGAGGAAAATTCCAAACTACGTATATTCGAAAGATGTCCCAAATCCCTCGGAATGCTTCCTGTAATGTTACTAGAGCTTATCTTGAGTTCGATCAAGCTCGACAAGTTACCTATGGTGGGAGGTATGCTGCCAGTTAGGCTATTAAAGCTAAGAGCAAGGATTTCCAGATTTTGTAAACTCCCAATTGTTTCTGGAATACTTCCCACAAACCTATTGTCTGCTAAACGCAAGTGCACAAGCTTTCTACATTCGTCTATTGCGGAGGGCAAGTGGCCACTGAGTTGGTTGAAAGAAAGACGAATTTTTTGAATATTAGGCCAATAATGGAGGATGATCTCAAGCTTCTGGCAATGATGTAAAGTTGGAGGGATGTTTCCTTGCAACTGGTTATCTTGAAGGATGAGTATCCTCAAGCGACGTAAACGACTGATTTCATGTGGCAGGAATCCAGTGAAACTGTTATTCTGGAGATTAAGTGAGACAAGAAAGGAGAGGTTGCCAATATGAGGGGAGATGGTGCCTTGGAGCCCCATGTAGAAGAGGTCCAAGGCTGTGACTCTTGGCCTGCGTCTACTGCAAGAGACCCCAATCCAATTACAGAAGCTTGTTTTGTTGGTCCAGTTACCACCCAAAACAGTATTGGTGGGGTCAAATGTGAGTTTGGATTTAATGGCAAGCAAAGCAAATTGATCAGTGAAGTTGGAAGGAGAAGATATGACCAACAAGCATGGGCAGTGCACTACTAACAGAAGTACAAAAAGGAAAAGAGATTGTGGCTTCTCCATGACAATGATGAAGATTAAGTTATACCAACCAGGGATGGGGGGGGGCATCCTTTTAAGGCCCTTGATCCTAGAAGCCATTGACAAACAAATCCATAATTAATTAAGCACCCTAACCAAACCGCTAATTTATAAGTTAACATATATAGCATGATGCCGTAAAATGAATCAAAAGATTAATTAATCAAGACTTTGATATTGATATATATGTTCCAATTCCTTAGCCTTGACCTAAAGGAAAATGTGATATATACTGGCAGGCAGTCTCTCTTGAATGAACTTCCATGTTTCGTTTCGTCTGCTTCGAATAAGATAAGTTCTCCAAAATTATGATGCACCCTATTGTATTAGAACCAAATTGTTTAAGCGAAACGGGTAAGATAGACGCAAGCTCTGTGTATATACATGTATACATGTGCAAATTTTTATACACAATCATTAGTTTGAAGAAGTATTTGTACAAGTTCAGAACTGGTAAATTAAGACAACTGATTGCAGTTGCACACGATAATGATTACTATAATGATTTCCTAATCAAGTCATTAACCAATGTGTTGTTGACTTTTACGGTGCAAGAAACTTGAAGACTGGTCTGCTGTTGGTCTCTAATCTTAACTTCCTTTGCCAGGATGGTGCAACTAGCTCCACATATTACTTTTATTAATTAAAAAAAAAAACGAATCAATTGATAATAATGTTTCAGAAAACTGCTTGTTTTGTTTGTTTTTTGGGCTCTTTTTTTTCTTTTCTTATACTTTCTCTTTATCATTCAAGTATTTGTGAAAGTAAATGGTTGTCGTATTATTATTTCAAATATGAATAACAAAGTGAGAAACTACTTGGCAAAATGAGCCTATACATATTCTTTATGTACTAATTTTCAATTTTTGGGCCCTGCTTCACCTGTACATTGCTTTGGCTTTTGAAAAACCTCCTTAATGAGTTGCTCAAGTCATTGCTTTACATAAAAAAATATGTTTTGTTCAACCAAGTAACTTCACAAAGGCCAAACAGTTTTCGCTTCCGATACAGAAGGCCCCCAGAGACAGAAATGAATCAATTGAGCCAGAGGACCATCCTACTGCCACCAGCTTGACACAAAGAACCTACGCCAAGGCTTCAGCCATTAGGGAACGATGAGATAGCTGCTGCTCATAAAGTTCACGGAAAATGCGGTACTTGGCATCATGGTACTTCTTCACCTTAGGGTCTTTGGATGGATGGATGACCTGCCACATGCAGAAAATATATATATTTATAGAAAATGCATACAGAATAAGGGATCCCAGAGTCCACATCTAAAAGGGGGTGGCCTTTCACCACAGATATTTTTATGTATGGAAGTGTTTAGATTGTCATTTTTGGCACCCCTCGAAATAATAATAATAATAATATACGAATGATTGGTGATAGGGTAGCCACCATTGGCACCTCCAAGACCAGTTCAATCTTTGTGACTCAAAAACCACAAAACCCTGGAATTTTCAGAAGAAAAAACGAAAGGGAAAGAAAAAGAACCACGTTTAGCCCTATGCCTCAGAGTAGGCACGGAAACAACTAGATGCAAGCTCTGCCTTGGAAAATGTTGCGAGGTTTCAATTCAGACCTAATATTGTCCCGCAGTGAAAAAACTTTCTCTAAAAATTAATAAAATGATTTCAAAAAACCATTATTAGTACCTGACCCGCCGCATTTAGGGCCTTCATTGCCTCATGCAGACTACAATATTTCCTTGCAGCAACAGCACCAAGAATGGCAGCACCCAAGAGCACAGGCTCACTTTCTCGTGGAAGAATTATAGGGCAACCTGAATGCATCACAGACAGTAGGTCCAAGGTTTATGTACATGCTTAAACAAAGGCTTTTACTTGTGTATTAAAAGGATAATTATTATCATTAAGTTTCATTTGGCCAAACCACATCCTCAGTAGATACATCAACCATATATTCATTTTTTTTCTTCATAAAATCTTAAGCATACAGAGCCAGTTCAAATAAAAGAGAAGCACGATACGATAAATCTTAAAATGATGATAATAAAAGTTCATTCTGAAGAAAAAAGTTTTTTTTTTTATAAAAGAACAATGTAAAGACAAATAAAAAGCATGTTACAAACATAAAGGAGGGGCAGCTGATGTGTATGTTATACAGAGAGAGAGAGAGAGAGAGAGAGAGAGAGAGAGAGAGAGAGAGAACCGATTATATCTGCATGTTCTTGAATGAATAGCGCATTCTTAACAAGGCCTCCACATGCTAGTATTGTGTCAATCTGCAAAGGAAGAAACAGATACTCAAAAAAGGTTACAGGTTTTAGGTTATTTCAGAATTCAATGACTACTCTTTTAAATTCGTAGCCTCCACTCCATTACACTTTGAGAAGTTCAATCGTTTCCCTTTCTCTAGTAACATTTGCATGGTTCCTTTTGTTTTTGAGTTTGGTACCATGGCAGGCTGACGTCCAAACTGGTACAGCACAAATCAAGAGAGAGCCTACTGGAAGCTAAGGTATCACCAACCAAACTTTATTCTCGATAGACACCAAAACACCATCACTTCTAGAGTTTTTATTAGCGCAATTGATGTCTACTTTCATATTACCAAGCATACCGGTTACATATAGTCATAGGTATGTGATCCCTTTCTCCAAGGCAGCAATCTAAAGCATTGAGGCCATTTCAGGTACTCGGTTTGAAATATATTCTAATAACTTTCTCTTTTATACGACAACCTATAAATATTACATGTCATAAATAAAAAGTTCAAAGTCAAAATTATATAAATCATATACTTAATTATATGATTAATTACAATTTTAAAAAACAAATTAAGGCAAAATTGGGTGCTTATTTAAAATAAGAGTAACATTAGTTATAGAAGTAACATACACTATGGGTTCAAGACGAGTTAAAGTGATACTTCTGAATGCGGGGGAGACTGTGTAAATACATTAAAGAATATTATAAGTTTAATAAGAAATGCCCTTTTCTGAACTTATCTATTTAAAAGTGATGTATACAAAATAAAAGAATTGAAAAGCATGCATTCTTACTTCGTGACCATGGGCATTGCAGTGCTCTACAATGTGACGCGTACCATATGCAATACCTTGTACTGTGGCAAGGTACTGAAGAGCCAACTGCTTCTCACTTGTATCAAGTGTTAGGCCACACAACATACCTTTCGCTTTTGGGTCTGCAATTGGCGACCTGGGCCATCACAAACATAGCAGCTTAACTTTCAGCTGAGATGTGTCACACTATGAAAAGTGAAATCAAGATTTCAACGTATAAAGATATACCTGTTCCCGTGAAAATCAGGAAGAACATGCATATCTTCAGTCAAAGAAGCAAGGAATGGACGCTTCAGATCAAGCATCATTGTTTCCAGTATCTTGTTCAGAAGTTCAAACAAAGAAATACCTAGAGAGAGACAGAGACAGTAGCTTAATTTTCCCATGAATGGCATTCAACTCATTTATCTTAGTGCAGCTATTAGCATAAAAAAGTTGAGCAATGGATCTCACGTTGAGAAGCAGCACGATTTGCAAGGTGAGGAGAAGCGACATGGTTTTCTACCATGTAATCCAATAATGCACCAGTAGCACTCTGGCCACCTTCTGTGAGCCAATGTTCGGGTACCATAGCTGAAAATGTTGAAGAGAACAAGAGTAATTAAAGTAAGTGTGCCATTTACAATGACACAACAACCGAAAAATTCTCCTCATAAGGATAGAAGGTTTTGGGTGTTAAAAAATGTAGCAATCACATGATACAATTGATATTAAACTCACACAGAAAAGGATCTATAAATTTCCATACCTGACCAGTATGGACCCCAGACCCCTGGAATAAAAAGCTTGTTCTGTGATATGGCCATATGGCAAGTAGAAGTTCCACAGACTAACACCATACGACGGCGTAGAGCTTCCTTATCAGACTCTGAACATATAGCAGTTATTTAGAAGAATGCATCACCTTTAGGCTAAGAAACTAAATTAGAACAACTAAAAGGAAAACAAATAGGCCTTGTCAACCTTTAGGCTCAGAATCGGACAAAGGCACACTTTCCATTACCCCCACACCACCGGCATGAGCATCAATTAGGGACGTTCCAACAGGAATCCCTGCTACAAGACCTAATTCCTGAAATTCAAATTACTTCAAATATTAAAAAACTAACCACAGAATAGCGGTCAAAAAATTATCATGGTGAATCGCCCTCCAAAGCCCACCAAAAAAGGGATGTGCTCATATTCTAGCAACTAAAATTGTATGCTTAGTTAATGGACCTCAAGGGAGCGCCACTTGAAATCAATGTGAAATCTTCAGTACAAAATATCTTGCCTTCGCAGCAGTTGATGTGAGACCAGAACCCAGAGGATGGCCAGGGAAGGCTACACTTCGTCCTGTTTTCATCTCAAGTTACTAACTGGAGCCAAAAGTCCCAAATGGTAGCACAAGAAATTAAATACTCAAATTGACTTGTATGTTTAAGCAGACTGGAACTATTTTCAGATAAAGACAGTGTTGAGTAGATATACATATATAGAGAACTTAGGTCTACAAGCATTTACCTATCTTAGCATGATGCCCATCTACAAGATCACTCAATCCAATCTCCTCCCAGAAATCATCATCCCATCCACAAGCTTCCATATCTCGAGAATCTTTCTCATTGTTTTGATGCATGTGTGCATGACCAAGATATGTCCACTTGCACACTGTGGTACACAGACTCCGTGTATCATCTCCTGTGGCCCTAAAGTTGTGCAAAAATATAAGATTAATCAATAAATTCACGTCAAACTTGATTAGCCCTAAAGTTTTGAAAAGCTTCACATATCAAATGACTGGCTGGCAGATCCAAGTACCTGTATGATAACCAATCACTCAAGTCCATCCACCTGAAGACCATTGACCAAGAGTCGGGCAGATTTTCTTTCACCCATAGAAGCTGCAAAAGATGGTCTTAATTTGACGGCAAAAAGAACCCATAGAAAATAAATAAATAAATAATTTAGTTCAATAGTTCATGTGCAAAAAGGAAATAAAATAAACTAGCATGCTCACTACTAATCTGTAAAGGTACGTCTATAACTCTATAGCCCTCCTATATAGATTTTTGATACACATGATTATGATTGAGACACCTATGATGTAAGATAGTGGCAGTGAAAGTGGAATATGGTTAAAGAAATAACTCATTAAGGAATCATATAACTTTGTAGCACAGAATACCATGCTATGATCAGACTAGCTGTGTAAGTACCTTTGGAGGCTGCATCTCAGGGGAAAGAGCTCCACCACAGTACTGCAATACAGTTGAGTTACGTGAATTGATCCTTTCAGCTTGTTCTACAGCTCTATGGTCCATCCATACTATTATGTTTCTTCTTGAATCGCCACTCCATGAAACAGTAACAGGAGAGCCTTCGGCATCCACTGCAACTGCAAAGGAAAACCATCTGATCCTGATTAATGATTGTACATAGTTTCTGTCTTTTCTATAGTGCATAACATATAATAATCACTTAAGCAGCTTAAGTAACCAATTATACCCATTAGCACATCATGTTAAAACATAAGGAGAAAGTTACCCACCAAGGGAACAAGTAGCCGCAAACCCCATACCCTTCACTTCTTCCTTGGAAACTTCTGCGAGGGAGCACGCTGCTTTCACAGCTGCACTTATCGCATGCCAAATATCTGTAGAAGATTGCTAATTCGGAGAGGAAATAAAAAGTTAGAAGCAATCATTTCGCTTTCCCTGACACTTGCAATGCCCTCTACATATACTAGCTATAGCGAAATCACCACTATGTATCTATTTAGTTTCCAATATATCATGTAGGGATCAAATTCACCTCTTTTCAAGCCTTACCTCAACGCAATCACCGTCTTTCCAAATCTGTATCGGGCTGCTCGAAGAACCCAGAAGCTTCCCATTTTCATCAAACAGCCCTGCATCCATCACCAATTTAGATTACAGGACTTCACACAACCCAACAACAACTACAGCCGAAGCAAAATTCGCCGCTAAATCGATACAATTATAGTTGTCAAAAGCTTCTTCCTATCTGATATAACTTCAATTAAATATGCCATTGCCAACAACAAATATATTCGAATTTCTTATTTTCTGAGTTAAATAAAAATGGAGGGAGAGAGGAGGAGAGAGGGGACCTGCGCGGGCGCTGCCGGTGCCGACGTCGATGCCGAGGAAGACAGAGCGGGCGGTGGCTGGGACGGTGGAGGTGGTCATCTCGAGAGAGACTGAGCGAGGTTGATATGGATGTTGAGATTTTTGCTGTGAATGTTGCTGGCCAAGAAGTGGTGCTGAATCTGACCAGCCTCTTCTTTTACCGGACATTATTTTCTTCCTTTTCTTCTCTCCTTCGCTTTCTTTGTTTTTTTCTTTTGTTTCAGTTTCAGATTTTGATAATATGATGATGATTAATGGACTAATCACTCTCCCTTAACCCTTTTTTCGTTTTTTTTCTTCTATTTTGTATCCCTTTTTTATATTTTTGCGTTTCTTTGATTCTTGTGGTGGGAAAAAAATAAAATAATATTTGTTTTTAATGAATGACAAATAAAATTTTAAATAAATAAAAGGTCAAATTAGAATTATTATTTTTTGGTCAGAGTCAAATTATAATTTTAGCCCTTACAATTAGGGGTACTTTGATCCTAGTATGCTTGTAGTTATCCCATTAAAAAGTTGTGTGCGCTTGTTGGAACACGTCTTTGTTTTTCTTGTTTATTTTTTTAGGCAAAAAGTCAATTTTGATCCTTGTAATTTATCACTTTTACCACTAAGGTCCATGTGGTTTCAATTTGATCATTTTTGCCATTATGGTTTTCAATTTAAGCAATTCAATGACAATATCCAATTTAACTTCCCCTCCCCTCCCCTATCTATGTCGCCCCTACCAACCCCATCGCCCAAGCCGCTATGTCATTCACCATATCCCTCACATCCCCCCTTTTCCTTTTCATAATGTCAAATCCATGAAAGCAGCAGATGCATTGGCTAAACCAATGGGCATGACAAGAAACTCATAATGCCCATACCTTGTCCTAAATGTTGTCTTAGGGATATCCTCATCCTTCACTCGCAACTGGTGATAACCTGATCTTAAATCAATCTTAGAAAACATAATTGATCAAACAAATCATCAATCCTTGGCAATGGATACTTATTCTTAATTGTCACCTTGTTAAGTTGTCGATAATCCACACATAACCGAAGTGTATCAACCTTCTTCTTGACAAACAAAACAAGTGCACCCCAAACCTTCCTTAACTAATTTCTCAATCTGAATCTTCAACTCTTTCAATTTAGTTGGTGCCAATCTATACGGTGCCCTTGATATAGGTGATGTACTTGGAATCACATCAATACTAAACTCCACTACCCTCCTTGGAGGTAATCCCATAATATCCTGGAATACATCTGCATATTCACATACCTTCGGAACTTCCGGAATCACAAACCTACATTCCACACTCTCAAGTAGAGCTAGGAACCGAGTCTCATTGCTACATCATTCTTAATGCATCTATAATGAAAGATTAGTTGTTATGGAACATGAAATGATACTTTCATCTCATAACAATCAATCACAACATGATTGAGTTGTAACCAATCAACATCGAGTATCACATCAAAAGTATTGTTTGCAAGCATAATCAAATCAGCAAAAAACTCTTTATTTCCAATCAACAAAGGACAAGACTTACACACCAAATCAAGCTTTGCAGAAACCTCTAGTGGTGACTTAACATGTAAAGGCATATCAAGAGGTACATGAGTTAATCCCAACATGCTTACAATGGACATAATAGATATGAATGAATGCGAAGCTCCGGTATCATAATATGTTAGGTTATGTTTAGCTAAGGGTTTTAGCTTTCCTTGACAACTTTGTAATTGCGTAATGTAATTAACCAAGCTCAAGATTAGACTGAGATAAATTGCTCAAGTTGTTCTCCTCTAGCTGTTATCTTCAAAAGACTTAATATAATCATGGATTAGCAAAGGTAATTTCTCACATTACATTCATTAGAATGCATTAGGTTATGACTAGTCATCTTGTATGTGTATGACTAGTAATCTTCATTGCATCATAAGGATAGCCAGCTCATGTGTGATTCCAGCTGGGTCCTAATGAAGTTTTGTCTTATTCTCTGATATTCTTCTGTTTCCATCTGTCCTTTTATGAACTAGGAATTTTGGGTAAATGTACCCTTCATTCCTTTTTGGTAGCCGTCATTTGAGAGAGGTTTATTGAGAGGTTTTTAGGTTTTCTCCTCTGCAATCCTTCTCTTTGAGTGAACTTTTCATTGTTCATAAATGAGTTTTTCAAGTTGATTTTGAAAACTGCTTTGAAAAATAAAATCTGCATCTAGCTAAATCAAACACACACTCATATAAATCTAGGTCAGATTCTAGATTGATTTCTTCAAGAGTATGATTTCTTGAAGAAATTGGTCATTTCATTTGGAATCCAAATTTATTGTTCTGGTTTGGAGTTGAGCTGTGTAAGTTGGTGCCATGGGATGAATGAGCTAAGGAGGTAGCTGCCATTGCCATGAAGAACTAGCTACAAGCTTTTCTAAGTTTGGAAAAGAACATTGCATGTAGGAGGTATAGCTTGTTTCCTAAATAGACCCAGGATTTCTTGAGCTTGTCCATGAATTCTCTATAAGAATCTTCTTTGCTTAGTAGATTGTCTGGTCAAATTATGACTCTTTTTTTTTTCCAATGGTGGGTTTCTGGGTGAACAATTTTCTAGGTTTGATGTTCTTGATTGTTGACTAGTCATAATTTGTTGAGTATCTATATTTTGATTTAATGGATGTTCACACACTCTACACTCTAGTTGTTGTTAGCACTGAAGATACCTAAATTGACGGATCATTTTGAGTGCCTAGGGTGTCACTTAGCTTTCTTCTAGGATTGCAGGTGTTGATAATTGGTCTATTGTGAATCTAGGTTTTATATTACATGTTCATGGGCCTATGACTAGTTGTTGACTAGTCATACTGTTGCTTAGCTTTATACCAATTTTGGCTAATTGATTTACCTTGTATCTGTGAACTGATTGGTTGTTTATAGGTTTATGACTAGTTTATTGACTAGTCATATTTCTGCTAGGTTCAATCGATCATTATCATTGTTAGATCTGTTTGATTAGGGGATTTGGATATGTGTATCTCTTGCTTGTTCATAGGTTTATGACTAGTCGTTGGCTAGTCATATTGTTACTAGGAACATTTAATTATTGTTGTCTTAGATTTATCCATTGGGGTTTTAATTTAACCCCTTCACCTAAATACCAATTACAAATAACACTCTTACAAGACTATTAAAGAGAGTTAGTGTACCTTCAACTTCTACATTCATTTGCCCTACTGCAAATACTCTAGCATGCACTTGAGGTTGTTGCCTTGGTTTATTGTCCTTTTTTCGCTGCTTACAAACATTAGCATAGTGCATTGGCTTTCCACATGTGAAACAAACTAGATTCCTAAGTTTATAACACATTCTAGAGGTATGACCAACGTCATTACAGTTGTAGCATTTCACTGGCCTAGACTATTGAGCAGGTACTACATTTTTGTTTGGAGCTTGGTTGTTCATCCTTTGTTTCTTCCAAACATTTCCCCAAGAACTAGAGATATTGTTACTCTGTGCTGGTGCCTTTCCCTTACCCTTATGATCTCTTTTTTCCTCTTGACTCTTCTGATAGTCAAGATTGTTCTTCTCAACAAAAGTGGCACAGCCCACAACACTTGTCATGGTCTTGTGGCACAAATTAACCACTGATTTCTTGATATTATCATTTAGCCCACGCTCAAACTTCCTAACCCTTTATATCTCACCCATGGATTGGGCAAAACGATACAATTCACAAAATCTTGCCTCATACTATCTCGTGGTCATAGATTCTTGCTTTAGTTCCAAGAATTCAATCTACAATCATTCCCTCACAATATGAGGGACATATTTACCATAGAAGAGCATTTCAAACCCATCCTAGTCCATAAGTGTGACATCATTAGCCCTTTTGACATATTCCCACCAAACACGAACCTCATCTTGTAAGAGAAAAGTAGCCAACTTCCTCTTCTCCACTTCTGTACAGTCTATCATTTCAAATAAATTCTTCATATTACTAATCCATTGATCATCTTTCATGAAATTTGTATTTCCACCAAATGATTGTGCTTCCAATCATCTAAGTTCTCTAATTAACATAGGGAGTCGAATAGGGCCTGGTTGCTCATTCACTGGTGGATCAACATGTTCTGATTCTGGCACTCCCTACACTCTAGTTTGTAGAAATTCCTCAAATAACTCTGCCATATCAAGGTCAACATACACACCTCCTTCAGGTGGTACCACACCATGAATATTAATTTCCATAACTGGAACATTCTCACCATGTGGTATAGCTTGGCTTATAGCTCTACCTTTGCCTCTACCTCATCCTCGGCCTCTACCTCTACCTCTACCTCATCCTCGGCCTCTACCTCTAATAGGATCCATATCTTATAAATCAAAAGTATCAGTTAATCAAAACTTGTGTACCTACTTAAGATACAACAAGTATGATAGCAACACTACCACAACTAAAACAAATCAACAACATTCAAAGGACCCATTCCTCTAAGATCATGATTCACACTTGACCACTCAAGAGTCTAGTCCAGAGGATCCATTACTCTAAAATCTAGAGTTCTCGTAAAGCTAACCAAATGCTATGATATCAAGCTGTCACACCCCGAATTTCCAACACAACTAAAACCAACTTAGTTACAAATAAATAAGAACACAATTCAGAGCATGAAGCTCGGAATGCACAAAAATGCACCACATATCCTTGATTTCCTTTACCTGCAGAGTTAACCCCTACACCGTCAAATAGTGTACTGGGTCATCATTGACAAACCCGGTAAGCTTTTTACATCTCGTATGAGTAAACCACAACAACTACACATATTCTTTCCACATAATTAACATCACACATGCACTTATTTAGAGCACACACAGTCCATGTACTACCATGGCAATCTCAATATAAAATACCACAACAAAATCACAAGTCTTTTGCTTTCTCAAAACTGTCAAGTCATTCACTGACTTCCAAAAACTCTCTCTCTTTAGAAAACCGCATATCGTCACTTTTCAACAAACAGAAGAGAGAATACATTGAATCTCTCATTTGAAACACTACCACTCCCATCACAAGAGCATTAGTGTTGCATTACCCTCCCATCACAAGAGCGCATTATGCATTCATGATCTCAAACACATGAACCATATGGTGACAAACTAGAGCTTTAACTATTTTTGGGTCTTTCACCCAAGGGTTTTAATCCCTAATTGTTGCCACGAGACATGCCCCAATTGACACTCTCATGAAGGATTAAAGGTATTCTTACCTCTATTCATCAAACCAAAACATTCTGATTCCGAAAACAATTGAAATTTCCTTTTCACATCAAACATTGTTTTCTATGAAAACACAAATATCAACAATGTGTGTGTATATATATATAGCTTCCATTGAGGGACCCTCAAATTAGTTTATTTCACTAATCCAAACCGTCTATGTTTTAGATAATCATTCAAAGATCATCTTTACAAAAAATCACTTGAATCTGATATCATTTGACCACTCAATTGTGTTATTGAAATTTTAGTACTTTCTTGAAGCACCGTGTTCATTGATTTTATATAATATAATTGGATGTTGAAACGGTTTCCGATTTGTCTAATTTTTTGCAAGGATGATCTATGAATGTAGACTTAAAAAATAGATGGTTTGGATCATTGGAAAAAAATTCGTAGGGTACCCAAAAGGATGTCCCAGATCCCTTAATAAAAAAGAAATATATATTCGTATGGTACCCAAAATAGATGCAATGGACGCCATCTCCTACTACTCAAAAGACAACTCTTGACCAACACCTCATGCATAATGAAATCCACCTTATGCTTAAAATATCTTTAGCTCTCATCAAATAACCATTTGACACCTCGAAGCCCCTTGAAAAATCTATAGATAATCTTACTAAAAATCAAATCCCCAAATTATCCATATATATATTTTTTTCTTTTGAAACACCCAGTATTCACAGATAATCTCTCTCTCCCTTCATCGCAGCCCCCATCTTCCCCCTCACCTTTTGTGGAAATATTTAAATAATATAATAATGGTTAATTTTAAATAATTTTTCTCATGACAAACGAAACCAACAACCCCTACACCCTTAACTTTCCTATAAAGAGAATGGATTTTTTTCATTTTCAAAGAAAATAGCAAATAAAGAGCAACACAGTCTTTTGCTACTTTTAGCAAAATCACTAGATTGTCACTGATTTTTGATGCGTATAGTAATATATTATTTTTAAGTAGTATATAATATAATATAATCATGTATGAATACAATATAATATGATATTTGTTTAATTTTGTCAAATTGAATTGAGATTATTTTGGGTTAATGAGTTGAATTTTATAATTCAATTGAATGTAATTGAGTTAAATGATAACTTAAAGTGAAAGATAAGTGTTAATATGCAGGATGGATATTTTTTTAAATAAAAAATGGGGAATTCATGGTGTGTTTGGGAGGTAGCCCCCGACAGGGACAAAAATGGGGACGGGGACAAGAATTCCCCGAAAATTCTTATAGGGGATGGTGGCGAAGACGGGGGCGAGGCGAGGATGGGGAGCTGGGACGGGGATGATATTACCATACCCGGCCCCGAACTGGCATGTTGCCATCCCTAGTTGTCAAGGGCTAATATTTGTACCTATCTTAAACCAATCTTTAGCAAATTACATCAATAAAATAACTAAACTTATAATTAACTAGTTCTTAGTTACAAGAAACATCAACTCCTATAGTCCGATAAGGTCATTCATGAAGGAAGGTCAGGGGTATTGGTGAAAGTGAAGGGGCTTTGTAAAGAGATTTGCGAAAACGGGAACAACAGGGATTCCTTATTCTTCCAATACGGATAAGAAATAATTTCCTATGTCTTTTCCCAATAGATGAGAAATGGAAGATTCATTTTCCACGTTTGGTAATGCTGAGAAAGTAAACAGAAAACACCACTTTATTTCATTTCCTATGTTTGGTCTATGTAGGAATGTAAAACAAAGTTTGTTTAATTTTCCAATTATACTCACATGAAATTAAATAAAAAATAATGCATTTAATGCTATATTGTAATTCTAAACTGTTAATTGGGACAAAATGGTCATAAAAAATGTGCATTTAATGCTAACTCATTTTCCCAAAGTTTCCCATGAAAAGGGAAAATGAAACCCAAGGGGAGAGGAGAGTTACATTTCTCCCTTATTTTCCTATGCGCCAGGCAACTATTTCCCATGGCTAAACTTATCAAATAAGGGAAAGCAATCAATTTCTTATCCCTAAACGTGCTTTCCCATGAACCAAGAGCAAACTTCTTTGTGTTAGGTTTTCCCTCCCTTGCATTTTGCAAGGTTTTTGTCTTCTCCCTAGTTGAGCGAAGACTTTCATATAGGCGCTTTTTGGCCGAATCTTTATTCGATATGTGTTAATTTTTTGAACAAACAGCTTTCAGTTTTAGTGTTGGTATTCCTATGACACCTACATCTTTAGATCCATTAATAAAGCGTAATTTGTTGTGAATTTGCATTTCATGTGGAAAATGGAATTGATTATGGTCAATTCCTAACTATTGTTATCTCCAAATCATGCCAAACATTACACCTTTTTTTCTTCTTTTTGTTGTTGTTCAAAGAAATGCCTAAAATGTGCGTTGAAATTTTGTTTGCACAAATTTATTGAGGAAAATTCTGATTATTTTCCCCCTTGGCCCCTTGTTTTGGCGCGTCCTTTGGGTGTTCAGGTTGAAACGAACAACGCATTTTATATCTAACCCCCACAAACATCGTTTTCCCTCCTTAATTAAACCCTTGCAAACCCCCTAGCCAACACTCTTCCTCTTCTCCACACCACACACACCACACATTCCACCACCGCCACCATGCTCACCCTCACCTCTCTCCTCCTCCGCCCCACCCGCCACCACCTCCATCACCGCCACGTCATCAAAAACCTATCCACCACCGCCGGCGCCGGCGCCACCAATCCTTCCCCGCCTCTCACCGTCCCTCTCTCTCACCCCATCTACCTCATTTGGTCCTCCAATACCTCCCTCGGAAAAACCCTAGTCTCCGCCGGCCTCGCCGCCTCCTCTCTGCTCTCCCGCCACCGGCGCCGCTCCTTCCTCTATCTCAAGCCCATCCAAACCGGCTACCCTGCCGACTCCGATTCCCATTTCGTCTTCTCCAAGCTCACCTCTCTTGTCCGCCGCTCCCCCCACCTCTCTCTCCTCGCCTCCAATCACGTCCTCAAGGCCTCGGCCTCGGCCGCCAGCTCCATCTCAACCCCCCAAGCTCCAAAAAATTTCGACAAGGCCATGCGCGATTTGGACTGGTGTGAGGAGAGGAGGGTTGTTGGGGACAATTCTGGAACAGGTCCGATTTCGGAGCTGCTTTGTAAGACAATGTACGCGTGGGGAGACCCCGTGTCGCCGCACTTGGCGGCTGAGAGGGAAAGCGGGGCGGTGGAGGACTCAGTCTTGCTCGAAATGCTGCAGAGGTGTTTGCAGATTGGGGTTGGGAAGGAGAAAGTGGACTCTTTTTGTGTGGTTGAGACGGCTGGCGGGGTTGCCAGTCCAGGGCCTTCTGGGTCGCTTCAATGTGACTTGTACAGGTACTTCAAATTCGTAGTTTGGTTGTTTAGAATACATTTTTTGAGTATCCCTGCTCTTGCTATTACTAGTCAAACAAATTTCTAAACGTGAGAAGTTAGTATATGTGAGCAGGCCTTTCCGTTTACCAGCTATTCTTGTCGGAGATGGACGGTTAGGTGGTATTTCTGGAACCATTTCAGCTTATGAAAGTTTGAAAATTCGAGGTTATGATGTTGTTGCTGTTGTATTTGAGGATCACGGCCTTGTAAATGAGGTGCCTTTAGCATCATACTTTCGAAACAGGTAATTTGGATTGCTCTTAATAGTGGTTATATACTATATGTAACTATATCTGGACAAATATGTGTAAACATTGCTCATGTATTTGGATTTCACTGCCTATATAAACTAACTGTTATCATTTGTTGTTTAGTGTTCCAGTGCTTGTACTGCCACCTATTCCACAAGACTTGTCAGATGACCTTATGGAATGGTATGATGATGCTCATAATGTATTTGATTCATTGATGGAAATAATGCTGTCAGCTTACACTGAAAGAATCAAGAGATTGCATGACATGCCAAGGAGGGCCGTAGATGTCTTCTGGTGGCCATTTACTCAGCACACATTTGTATCAGAAGGAGATGTTACAGTAATTGATTCACGCTGTGGTGAAAATTTTTCAGTCTTCAAGGTTTGTGCCAGATAGCATATGTGGCTTCACTAATTAAATGATGCCCCCGGCACCTACCCCCAACCTAGAGTAGCTAGGTGGGGAAGTAAAATAAATCCTTGGATTGATCTCTGATAATAGGTCGGATCGTACCAATCCATTTTATTCTAAGGCAAGGAAACATTTGTTTCTTTCATATTTTGGACCTAAGGGAATCCTATGATATGTTGGGAATCTTTTATGATAATCAAGCATTCGGAAAATTACATGTAAGACTTGTTGCTCATGCAATTTGGGATGGGATCCTTGGGGTGGAGGGAGGGTACAGGGCAGACGATTTCAAAGCAGACTCCCCATTCATTAAATTGAGAAGATCACTGTTTTTATACAGCATACCCAACTATTTTTTTGATACGTTTTCCCGTTCACTAGTAGTATGGGGAAGAAGTGGACTCTAGAAATACTACATTTCTGTCATGAATTTTTTTTGCTTTCTCTTTTAAACAAATGCTTAATGAAAGAAAGGAATATGTATTCGTTGCCTATACTGCATTTGTTTTTGTAGTTCTAGTTGTATAAAGAACTTATTTGCACTTCTTCCAAGTGATATGTATTCTGTTATTGACCGTTTCATAGAATGCCTAGCTAACTTTGTTTCATTTAATTTTAGGCTCAGAATGATGATGCCATAACTCAACAATTTGATGCATGTGCCAGTTGGTGGACTCAAGGACCTGATGCTACTTTACAGGTCATCTTTATAAATATCTTTCTGTTAAATGCTTGATGTGATACTTATTTCAATCTATTGATTGACGGTCAGATCGTGGCATATTGCAAAGCCATAATGCTGCTTTATAATCTTTATATTTTGCAATCTCCTTGGTCATGTCATTCCTGAATGGATGCCTATGGTCTCATGTATTCTGTATGTTATGTCTTATAATGTTGCCCATTCGCATTGTTGTTTTATTCATGCACTCACTTTATGCTTAGACTATGCAAAATGTATGAGCATGCTTATAGACTTTTCAGTAGAGAGCATGGAGTTGAATCTTTTGAGCTGATCTGATACCCTCTCATTGAGAGCAAAGTTTGTGCTGTTAATTTTTGGCTTCCGGATGGACAGTCAAGACAAGGACTGTTCCCCTAGTTCCCTGTTCAATTTTTCTTGGATTCTTTTAGTTTCTTTTTTAGTTTTGGAAGGTATCTTTTTTGCCTGCACAGGTTGTGCCCCCTTGGTCAATGATTTTATTTATATGACATATAAAAGAATAATGTGGAATGTCTAAAGTTTTTTAATGTGGTTTTTGTTTAGGTGGTTTCAGACTGAACTTGCAAGGGATATGGGTTATGCAACTGCAAGATTTGGGCATGTAATGTTTCCTGAGAATGTTTATGAGCCAGCCTTGGAATGTGCTGAACTTTTGCTTGAAGGTGTTGGAAAAGGTTGGTATTATGTAACATGTATTCCTTTTATTTACTTTTCTTGTATGCTACTTTCTGTGGTTGAAAACACACTTATATTAGTTACAGTTTTTCAATGCTTTATCACGTGGCTAATGAATCTTTTATTTGGGTATTCGACTAACTCTGTGATGCCATAGGCCAAAGGTGTTGCCTATGGTACATGTAGAATCCAAAGGGTAGTAATGTATTTCAAAATATCGTAAATTTGTCACATATATTCAAATATTTTTCCTTGGTCTTTACCCATCTTCTTATATGTGGCTGATGTCAATTTATGCAGGTTGGGCTTCTCGAACATATTTTTCAGATAATGGATCTACAGCAATTGAGATTGCATTGAAGATGGCATTCCGTAAATTCTCTTATGATCGTGGAATTCTTTTAGATCATCTCAAGGAAAATACAGCTGAGAGATATCCTGAGCTTGTGGTGGGCCTCATTAATTCTTCATCACCATTAGTTTAATATATTGGTTTAATTAACAAGAGAAAAACTCTTTCACCTCCTTCTTTTGTACATAATCATTGTCATTATGAAATTCAACAAGTAATTTTCTCTGCTCCCTGAAACCAATAAAGAAAAAGTTCTGTTGGTTAAAAAATTCCTAAGGCTCCGGCTTTTGTGGATCAACTGAATTGTTATGAGTAAATGAAATTTTGTCGGAAAATATTCCTAAATAGTTGAGATGACAACTGATACTGAAAGCACACACTATTTTGGCATTTGTATGTTAACTAAGTATCTTCAGCGTTGGAGCATGAGTATCTGGTTTTTTATTTGGCACCATATGGATTCAATTTTTAGAATTATGGTCTGAATTCAATTTTATTATCTCCCTTGTATCACTTGTACATGTTTAGCTAGTACTGGAGTAGTTTATGTGAGGTGGATGGGGTAAGAATTATGGTCTAAACTTTAGATAAGCTAACTTTTCTAGCTGCTGCTTTTTCTGTATTTATGATTGTTTAAGCTACTTTTTGCCCTGTTAGGCATTGCCTTCTCTATTGTAACAATCCTCGTATGTGATGTAACTTTGGAAGTTATGGTCAGATTTTTCTTCAATTCTTTTGATGTAGGGGTTGTTTATTTCAGGTCCTGGCTCTTAAAGGATCTTATCATGGTGATACTTTGGGTGCTATGGAAGCACAAGCGCCATCATCTTATACAGGCTTCCTCCAACAACCATGGTATGAATTTTCTGTCACAAGATACTTGAAATATTCCAAATCTGTATACTTATATATCAACTTTTGGAGTTAGTCAGCATCCTATAGAGAATATATTGCTGGCTACTGATGACATAGATAGAAGTTGCAAGATTATTTGCTTCAAAGTGGGGGTGTAGTAGTTCACGGGAGCCTTTTTTTTCCCTCCTTGAATATCAAGTATCAACAACTTTTCACTTAAGAAAGCTTCCTCTTATTTCACCTTTTATGTTTATGTTTGTTTTCCATTTTTTTACTACTTGTACTAAGCTGAAAGCATATAAAATATACGCACACTGAAAATCACTTCTTTTAGTGGTCTTGACTCTCTCAATTGTTTGCTTGCAAGACTTATAAATATCATTTATACATTCATATGTAAAGAATGAGGACATTAATGCAGTTTAGAATTGCATGTCATTTCTTTACCTTGATCGTTTGTATCTTGATTCCAGAATATTGTCGTGGAATAGAGCTAACTAGCAGCAATAGAGAAGAAGCTATTTTGTCATTGAGCCTTGTCAAGATTTATAACTTTTACGTGCAGGTATAATGGAAGAGGTTTTTTTCTTGATCCTCCGATGGTTTTTTTGTCCAACAATATGTGGAACCTTTCCTTACCTGAAGGGTTGCGTTCTTGGAGTCTGAATCTCAAAAATATGAGTAAGTGACCTCTTTTGTCACACCTATTCTATTTCGACCTGTTACTAAGGTACCATATTCTTACATTCATTGGCACTTCTACAGCCTTTGGTTCCCGTGATGATATTTTTGTCAAGAGCAGGGACAAGTCAGATCTTGCTGGTATTTATGCAACATATATATCAGAACAATTATCAAAGTTTCCTGAATCAAAAGGGTACATTGGAGCATTGATTATTGAACCAGGCAAGATTACTTATACCAGGAATTTTATTTTATATCTGGTTGGATCAGATTGTTTTTGTTTTATCAATCAGGTAATACATTTAATTAAGTTTCTTATATTGGACACTTCTTGAAAATTTACTTGACTCCTAACATGAAAAATTGTTAATTATGAATTCCCAAGCCTGATCTTCGTCTAGTGAATCTGCACCTGCTTGTGTGAGCTGTGATGCATCTATTCTGGGCCACCACTTGTTTTTCATACTTGAGATGTCTTATATTTGAAGTCGTTTTGATGGGCTTTCTGCTACTTTATAGACTGTGCATTGGTGTGTTTGGCATTTGTCTTTCTGATAAGGCTGAGATTTATAACCTAAGTTTTCTTTTGATAATTAAAGATTGTATAACATCTGTTTGCTTTATATCTTTCCCTTTTATACTAATGTAGCAATTTTTCCATTGTTCATTTGGAATTGTTCTGCAGTTATACAAGGTGCTGGAGGAATGCATATGGTTGATCCACTTTTCCAGCGGGTTCTGGTGAATGAGTGCCGGAAGAAAAATATTCCCACTATCTTTGATGAGGTTTTCACTGGTTTCTGGCGTCTAGGAACAGAGGTTGGAACCCTTGGTTTCATTTCATTCTCTTGTTCAAAATTTTTATTTTACATTTTTATTTAATTGATTGGGAAGTTACTTTTGTTTTACAGTCAGCCGCAGAACTACTATCTTGTTTTCCAGATATAGCCTGCTTTGGGAAGCTGATGACTGGTGGGACTGTACCCTTGGCTGCCACATTGGCTACCAATGCCGTATTTGACTCATTTATTGGAGACTCAAAGGTAATTTATTATGGTGTGTTGAGTTGTATGAGAAACACTTAAGTTTATTTTACAACTTGATTTGATTACTTATTTGATTTTACATTTATTAAGATATGTTAAATTATTCACTCTAAGCTTAAATTTGAATACACAGATTAATGTGGTATAGCAATGTTTTTAAAGGGAATTGGACCGGTATAGCATTTGTTTACATTTCTTGGTGTTGGTATTATGCATGTATAGACTAAGAAGCACTTTCTGTTAATTTTATAGCTAAAGGCCCTTCTGCATGGACATTCATATTCTGCACATGCTATCGGGTGCACAGCAGCTGCTAAATCCATAAGATGGTTTAAGGATTCTCAGAGAAATCCTAATATCACTTCCAAAGGAAGCTTACTTAGCGAGGTATGTGTATTATAATTGTCTTGTGTGTGTCCCATTTGTATATTACTACATACAAATCCAATACCTTCAATATATTTTCAGTCAGCATTTTTCTTGTATAATTTGAATAATATATGTGAGGGTGTAATTACCTGGCATAAATTGATTTCTATAATTTCAAGTTGATTAGAGAGAGAGAGAGAGAGAGAGCGAGCTGTTAAGAATTGCAAAAGGGGTAGCTTAATGTGTTTAATTCATTATGAGACCCAAAAAAAAAAAAACAAGGATTTACATCATTATGATGCATAATTGGTTCCATATTTCAACATGGTATTGGAGCCTAAAATAGTTAAATTCTGAAACCTGTTCTTTTTAAATTTTGCTAGAACTTGCTGTCCTTTCAGTGTCATTGTGTGTGGTTTTTTTTTCCTTTCCTTTTCTTCCTTTATTTTTTTAAATTTTACCACATGGTATCATTTCAAATGCTTGCAGTTATGGGATGACAAACTAGTGTACCAGATCTCTTCACATCCTGCAATTCAAAGAGTAGTTGTGTTGGGAACGCTTTGTGCTCTAGAGCTCCGAGTAGAAGGCTGCAACGCTGGGTATGGTCTTATTACTTTCTATGTTTGTGTGGTGCCTCCACATACACCATATCATCCCGTACCCTTGGAAAATTATAAGTTGAAATATCATGTGCCTCTTTAGTAATACCATATCATCCCATACGATACGTGCAGCATAATGATGCTAGCAATTGTTCCAAGGTTATGAGTTTTAACAATTTAGAGCACAAGTTGACTTTTAAAATCATTGGCCAGAAGTCACCTGTTCAATCAGCCGGCCAACCCTTTGAATCATGACATCTTCATCTGTCTTTTAATATTTACTCTAAAAATTAATATATATATTTTTATAGATATATCTTTTTATCTCTATACATATGTGGGGGTGTGTGTGTGTGCGGGTGTATGTATGGTGTATGTATGTGTGCATGAATGTTCGCTTGTGGACAAGATGTGGAGGTGCTTGTATACTTCATAGATTAAGAACAAGTTTCCATGTATCGTAATGCTATGATTATACAGTGTTATCATGAACGGTAACTTTTTGACGCAACATTGAGATAGCTGACAATTACCTCGCTGTGCTGTGTGCTGTAATCCTTTTAACCCTTGTTTGAAATGTTTTGTTCTGTGAATTTTGAATAGGTATGGGTCACGGTATGCAAGCTCTCTTCTGAAGAAGCTCCGTGAAGACGGAGTTTACATGAGGCCTCTGGGACATGTCATATATCTCATGTGCGGACCCTGCACATCTCCTAAGGTCTGCAACGAAGCCCTCACTAAAGTTTACAGAAGGCTTGAAGAACTTAGCCCATCTCAAAACAATTAAAATATCTGCAACTATGAATTCAAGTAAATCTTTCCACAACTTGCAATTCTTATTTGTTAATTACATTTTGGTCTCATGCGTTGGCCTTTTGCCTATTTTGTCCGCATGCCAATGGCTTTTAGCCCTCATAATGCCTTCCCTCACCCCCTTGAGAATAAAAGATAAGGGAGTGTGTGTGACAGTTCATTTGCTTATACTCTCTATAATTTGATAGGAGGAGATAGGAAAAAGTAAGGGAAGGACAGTTGTATTTTATCCATATTTTTTAATATTATTAATTTATTTCTTAAATGCAAGGGCAAATGAGTAAATTTACAATGGGATACTTATTTCCCTCATATCTTAGAGCATCTCCGGTGGGGTTTGTATAATGAGGTGTATGTTAAATATACACCATTTGTGATTAGAATCATCTGCAATGGGGAGGTGTAAACGATTGTAAATTTGCATCACAATTGTGAGATGCAAATTTATAGGCACATGTAAATCCTTTTTGACATCCCTTGCAGGTGGGGCTTAGATAAGAAAAGGTGAGAAAATGTGGAAAAAAGTGAGCAAAATCAATTATACATCTTTCCCATTGGAGCAAAAACCACATTTACAACCTCTGGAAGTGTAAATGGGATATAAAAGTGGCTTTACACTCCCAAAAATATATCCCCCACCGTGGATGCTCTTAGGATGGGTCTCTTTCGCCGTTTCTTGCCTGTATGATGTTATCCCTCTTACGACACAAAAGAAAATGCCTTCTCTCCCTTTTTGTGCCCCTACGCTTTGAAATCCAACTAATGCAGTCCAATGATTGGAGGGTGCTTATGTAATTTACCTACCCAGGTGCTGTGTCTTATTCTGTTACACTGTTACACTGTTACACGTACGAGAATACACAGGTTAGTTGGGCACGCAGCTGTCGGTGATTTCTGATCATCGATCAACGGTCAGAATTGCCGGCTTTGCATATCTCTAATAATACCAAGTTCAGCACCAAATACTCAAGGTTTTGTCCCACCCATAGTGATGACGCTACCAAAAGATTTCCCCTGTCAATTATCCTACAAAGGTTCTATTTCTCTTTCATAGCTGATTTCTTTTTCTTCCTTTATCTCTAATCTTCTATTGGGTTGTTGCCAGAGAAATGAATACTGGATAATGGATATTATACAAAGGATTTCTTTTGGTTCATGTCCTTTTGGTCTGTCATCGCTTTCTCCTAAAGTCAAAAGAAAAAAGTACATGCTAAATCTTAGCCGTTTATAATCACACATAAACGCTGGACTCCAAAGTCCGCACACAAAAAGTTGAATATTCCTTGCATTTTATAATGTATCAAGTTTTTCCTCATATTTATCTTCTTAGTAGAGGTTACATTAAATGCAATTTGTTTATGCCAAAAAATATCCAATTTAAGTCATTGGCAATTGCGAATTTCGGAGTCAAGGTTGGGCTAATAACATGTCGCTTCCAAGTGAACGACAAGATGAATAATACTCACACCAATGCGACTTAAGGCACGTAGTTCATCTCTCCACCACGACCGGTGTCAATATGGCTGGAGTCATGAGGGGGTGGGCATGTAATTTTCATATGTAATTTGTAAATGTTTGTCAGTTAAGTGCAAACAATAAGTGAAGTTCATTTTTATGTACTACTGCATCTACTATTGCTATGAGAGGAGCCTTTTCTCAACCTTTATAAAAAAAACATTTCTTTATGTCCATGTTTTACCATATGTAAGTTCATAAATCCATACTGAACTGATGGCAATTTGCAATTGAGTGTCATGCGTAAGTCCTTCTTGCTCGAGGTTGTGGGTCTATTCCAGCATTGGTGGTGAGAGTAACCAATCTTCCCCTAAACTTTTACAACCGAAAAAAGATATTAATAAATTAAACATGTAATTTAAATTTATTTTAATAAAATAATAAATAAAATATCATTTTCACAATTGTTTCGCCACTTTATTATTCTACAATAATAACCACTACTTTTTTTTCATTTTTATTTCTCCCCTTCCTCACATGCTTGTAGTTCAAGTGGTGAAGAGTAGTTATCCGTACACCTGAGGTCATGTTTGAATCCCCCTTTTAATCAATATCGATTGTATAAAAATTAAAAAAAACTCATTAAATTAAGTGCAAATATTGTAACAAAATGAACTATTTAAAAATTTGATGTGCACCAACCTTCTCATTTCTTTAAACAATATATAATATTGGGTTAGAAAGGATCAATCTTCCTCGTTTCGGACAAATCGGACAAACCCAAACTATATATTTCGTACAAAATTAGAAAGGAGTGAATAATTTCACTAAGAAAACCTACAAAAAATCAAACTAATAAGAAAGGAAAAGTAAAAAACACAATAAAAAAACAGAAAAGAATAGAAAAAGAAAAAGTTTATTGAAAATAAAGGAGACAAAGAAAGAACGTAAGCCAAACTCTACCAAGTGACGTCATTTTAATTAATATCTCTTCGGCCGGTAATTTAACTAATTTTATATTTCATTTTTCGGCCGTCAAACGTACGGTCACGATTCCACACAATATTGCCTCCGCACAATCCTAAAGCATAGACCGAAAAGTGGACCCATTTACACACAATGCCAGCAATATTATTTCCCCACGCAACACTTTATATCATCCAATGGAAGCATGCCACGTGCCATATCGTCCCAAAAAACATCTTCCCCTAACATAAAACGAGATAACTAGAAAAAGCGAGTACCGTGGTCGAAGAAGCAGTGGATAATTGACACTTCTGCTGAAGAGTCGCCAGAGTAGACTTAATAGAGACTGCTCGCCCTTATTTCAGGTTCCCGATTTTCTCGTTGTCTCTCTCCAAACAGAAACTACTTTCTCTCACTTTCTCGCGCGTTTTCTCGGCAAATTTAAGAAACTGACAGACAAATATAACCTCTCCGCACAGCTCAGTTCTATTATCACTCCAAATTTCAGCAGAAAACGAGGTATTAAGGTTTAAATTTGATGGCCCTCTTTGGTTGTTTGTTTGTTGAATTTCAGTTTAGTTTTGAAAAGTTTGTAGATAGTTATGTGTTTAGCTGTTATGCATTTCTTAATGTGAGTTTTGGTAGTGAAGTTGCTGTTTTTGATTTTCTCGTGTTCTGCAGATCTGGAAATCTAGGGTTCTGAAAATCGGTATAAAATGCAGAGGCAGACTAGACTCATGGAGAGGACCAACTCTATGAGAGGGAAGAGGCAAATGGAAGGGGGAGAGGAGGAGCAGCCGGAGCGAAAGCGGCCGGCTCTCGCTAGGTAACGGATTTCATCTTGTTTAATTTCACTTGATTATGTGAATTCTTTTTGTTGATTATATTCTTTGCTTGCTAATTTGAATAATTAGTCGTATAATTTGAGAATTGTAGGAAAAACCCCTTTTAGTTTGAGCTGATATAGTTATATTTGGACCATCTAGTTGCTCCGATTCGCACTTGAGAACTAGAGCAACGAAAGCGGCCGGCTCTCGCTAGGTAACGGATTTCATCTTGTTTAATTTCAATTGATTATGTGAATTCTTTTTGTTGATTATATTCTTTGCTTGCTAATTTGAATAATTAGTCGTATAATTTGAGAATTGTAGGAAAAACCCCTTTTAGTTTGAGCTGATATAGTTATATTTGGACCATCTAGTTGCTCCGATTCGCACTTGAGAACTAGAGCAATGTGCTTCTTTGACTAATTTAGTTGTTAATTAGAAGTGGTTTTTGAGTAAATGCTAAGTTACCTCAAATTTCTTAATGACCTGCTTAGAAGAAGATAAGATTGACATATGATTTTAACTTTAGCGTGTTTCATGACCATAGCACAGCACAATTACAGCCATGTTGTTCTCATCAGATTGTGATATTTTGTATTTGGTATTATAACTCTTCATTGAGACACACCCAATGACTTGTTATTTTTGCGGTTCCTTTATAATTTCTCATTTCAGTTTCAAGATCATATGTTTGGTGCTTTTGTATGTTCCCTTATGTTCCTCTGTTTGTATTGGGCGTAAGTTTCTGTGCGTTGTTAGTATGGCCTTAAGTACTTTGCTACCACCCATTCCTAGAGAATTAGACCCTAGGGATTTCTGTATGCATGAATTAGCCACTTAAATGAATTTTTGTCTCAAGGTTCAATATGTTTTCTATCATGTTCTTTATATTCCATTGAATATATATTTGCAGTGTAATTATAGAAGCTCTCAAGGTGGACAGTCTGCAGAAGCTATGCTCATCATTGGAACCTATTCTTCGTAGAGTTGTAAGTGGGTTTCAAAATTTTATTTTCGGGTACCTTTTGTTTATGCATTCTCTAATTGATTAATGTAATATGAATTATTGGATTAACATCATTGTAAGCCTGTGTGCTTATTTTGTCCTTCTTTCTTCTATCTACTTTTCTTTATTGTTATCTCTGTGGTTTCCATACTCTATTCAAATCTCTAGTCACTTCTTTTTAGGTTTTTTTTTTTTTTTTTTTTTTTTTT
>NW_018921498.1:378956-393746 GCF_002207925.1 Prunus avium
TCTATTTTATTTTTCTGTTTAAAAATGACACATGATAAATTTTGAATAAGAAGACGTGATGATACCATATCACTCTATAATTTCTCCATAAAATGTGTGCAAGAAGGTTTACTTTGGAAATTAATTTGGCCAATTTTCCTATAAATAGAAAGATGAGTATGTCACCAGACACCAGTAGCCTGAAATTGAGGGGCCGAAACCGAAAAAGTTGAGCCTCACGCAAATTGTGCAAGTGTGAGCCGTACACATGGTAAAGCCACCAACCATACACATTACGCATACCCAATAAAGGAAAATAAAGAGAAGGCTGTTTGAATGTAGCAAGAGCCAAGAGGCAAGGCTACACCTTCAAACCGAATTCCCTTTTGATGGGAACACATTTTTATATCCTAATAACCTAATAGAAAGGCGTGACCTAATCGATCTAAACGGCTACAAATGTGTTTCCATGAAATTGCCAAAAGTCCCACCTCAAGATGCATTTTGTCTAGACTCTCACTCACTACACTTCTTTTTTAAAGTGCATTGGGATAAGATCAAATCCATTACATATTTAAAATCCAATGGTGCATCGGATAAGAACAAATTCATCATAAATTCAACAAGCTGAATGTTTTGTCTAACTCTAACTGCGTCGGTTTTAGTTTCATCATAACTCTAATGATTTTTCTCTACGCTCAAATTTGATCTTATCTTATCATAAATTCAGCTTTTAAGTCACTTGAGCTAATCCAGACTTCTCGCCGCACCATTTTGCTATCAATCGGACATCTTATTTACGATGGTAAATTTAGAAACAAAAACGACCGTTAAGGAATTCATAATTTAAGTCAATTAGGGGTAAATAAAGTCATTACATGATTTAAATTTTACTTCGCATTCACAGCTGCATTGGATATGCAAGGATTAACTAAGATGAACCAATCCCGTCGGAGTAGAATGGGATTTGGGTCAAAACTTTCGACTTTCTTAGCATCATGGCCGGGGTAAAATGGGAATAAACTTTACAGTTAAAGTAGCAAAAAGGGCTAAAAATAGAAACTAAAATAGCCAAGAGTCAAGTAAATCTATCACACAAGCCACAGCTGCCAAGTACGTGGCCATCATGATGCTCTGCCTCTTTGGGTTTCTTCACAAACCCCTAATCCCCTACCTATATAAACAGAGTGGATGCGGAGACTAGAACTTGGGGTCTTGGGGCATTTTCATTTTCCATTTCCATTTCCGAAATGATGGAATTTTGGAATTGAAAATCCACAGGCCCTCAAAGGAGCTCCCATAAACCAGTCCAAAATATCCAAACTTTTTTCTTCTTCTTTTCTTTTATGATCTTCTCGTCCTTGTCCCTGCCTCTCTCTCTCTCTCTCTCTCATAAATAACATGCGATGTGATTGTTCATGTGAAATGAAAGGGATGGGTGGATATAATATTGGAGCCATGTGGAAGTAGTCACAGAGACAAAACCCATCATCTGTGAAAATGATTGGAACCATCAACAAAGTGATTTTATGAAATCTGCCCATCATGTGAAAATGGTGGTTGGTTCATCTTTCTGGGATTTCTTAGCCATTTTTCTGTAGTGACTTTACTTTCTTCAATATATAGTGTTGTGGTTTATGATGTTTACCCAAACTTTTTCTTGGTGTTTTGATCAATATCAGAACATTTTGATTTCCAATTGTTTACATGTTTATCTCCGATGACCTCTGTCATCTCTCCCTCTCTCTCTCTCTCTCTGGGTTGGGTTTGTGACAGATCTAATATATGCCAGCGCAAGCTGTTTGGAATAGAAGAGTCCATTGAATTTTCCTCCCTAATTAGGAAGCTGATAAATTAATTCATAATTATAACGGCCTGGGTTAATTTGGCATGAATGGGCGATTGTCTTAGATGGTGACCATATATCAAAGCGTCTTTTGATTTTAATTTTACTTTCCATTTAGTTGAAAATGGTCAGCCCAGAACCAAACAGATTACGAAATAAGGGCTGCGGAAAAAAAAACCAGACTATGAGCACAGCTAATTGGCATTTTCTCATGTTTGATGAGGGGCTCCAATATATAATGGAAGAGATGCCGTTTTATTAATAGCTTAAAATGCTATTTATTTATTTATTTGAAAATTAGCAATAATTGTATTCAATAATTGGGCACATTGACCAAATACTCATAAAGGGTTAATACAAAGATGGATGCACCACAAAGAGTTAATCCACATATAAGAGGATACACACGCAATATCGCACTATCTCCACTAATAACCCTAAAAAACCAAATCCACATCCCAGAGCAAATCATACATAGAATACAATGCCCAAAATTACAAATACAACTACAACTAGCTCTCATAAATAGAATACAAGTAGAGACTAAAACACAAATAAACACCCAACTCACAAAGAGTTGATGGAATTATTGCGACTCAAACAACTACAAATACAAGCCGATCAGTCACCTCGTATGTCTTCAAATTACAAATAGAAACGAAACATAGATCTGAAGTACATTTAAAACAAGAATCTCAAATCTGCAAAAAGAAACAAACAAAACAACCAAGTGCAGACAACAAACCAACCAAAACAACAAAACATCAACTACGGCCAGTTACTGCAGGACATAGGGTAGAATGTTTACTATGACTCAACAGGTGGCTCATGCTTCACCGGATGTCATATGGGTATGTTATCTATCTCTTCTCAGTTATGATGCATGTGTTTTTGATAGATTCTGAAACTACACTCTTTCGTAGCACGTACTTCTGCACCGTGTATGGATCATGTGAGGTCAAAATATGTTTACCTTCGACTGGTGATGAATACACCCTTCCTCTCCCAGACCTTAATCTTTGCCTAGCTGTCAATGTGGCTCATGACTGGGAGCTATCTCATGCTATTGTTTCGTTTGAGGAAGTAACATCTACTGCACAAGTTTTGCAGCTTGATTTCATACAACCAGTCAATCTTTATAATAGGCATGAGCTAATCCACGAAAGTGTCAACGAGTCGTCTATGCCATTGACTCCCTTGGAGGCAGTTTAGTGGATCTAATGCAGTGGCAGAGCCACATTGAGACTAGTGTGGTCCCGAGCCCCCATTGAAGTTTTTTTATATTTAAAAAGTAATATACTATTATGTATTTCTATAGGTATAAGGAAGTACCTCTTATTTCCATATGTATAAGGAAATACTAGAAAATCAAATTCCCACCAAATCAAAATATGAAAAATCGGTTTTAGTGCAAAATGCGATTTAGGCTAAAAATGATGGCTCATTAAGTCAATATATACTTCATACTAAAATCCCATAAAATCAAGTTTTCTTATTTGATGTGTAAGGAATAAAAGCAGCCAAAAATTATGTTGAGAAAATGATTATTCTGAAAAACCATTTTTCATACTTAGTCAATATTTTTATATAAAACATTTTTTCATGTATGATATGAATGCATGAAGGGACCTAAGGTTTTTTTTTAGTTTGTGAAATTTTGATTTTTTCTTTCTATTGGGTTTAATGGGTAAAAAAGCTTTAAAGATATTTGCTAAATCGCTACTCTTTGTCTATCTCTTGCAATTTTTCTTGCTTAGAATGCATTTATCTATCCCTTTATCGAGGACAATTATGATTTCATCCAATAAGCAATATAATTCTTGACATATATATATATACTATTTTTCGTACGTATTGTGAGTTCGAATTTTTGATTCTTTATAATTTGTAAGAGGCCCCCACACACATAAAATCTTGGCTTCTCCACTGATCTAATTCATGTGAGGTGATGGTGACTTGTGGACCCCCATTGTTACCTGGTGTGGAGCCGAATTTTAACCCTAATTGGCCAATTTTTTATCAGCTCTGTCAGGATGACCCATTTGGGCTTTGGCCTATTATTCAACACACTTCAAATTATGTGCCCAAGTTAGCACAGTATGTGGCTAACCACAAAGGTCGGGGTAAGTGCAGAAGTGTGGGCCGCTCTTCTACATATGAGGTTAATTCAAATGGGAGGAGAGGGGCCAATAGTAGTTTGGACATGAGAGTAATATTAGAACAGAAGTGTCGTTGCACGACTTCTAGTTCTTCGACATGGCAACAGAGATTGGTGGAGGCTGACGAGGATTAGCTCCGCCTAGCACAATGAATCTCTTAAGTTGGAACTAGAACAGGCTTGGGAACCCTTGGATGGTTGAAGCGTTGCGGGGACATTGTCCGTAACAAGGATCCCAAAATGGTGTTTCTTTGTGAAACAGGTTGTTCGAGGAGTGCTAGGGAGAAAGTTCGTCTTATTAGTTTTAGGGAGAGTTTTGTGTCAAACAAGGTAGGGCAAATATTCATATATGCTCATATTTTTATTCTTCTCTAATATGGAGGTATTTATAAAGAAGTACAACCCTAAATAAAATAGTAAATAAATCCAAATTACAATAGAAAATAAATATAAATTATAATATGAAATAAATCTCAATTATAATAAGACTATAAAAATGGGTAAGTAACCAAAATCCTAACTAAGTAAGGACTCAGCTCGCCAACACTCCCTCTCAAGTTGGGGCAAAGATATTTTGTATGCCCAACTTGACAAGTCAGTCATAGAACATCATACTCAACATTGACCAATCAAACAACTATCGAGAATGCCTTGTCATAAACCATGAGTGAAACAACTGACAAACCCTAACAAATAGGGCATATAGAAGAACACATAAAATCAAAACACAGAAACCCTGTGAGCACGGCAGTAGGTAAGGCAGAACACAATAGGAGTAAGAGAAGCAGTAGGTGAAGTAGAATAAGAAGAAGTGAAGAAATAAAGGTATCAACATTCGACATGGTGATTAATGGCGAGGTGGTGGCAGCGGCGGCAATAGCTAGGTAGACAGTCGAGGTGGGCTAGGATTATAAGTTAGGTGTATACTGCAGTGGAAATAGGTAGTGTTTAGGGTTTTTTATGTTGTAGAGATGGATCCAAACATAGCAACATCATCGACAATGACCATAGAAACGGAAACTGAAAACGATGACAAATTCTTTCATATCAACTTTAGCTCATTCACGCAGACACGACTTCTCTTCACTCTCCTTCTCCCCCTGAAAAGAAGGGGTCGTTGAAGTCAAGAAATAGGCAACATCTTCATGGGGATACATCAATAAACATATCCTTTTCACTCCCCCTCCCCCTCTTGAAGAGGAGGGGAGGAGAGCACTTAAATTGCAAGGAGAACGCAAGCATAGGTCATAAGAAAACCTGGCTCTTATACCATGTCAAACAAAGTATGCCAAATATTCATATATGCTTATATTGATATTTTTCTCCAATATGGAGGTATTTATAAAAAAGTACAACCCTAAATAAAATAGAAAATAAATCCAAATTACAATAGAAAATAAATATAAATTATAATATGAAATAAATCTCAATTATAATAAGACTATAAAAATGGGTAAGTAACCAAAATCCTAACTAAGTAAGGACTCAGCTCGCCAACACTCCCTCTCAAGTTGGGGCAAAGATAGTTTGTATGCCCAACTTGACAAGTCAGTTATAGAACATCATACTCAACATTGACCAATCAAACAACTATCGAGAATGCCTTGTCATAAACCATGAGTGAAACAACTGACAAACCCTAACAAATAGGGCATATAGAAGAACACATAAAATCAAAACACAGAAACCCTGTGAGCACGGCAGTAGGTAAGGCAGAACACAATAGGAGTAAGAGAAGCAGTAGGTGAAGTAGAATAAGAAGAAGTGAAGAAATAAAGGTATCAACATTCGACATGGTGATTAATGGCGAGGTGGTGGCAGCGGCGGCAATAGCTAGGTAGACAGTCGAGGTGGGCTAGGATTATAAGTTAGGTGTATACTGCAGTGGAAATAGGTAGTGTTTAGGGTTTTTTATGTTGTAGAGATGGATCCAAACATAGCAACATCATCGACAATGACCATAGAAACGGAAACTGAAAACGATGACAAATTCTTTCATATCAACTTTAGCTCATTCACGCAGACACGACTTCTCTTCACTCTCCTTCTCCCCCTGAAAAGAAGGGGTCGTTGAAGTCAAGAAATAGGCAACATCTTCATGGGGATACATCAATAAACATATCCTTTTCACTCCCCCTCCCCCTCTTGAAGAGGAGGGGAGGAGAGCACTTAAATTGCAAGGAGAACGCAAGCATAGGTCATAAGAAAACCTGGCTCTTATACCATGTCAAACAAAGTATGCCAAATATTCATATATGCTTATATTGATATTTTTCTCCAATATGGAGGTATTTATAAAAAAGTACAACCCTAAATAAAATAGAAAATAAATCCAAATTACAATAGAAAATAAATATAAATTACAATAGGAAATAAATCTCAATTATAATAGGACTAGAAAAATGAGTAAGCAACCAAAATCCTAACTAAGTAAAGATTGGCCAACATATTGTTATGGAGAGTGTCAGCACTGTTGGGGGTTTATGTTTGATGTGGATGAAAGAGGTTAATGTGGTGCCAAAATCCAACCATATTGATACAGTGGTTGAGGCTTTGAGAGTGCTAGGACGCTAACGCCTTACGGGGTTTTATGGTCACCCATTTACTACTGATTGTCACCGCTCATGGGACCTCCTAGAGAGTCTGGGTACTTCCTTTTCTATGCCATGTTTGTGTTGTGGGGATTTCAACGAGATTTTACGTGCTGATGAGAGGATGGGGGGAAAACCTCGTAGTGAGCAACAGATGCAAGGTTTTCGACATGCTCTTGATTCTTACCAATTAAGGGACCTAGGTTTTACAGGTCCAAAATTGAATTGGTGGCAGAATAACTCAAAGGGGATTCACATTTGACTTGATCGTGCTTTGGCTAATGAAGAGTGGTGTTCGCGTTTTCTTGGGCCTTATATTGTGCATTTGAATCCAACAAAATCTGAAAAAGAAACAATATAGCCGTGCGGCTATACTCCATTTTTCTTATTTATTATAAAGAAATAGTATAGCCGTTTTTTCAATTTGTTTTAAAGAAATAGTTCGGTTTTTTAAATTTGTTTTAAAGAAGCGGCTATACTCATATTGAACATGTACATACGTATTTTTTATGTTTAATACACGTATTGTTTATAAAATTTTGAATAATACACCAAAATTCCCGAATTATAATAAAATTCTTACATATTATTGAATACAAATAATATATAAGAATTTTTTTAAATATATTATATTAAGATATTATATAGTGGCCGAACTTTTAAGTTTTAATTTGCCGAATAAAATACATATAGCCGCGCAGTTATACCAAAAATAATATCTATAAAGTATGAACTTATGCAACTAGGAGGGTCCAATTTCTTCATTTTGTTTTATTAAACTCATTTTTTTCAAATTGTTTTTAAAGAATTAGTATAGCCGCACGGCGTTTCGCGCTTGCTTTAATTACTTTTAATGAAATCGAATAGCCGCACGGCTATACTAGTTTTTTAAATTTTTTTCAAAAGAAATAGTAGAGCCGGGCCGCGATACTCTTTTGTTTCAATTTTTTTCTTATTTTTTATAAAAAATAAATAGTATAGCCACGCGGCTATACTCGTATTGAACATGTACGTACATTTTTTTAAATATGTTTAATACACGTATTTTTATAAAATTTTCAATAATACACAAAAACTTCAAGAATTATACACAAAATTCTCACATATTATTGAATACAAATAATGTATACGAAAATTTTTAAATATATTATACTAAAATATTATATAGTGGCGGAACTCTTAAGTTGTAATTTGCCGAATAAAACATGTACGTATCTATAAAGTATGAACTAATGCATCTAGGAGGCTCCTATTTCTTAATTTTGTGATATTAAATAGTATAGCCACGGCTATAACTCATTTTTTTCACTTGTATACTCGCTTTTTTTAATGTTTTTTTTATATAAATAGTATTGCCGCACGGCCATACTTGCTTTTTCCAATGTTTTTTGTTGTTGAAGAAATAGGATAGCTGCACGGCTACACTCGCTTTTTTCATTTTTTTAAAAAAGAAATAGTAAAGCCGCCCGGCGATACTCATTTTTTTCTAATTTTCTTTACTGATATAGTTAAAGATATAGTGTAGCCGCACGGCAATACTCCATTCTTCTAATTTGTTATAATAATAAAAGAAATAGTATGAACTAATGCAACTAGAAGGGTCCGATTTCTTAATTTTTGTTTTATTAAATACTATAGCGGCCCGGCTATACTTATTGTTTCTTTTTTTTTTGAAAGAAATAGTATAGCCGCACGGCTATACATGCTGCTTTTTTATTTATTTATTTAATGATTCCCAATCTTGTTTCCCTAGCCGAGACTAATCGAGACCTTGGATATTTTCATTAAAAGCAAGAAAAATATCTTTAGACATTGACATACAAGATATAATTTAAAAACCTAAAGGGAACATCAAAGCAGAAAAAAGGATCGATCAAAGTCTCTCTTCTCAGTTTCTCAAGACAGTAGTGCGCATTCTTGAGGAAAGTCTTGGGGAAATCTCCTGGTGTCTTTGCAGTAATTGTAAATCATGTAGTTTCTTTGCACCCATTTCAGTTTCTCCTGACTTGCCAAATCAAACTCTTGAGAAAGCCATGTATTTCCAGCTGAGCTAGTTGAAGATGGAGACTTTGAAGTGCAAGAAGATGCCCCAGAGGACCATACGCAGGCATTAATGGCATTGAAGTTCCTGTTGTTGGAACTCATTGTTGTCCCACATCGGCTAGAGGGCCAAAGAGAAAGTAGTTTAAATAGAAATACCCATCTCTAACTAATACCGAGGCCTTTTGTGATAAAACCCCACACCTGAGGATTGTGCAGGTGGTAAAGTGGGGACAATATCGGTGTTGTTGGAGTGGGCCCTCGGCCCGTTAACCTGGAAAATTTGACATGGTATCAGAGCCAAGTTGTGGGCCCGTACTTGCCACGTGATGGGTGGGTCCCCGTTTGGCCCCGCGCGATGGGTGAGTCCCTACATGGCTCCACGTGGTTGCCGATGTGGATCTCCACGTGTGACTCATAAAAATGGGGTCTCACGTGCGGGGGAGTGTTGGAACTCATTGTTGTCCCACATCAGCCAGAGGGCCAAAGAGAAAGTAGTTTAAATAGAAATACCCATCTCTAACTAATACCGAGGCCTTTTGTGATAAAACCCCACACCTGAGGATTGTGCAGGTGGTAAAGTGGGGACAATATCGGTGTTGTTGGAGTGGGCCCTCGGCCCGTTAACCTGGAAAATTTGACATGGTATCAGAGCCAAGTTGTGGGCCCGTACTTGCCACGTGATGGGTGGGTCCCCGTTTGGCCCCGCGCGATGGGTGAGTCCCTACATGGCTCCACGTGGTTGCCGATGTGGATCTCCACGTGTGACTCATAAAAATGGGGTCTCACGTGCGGGGGAGTGTTGGAACTCATTGTTGTCCCACATCGGCTAGAGGGCCAAAGAGAAAGTAGTTTAAATAGAAATACCCATCTCTAATTAATACCGAGGCCTTTTGTGATAAAACCCCACACCTGAGGATTGTGCAGGTGGTAAAGTGGGAGGAGTATCGGTATTGTTGGAGTGAGCCCTCGGCCCGTTAACCTGGAAAATTTGACACCTGTAGAAGGCGGTGAAAGGAGCTTTGGTCCAGTCTGTCTTAACCAGACCACCCCTAGAAGCTGACATAGAAAAGAAAAACACAACCATTTTAATACCCCTAGAAATTTTAAAAAAATCATAATATTATAGTAGAGATATTATTGTTTATTTGTTTACAAAATATTGTGTCACTTTACATGTATATGATCATAAATTTCGTAGGAATAGAGACATGTCCGAGCTTGTTGGGTGGCTTGGCCTGGACTGAATTGGAATTGAATTCAAAACTAGTTCTTATTTTTACGAGTCTCACCCGTCTAGATGAGATAAGACACAATATAGACAATTGTTTAATAAAATACATTCCGCCAATCATTTATAACTTCACCAAACAGCAGCCAGTACATTAGTCCAATATCATTCAAGCCACTAAATTATGGTGTGACAACTCTGGAGGACTAAGAAAATACTCTTGAAGTAAATGATTTGAGTGCAAAGTCATGTTGGCGGCTACTTACACAATGCGTTGCGAGTTCCAAAGGATTGAATATGTGTGGAAATCAGCAGTTGGGTCAAACCAGAGGTAGAACTGTTGCTCTCTGTTGCCCTTGCCTTGGCTATACACATTGGTGTGAAGGATGTAAGGATCACCACTTAGGTTCCCCAAGAACTCAAAATCAATCTCATCCCATGTTAATCCTTTTGAGGCCAACTGCAAATTCACAAACAAAAAGTAACTTTAATTTATTTTTGATACAAGGAGTTATATTTTTTATTTTTTATTTTAAGCAAAGTAATATTGGGGGAGGGAGATTCGACAGGAAGACTTCGGATGCAGAATAAACGTTGTTAATGACTTGAGCTGCAAGCCAGTGCGAGACAAAGAGTAATATTAATTAGAGCTAGCACAAATTAAAACTTACATAGTAGGCAGTGACAGTGCCAACAGAGTTTCCAGGGACAAGCTTAAGCTGCATATCAATCTTGCCAAACAGATACTCATTTGTGGATTGAAATCCTGAGCCTGAGCCTTTATCAAGAGACAGCATAAGAAGCTCGTTGTTGTTTAAAATCTTACCTCTGCCATCACCCCATGTAATCTCAAAATCTTGATTGAAATTACCAGCAGAGGCAACAGCCACCAAAGAGCCAACAATAAAACAAAGCACCAAAACCACAAGGGAGAAGTATTTTGATGGTGGAGAAGAAGAAGCCATGACGGTTGTTTTGCAATGAAAGTTTGGATGTGACACAAGTGAGTTATCAATTTGGTATTTATATAATATACTTGGTCAGGGCAATGAATACAATAGATAAATAAATTAGATAAAAACAGAGGTTTGAGCTCTTGGCGGTTGTTGGAACGGGTTGTCAAAACGCACAACAAAGCTGTATGGAACGCAGCATTTTGGCATTAATATAATAATATTAGTAGGAGACGACATTGCACAGCATTTTGTCATCCTGCTTTAAACACTGTGCATTATTTTATTTGAACCTCCATTCACCGCCAAAAGGCATTTTGATGACAAAAAATAATACTAAAAATTGGTTATTTCATTTTACTCTAAAGTAATCTTCAAATATTTTAAGAGAATTAAATAATATTTTTCTGTTATGTGTCACGTCACTACAAAAAAAAATTAACAACAGTCATCATTATTTGGTGATTAATTTGGGGTGACTAAGACTTTAGTCACCAAAAAAGCCCTTTTTGGTGACTTAAGGCTTTTGTTGGTGACTAAAGCCTTTAATCATCCCACATTAGTCACCAAATATCACCAAGTAATGATGAATATTGACACTTTTTTTCGGTAGTGTGTTAACTTGAAGTTAAACACCTAAAAAACACCAAAACAGTTGAGCTCTTGGCGGTTGTTAAACACCTCAAAAACACCAAAACAGTTGACGTCGGATCTCCACCACCATCCTTGTTTTCGGTTTCTTTATGTTTGGAATAAGTCACATAAACTCTTTGAGTTTTCTTTGTAGTTTTCACATCTTCTTTTGTGAGAGCTTTTCATTTCTCCTTTGTGAGAGTATTATTAATATTGTTATGACTTGGTTTTTTTAAGCTTTATCTTTTCGTAATTATTTTAAGTTTGCAATCTTAATTAAGATCCCTTTGTGGCTAGTGGCTTTTTTGACTAAATTATGAAAGCAATCCTAAAATTTCTATAGGACTGCTATTTTTTTAATCTTGTAATATAAGATGTTAGTGCTTGAGAAAAATAAAATAAGAAACTTTCATTGGAGTTGTTGTTGGCATTTCTCAGACTGTGCCTTTGTGCGCATCTCCTACAGCTGTGGTTGCTGGTTTTGTTTTCAATTTATTTAAGTTCTTATTTTGTTTTATAAATTAACGCGTGGCATCACCAGAGCATGACACAACCTCATTATATTTTATAGAGCTCGCCACCTCCTGCGTTGCATTATAGCCAAATGTATCACAGATCCGTGAGGCCATTTTACACATAAGAATTTTCCTATGTAACTACTGGCAAGCTAATCACGTTTCCTTTTAAAAATGGAAAAATAAAAATGCTAAAGCTTATGGATGGAGCCCTCCTAAACAAGAAATTTACTCAAATGCTAAGCCAATTATAGCTGGGCACATAGATTGAAGATTTTTAAGGTGGAAATTACTTTGATTCGTATGGTTTTAAGATCCCTAAACAATCTAACTTTGAATGTACTTAGGCTTTAAAATATGTTTTATTGATATTAATTCACGCTTTTTTTATCTTTCTTTTTTGGTGGCTTCCAACTCCTCATCATATATTTTTTCTTATTTGCCCTTTTAGAAGTTCAGATAAGGGTAAACAGTGTTTGGGTGCAGATTCACAATTATTACTGTTTTACTCCCTGAAACAAGTGCGCGGTCTCACTTTACTCTCCGAAACTGAAAATTTCTCACTTAAACTTCATAATCTCTAAAAACGCTAAAAAAATTTCACTTTACCACTTCCGTCTATTTCCGTCTACAAAACCGTTAAGGATGCTTATGTGACAGGGGCATTATAATAATTCAGCTATTAAAAAACTTTATAATCCAAATTATATGTAAAAAACTACGAATTTTTTTTTAAAAAGATTAACTACACAGACCCATCACCCCAAACCCATCCCCCCCCTCCCGATCATTCTTAGCCACCATCATCCATGATGGGGCTTGTTGGATTTGGATGATGGTGGCTGCGGATGATTAATTCCCTCCCCAAACATGCATCAAGAACTACGAAAATTGAAGAATACCTTAACAAAAAAATTCAAACACAAATCAACACCAGAACAACACAATGAAGAGATCCAACAAAATTGAAAAAAAACAAAACAAAGCCTACAATTCATACCTCCGCGAACAGGAAGACAACGCCAAGATCGAATAAAAATGGAAGAAATTCAAAGCAAAAAAAAAATGACGAGCTATGTTAGCTCAATAGCAAAATACAATAGCAAATAAACTCACTCAAACAAAAATAACGAAACAATAACTTCAACGCACACTAATGAAGAAAGGGGAGTGTAGAAAAAAAGGGATACAACTATTCCGAGGAAACTTCGGAGGGAACCAACTACTAGACGGTTTGATATTGTGAACCATTGAAGTTTGACCATGGTCATACTACTTTAGATTCCATTAGTCATTAGTCTCACGAGTCTTCCTATTTTACATACGACATCATATAAAGTAAAGCATATTACATACTAATCACAAATACATATTTGTGACAATCAAATTAATTACATATAATTTATAACATGGTTCCTATTATTTATTTTATTTGGTAATGAGGAAACACCCACAACAGGGCTCATTAGACCCACCCAAGTGGTCTAAACCCACGACTTATGGAGCACACACAATTGCAAGTTCACCCCAAAACCACTAGGGTACCCATGGGTGGGTATGGTTCCTATTATTACACAAATCAAACATGGGAATTATAATGAGCTTAGCGGTAAAGTTCATATGCAATGTAACAACTCCCATAAATAGTACGTCTATCAATATTTCCACAACTATGATCTAGAAGTTCTCTTAAAGCAATGTGAAGACACTTCTTACAATTTGCATCAGAAAGGTCTCGAGTGCATTCAAGTGTATTATAGATCATAGTCTTGTTTATCACTTGTTGAGATCCTTGAGTATATGGTGGTCCAAGAATAGTTTTAGGAATTAATAAAATGAAAAACTCATCAACTTTATTTTGAATAAACGTCGTATTATCAAACAAATTAATTGTGATTTGTCCCATAAATAATAGGAACCATACCCACCCATGGGTACCCTAGTTTATAAATGGGCAGTCTAATGAGAAGAAATATTTTGTCAAACATTTCTCTTTTGCTTACTTTATATTTAAAAACTTTACCAATACACTCATCTTGTATGTGAGCCCTTGATGCTCTCCTTTAAGAAAAACAAAAGGGGGAATAAATTTCTTATACCACAAAAGTAAATGAAGCTCATACTATCACGAACCAAAAGTTCATTACCGTCTTGGCCATCATGGATCAACGAAATGTAGTATTATTACAAATTTGCATAGACATCCTTTAAGAACTCAACATACGCACAATTTCTCCAACCCCAAACCCCCATCAAGTCAAAAATCCTCATTTCCAACGTTTATTCTCCACTTTTATTTTTGTTTTCTTCAAACATACAAGAGATGAACAGTTTAACTTAAAAGATCCCCTACGGGGTGTTGGAAAATTGGCTCGCATAAAGGATACTAATTCTTGGACCAGCGACCGGTCGCACGACATTTGCGACCGGTCGTTTTCAGGCAGAGTCGAAGTCTGGAGCGAAGTCGACTAGCGACCGGTCGCTGGCTATTTGCGACCGGTCGTTTTCAGGCAGAGTCGAGGCCTGGAGCGAAACCTTCTTGCGACCGGTCGCAAGCTACCAGCGACCGGTCGCCAGACACGTGCTGTTTCGAATATGCACTGTTTCTCAATAGTTTCTTTAGTGTGCTATCGTTTTTTTTTACCCACTTGCAAGGATATTTTAAGTCACTTCTGACTTAAATGAAAGGTGGCAAGTTGATGGGAAGCATGGAGGTAGCATTGAAGGACATTGGAAGACTTGTTTTCAAGGTGTAACCACCCTATGGTTCTATATAGGGTGGCTACACAAGTAACCATCAATACATAGCTTGTGGCTGGCCTAACCTGTGGTCTATGTCAGGTA
>NW_018921498.1:393826-404455 GCF_002207925.1 Prunus avium
AAAGTAGCTGGGAACTAGTGAGTCAAGAAGAGGAGAGAATTCTCAAGTGTATCAAGGTGTTGAGCAAGGGTGAGAGAGAAACAGATTGTGTGGGTAGTGTTCTAAGGGGGTTTCCATTAGTAAACCAAAGTTGTAACCTATCTTCACTAGTGAAATTTCTCAAGGGGATCACCAAAGAGGATGTAGGCAAATTGATGAACCTTTATAAACACTTGTGTCTTTTGTGCTTGATTATTTTCTGTGTGTGTGTGTAAGATTCATCCATCTTTGAGTCTTGTCCAAAGTCCATCAACAACAAGGTCTAAAGGGGAGTGAGTTGGTACTAATTCACAACACGGGGAACTCATGTGACAATGTGTTCTAGAATGTTTGAACCATAAATATGCAAAGAAATATAAAAAACAATTTCACTTAATATGTGAAATCTTCTTCACAAAAATGGACAGACATTCCTCTTCACAACTTAGAGGGGAAAAAACACCTCAGCGAACTGTGGACCCAACAGCGTGCCCAATATCTACCCTTTTTTTCATTTATTATTTTAGAGTAGTGTGCTCACTCTTTGCATCCGAATTTGAATAAGACTCCTAGTAAATTAGAGTACTTCAGGTCCTTGAGACCCATCAAGACATGTGGTAACTCTTAGAAAGGTGTGTCAAGATGTTTGGACTTTAAGGGGGTTGTCTGCGCGCGTATGACAAGTTGTTTCAAGCCCTTGTATATTAAGGATTCTATCGTTCGTGTTTGGGGAGCTTAGTCCCCTTAATGGACAGCTCATCCCTAGCTACATATGTATTGAGGATTCTGCCACATGATCTAGATAGTAATAGTCCCTGTATTGCCCCGCTCATCCACGGTACTAGATTTGTGTGGTTCTGTCTATACATCTATTTTACCTATAATTTTACGAAGTTACTTTGCATGTTTGCAACTGGTACTATTTTCTAAAAGGATATTGGGATATTATTTGAGAATGCTCAAGCTGTGTTTTGCAAGTATGTATCTTGGGAAATGCATGCTTGTGAGTTGACGGATTTTACTTTATATATTTATTGTATAATTGATTTCGGATTTTGGATATTATTTACAGTATACCTTATTATCATTTCGATACTTAAAGCGTATATATGTATGGTTTTGCTCTCATTATTTCCAGTGTCACTACTGTCGCCGTCGCCAAGACAGAGAAAACACTAGCCATTTAGAACGCTGCAAAAACAACCCAACAAAACAAATACACAAACAAACCTAGATCCAAACAGATCTAGGCTAAAACCCCAAATCCAAGTAGATTTGGAAAGGAGAAGGGGAGGAGAAGAGGAAGGGGAGAGAGGGGGCCAACAAGAGCTCCCAGGAAAGTGGAAAGAGAGGGAGAGAGGATGAGAGGGAGGGAAAAAGATGAGAGAAGAAGAAAGGGAGAAGAAGGGCGGAGGGGAGGAGGGGTAGTGGCCACCTCCCCCCTAACTGAGGAATAGTTGGTTGTCAACAAGGAGAAAAAGGACCAGGTTTAGGGTTAGGAATTCTGACATGTCTAAGAAAGCATATATGTAGTTATTTTTCGGGAGCTTTAATAGTATACCCAAAATAAGGGCTGAAATTATAAAAAAACCCAACATGGAAAACACTTTAGAAACATACCCAAAAACCATTTACTACATAAAAAATGAGTGTTGAAGTTCCTAAAAACAAGCCAAACACAAAAAAAACTCAAAAAAAAACCCCAAAACAAGCCCAGCAAGCTCGAAGTACATTGTTAATACCATGTCATAGAAGCACATTGTTTATTCCATGTCATAGAAGTACATTGTTAATACCATATCATAAAAGTACATTGTTAATACTATTTTATAAAATAAAAAAAAACCAAAAAAGCCAAGCAAGACATCCGATATCCTTTGCAGAAACCACCTCCAATTGTCCACAGTTTCACCAGAAACAATCGCAAAGGCAAAAGGAAATACCTCTACAAGAAAAAAAAAAGTACACTATTAATACTATGTCATAGAACTATCTTCCTAGTAAAAATCAAATTATACATATCATAAACTTCAAGTGCACAACTATATATAGAGAAAAATATAGAGCATGTTTTGTTACTGAAAATCTATTAATACTATGTCATAGAAGTACACTGTTAATACTATGTCATAGAAATCAACTCAATTGCAGGGTATGAACAGTTGTGTAATAGGGTACCACTTATTGGAAGTTAACAACTACATCATTTCATTTGCATAATAGGTACCACATTTTCAGGACAAGAAATCGGCGATGGAGTTTTGGGCAAAGGTGAATCGGTGGCGGGTTGTGGCGATGGAGTTGGCGAGGGGTGTGGTAGAGACAATGAAGATACAATGGAGAATTGGACTAGGAGAAAAGCCAGAAGCAGAGCTTGATGAACCTTGCCATTATTGAAGAAGAACAAGAAAGTTCGAGATACTGGTTGATGAAGATTGAGTTGATTAATAAACAAAACAAAAGGGCAAAGCAATAATCAAACATAGCTGTTGAATTTAAGAAATCACCAAACTGTCAATTTTTGGGTTTATTTGGGTGTGTTTATATACATTGAATGGTATAGGGTTTCTTTATAGAACTATGTCTAGGAACGGATATTTAACTAATTTTCTCTTATTTTTTAATTATAATACACGTTTTTTTATATTATAGAATATTGCAATAATGCACATTATTCGTGTACGTTATCCTTATTGTTTACATACTATTGAAAAAAATAGAGATAAGAAAATTAAATAAATAAATTTTTATTTTTATTTAATGGTTGAAATTTTCACCCTATATTTAAAAGAAATTTTTTGAATAATACACCTACATATAATATATTATCTATATTTTACTAACTATGCAGGGCCTCCATGGGCCCAATGGCAAGTCAATCAACCCTATAGAAAGTGCTTGAGATTGGCATCCTGTATAATCAGAACCAGCCCTAAGGGAAGCCCTATGACGGCCCAAAAGAAAACTATTTAAAAATAAAGTTATGTTGAATCCTTGTATATATTAGAACGTGAAGTTATATTACAACAGAAAATACACTGAATAAGGTACGCATGGAAAAAGAACAAAAGAATCATAGATTAAAGAATTAAAACATCGGTTTAATTTAAGCCATTTATGACTTGCATTCTGTAGGGAGGCCCTGGGGAAATCGCTTAGTATCAGTGCAGTAATTATAGATCATGTAGTTTTTCTGCACCCATCTCAGCCTCTCCTGCCTTGTTAAATCAAGCTCTTCTGAGAGCCATGCGTTGCTAGTTGATGCAGAAGAGGAAGAATTTGGAGATGACGATGAGCTGCATGAAGAAACTCCATTTGATGAAACACAAGCATTGTTGGCATTGAAGTTCCTGTAGGAAGCGGTGAAAGGAGCTATGCTCCAATCTGTTTTGATAAGCCCACCCCTTGTGGCCCAATCATCTGCATTCCAAAGGCTTGAGTAGATCCTCATTGGTTGGTTCTTTGGGAATGGAACACCGTTGGATTCTTGGTTCTTGAACTCTCTGATGGGAGTGCCATCTACAGAGAAGCTGAAACAGAGCAAACAGAGAGTAAAGTTAGTGGAGAATGGACTATAGAAGGAAAAAATACATATATTTGAACCGCAAACCACACGGTGCCATGAGGGATTGAACCGCAGACCACTAGTCTGCATGCCGACTGTTCTACCACTAAAGCTAAGACCGCATTGGGATATTTAAAATCGAAACTTGATTTGAACAAGATTTGGGTCATTGGGTTACTTACACAATGCGCTGTGGGTTCCAAAGAATTGAATAGGTGTGGAAATCAGCAGTTGGGTCAAACCAGAGATAGAATTGTTGCTCTCTGTTTCCTTTGCCTTGGCTGAAGACATTGGTGTGAAGAATGTAAGGATCACCACTCAAGTTCCCCAAGAACTCAAAATCTATCTCATCCCATGTTGACCCTTTTGAGGATAACTGCAAAAATTTATCAGTCAGATACAAGAAAGGTTCAAGAAAATGGAAGTGAAATAAATATTCCAAAGATTAACTTACATAGTAGGCTGTGACAGTGCCAGCAGAATTTCCAGGGACAAGCTTGAGCTGCATATCAATCTTGCCAAACAAATACTCATTTTTGGATTGAAAGCCAGAGCCAGAGGCTTTGTCAAGTGAGAGAGTAAGAAGCTCGCCATTGTTGAGAATCTTAGCTCGACCGTCTCCCCATGTTATCTGAAAGTCCTGGTTGAAGTTACCAGCAGAGGCAACCAACAAAGAGCTAGTAGCAAGAAGAGCAATCAGTAGTATAAATGAAAGAGATGATTTAAAGGAAGCCATGGGTTTTGTTTGGAAATGAGTAAAAAGAGAAGAGAAATATTCAGATGGAGAGAATGATATATATATAGAGAGAGAGAGAGGGAGAGAGCTATATTGCTGTGATTATGAGAGTTTGGTGTGCATAGAAATATAGCATGGCTTGTGCTTTATATAGTAGTGGAGATGATGTGGTTCTGACTGAAGGGAAAGAGATTGGAAGGTTCAATTTGCTAGCTGTGCCCAGTTAGATTTCTCATCAATGCAAAGGGGAATTATTCGAGGGTAAAAAAACCCATTTACAGGACGCGGTTTTGAACAGATTTTTTAAGTGAGGAAAGTGTTTGCATGGGGAGGTGAGGCCCAGTTCACCTTTAGCCATCCCTTTACCAAACCTTAAGACCATTTGCTTGTTTCTATCCAAAACCAAACCACCCCACCACCGACAATAATATTATATATGTATATCTTTATACGTTGTGGACCAAAAGCCATATCCACACGTTTGCACAGGTGAGAGGAGAAAACAAAATCATCATAAGCATTAGGCAATACCTGTTTGGGAAAAATCGCATGGCATGTCATGTTTGATGTTGAAAACTGTTACGATTACCAAACTCTTCTTCCTTTTATTTATAATCAAATTTGTTCATTATAGTCTTTTATTTATTTTTCTCTCTTTTATCCATTTGTGCCTTATAATATGTCTCATGTGTATATGCACTTACGTCATTTTATAAATCGTTGTATGAAAATAAAAGATTTTAAATTTTAAACAACAATTAGTTTCCTCTTATCTCCTTTTTAAAACACTCTTTAATGTATTTTATCTTCAACATTATATATGTTTTCAAAACCCTACACATGGATTTGGGCGACTTATATTTCAACGGTTGTCACCACCACGGTCAGAACGGGGCAGAAATAGCATTAATGTTCAAGGAATTAGTTCTTTAACTAGAAATGAATTGTTCAGAAGACGCAAGGTATTCAAACGTGTTGTCATGTAACAATTGGTTCATGATAACAGTCCAAGACTCGCCTCCTACTGCATCGCATCTCAAAAATTGAAACGTACTTTCTGACTTTATTTGGGGAACTGATCCTCAAGAAAATTCTTCTTGGTTCTACTCTGATCATAAAGGACAATGGTAAATCAGTATTGTAACCGAAATCAGTAATACATAATTGAAAACTAATCATATATAGATACTATTAATAAGAATACACATAGATTAAGGTTGGTAACAAAAGCCTTATTACACTAATATCTTTGCGATTTCAAATTATTTTCACAAAATCTCTTTCTTTCATTTTCCATCGAAAAAATTGATGACAAATTTAGCCTCAATGATTAGAGCTTACAGTATATGTGCAATCTAATCTTTGAGGTCAAACTCAGAAAAGAACAAAATTCTTGGTTCTATACTCTGATCATAAAGGACAATGGTAAATCAGTATTGTAACCGAAATCAGTAATACATAATTGAAAACTAATCATAGATACTATTAATAAGAATACACAATTCTAGATTAAGGTTGGTAACAAAAGCCTTATTACACTAATATCTTTGCGATTTCAAATTATTTTCACAAAATCTCTTTCTTTCATTTTCCATCGAAAAAATTGATGACAAATTTAGCCTCAATGATTAGAGCTTACAGTATATGTGCAATCTAATATTTGAGGTCAACATTGTCATTTGGAAAACAAAATTTTGACATCAACAACTTTTAGTGGAAAATTAATGGAATGGGTTTTTATGAAAGCAATGTGAAACAGAGGTGTTAATTTAAATAACTCTTATTTTATTACATCCATCTAGAGTTTTATTCTACATTCAGGAGGAAAGCCTTGTGGGAAGCGCTTTATATCTGTACAATAGTTATAGATCATGTAATTCTTTTGGACCCACTTGAGCCTCTCTTGCTTTGAGGTATCAAGAACTTCTGTGAGCCACGATTTACTGGTAGGTCTTGATGTTGAAGATGATGATGAGCTACAAGAAGATGCACCAGAAGACCATACACAAGCATCGGCGTTGAAGTTTCGATAGGAGGCTGTGAATGGAGCTTGTGACCAATCTGTCTTGACCAGCCCTCCTCTTGTTGCCCAGTCATCAGCATTCCAGAGGCTAGAGAAAATCCTCATTGGTTGGCTCTTTGGGAAAGGAACTCCAATGGATGCCTCTAGGTTCTTGAACTCTCTGATGGGTGTGCCATCAACAGATAATCTAACAACGGAAAATTATAATTTAATTTAATTTAAATTCATCAAATAAATTTTCGTTTAATATGTGGGCAATTTTATATTACCATATTTTCAAATAAGAATAACGTGGTAAATAAAATTAGGGTTCTTAAGAGAAAGGTCCATGTAACTCCTATATTATAGACATAAACTCACCCATTTTTCATTTCCCATGAAAAACCCAAATTTAGGGTTTATGACCCAAAAAAAACCCCATTACTAATAAAATTAAAAATATAACAACATAACTTATCAAAGTGTTGATAAAATAACAATTGTTTTACACCCACGTACAGAAATAAAATTTGGCATCATAACATGTTAGATTGTTCGAAAAATAACATTTTGCTTACATGATGCGCTGGGGATTCCAGAGGATAGAGTAGGTATGAAAATTAGAGGAGGGGTCGAACCATAGGTAGAATTGTTGCTCTCTATCGCCTTTGCCTTGGGTATATATATTGGTGTGAAGAATGTAAGGATCACCACTCAGATTCCCCAAGAACTCCAAATCGATCTCATCCCATGTTGACCTTTTTGATGATAGCTGCGAAAAAAAAAAAAAGCATATATAATTAATTAATATAAGACTCACCAGTCTCCAAAAATTAAAAATATTTATGCAAATATTAATATACAATTAGAGGCACGTGACTCACATAGTAGGTAGTGACAGTGCCAGCAGAGTTTCCAGGGACAAGCTTGATCTGCATGTCAATTTTTCCAAACAGATACTCGTGCTTGGATTGGAAGCCCGAGCCAGAGGCTCTGTCGAGTGACAAGGTTAGGAGCTGACCGTTGTTGAGTATTTTTCCACGGCCATCTCCCCATGTAATGTCGAAATCTCCGTTCAAGTTTCCAGCATAGCAAACCAAAATGGAACTAACCAATAACAACATTAACAACATTAACAACATTGGAAAACAAAAGGAAGCCACTGACTAATTTAGGGTTTAGTTATATTTCTAATTTGATTGGAGGTTTGTGTGGGAGGAAGCAGAAATCCTATACATGCTTTAAATAATGGGTAAGAGAGCAAGAGATGTAAGTAAGTGGCGGGGCAAGAGAGACTTAGGAAGGTGTAAAATTTTGGTGAGTTGGTGTGATTTGGGAGGCATGGTTTTGCAATTTAAAGGTGATGTGTGTGTGTGTAAGAGAGAGAGAGAGAGAGAGAGAGAGAGAGAGAGAGAGAGAGGTGGAGGAAGGAAGGAGATAATAATCCCAGAGTGCCAAGTTGCGAGGTAGAGAGGAATAGGTGGACACAGGTGGCAATGAATGAGACTAGTCCTTGTTTTGATGTGTGAAAATGTGCATGTCACACAAGTGCACAAACCATGCAACCTTCACTAGATAACACGCTTTGAGAGCTTTCTGACCAGGTTTTTTGTTTTTTGTTTTTTCTTAGGGGGTCAGATTTTTGTTTGGCAAGCTGCCCAGCCTACTGATTTTGGTCGAATTACTCACCACACTACTAGCAGGTTCTTCCTCCCCTAGTACGAACCTAAATTAGTTCCTTGCAGATAAGTAAATGAATATATTATGCAAGTGGTTTTCAAATTAAAGAATATTAAAGAGGTTTAGCCAAAAAGGCCTTAACATGCAAACAAGAGGTCTCTAGTCAACAATGGCCACCATTTAAATACAGTGGCTGAGAAAACAATAGTTTTTTTTTTTGGTCAAGAGAGAAACTTCATAAAACCCAAAGCAGGAAAACAGGAGAAACCTGAGCAACAAACAGAAAGCTGAGACTGCAGACACTAGCCAGACGCAGCTTAGTGCATAAAGCAGCCTCAACAAAGATAAGATTACATTATAGGGGGGCATGGCAGCCCATTCGAAATTAAAATAAGAACAAGGGACGGTGGTGGCTGATCTAGCCAGGTTACCCTATGCACCGCTCCAATTCCAATCAATGCCACCTTATGAGATGCACGATTTTTGTTGAGTGGTGATTTCCCCACTCCAATTTTGTCCACTTACACTCCATTTTATAACTAAAAAAGGAGTGTAAGTGGTCAAAATGGGAGTGGGAAAATCATTACCCTTTTTGTTTCGAGGGATCCAACACCACTTGACAGAGTAAAAAAGAGCCTCAATTTTCCGAATTTCTAAGAGAATCGGGAGAATATACCAAGCTCGATTGCCATAATTCCCATAAATCCCAGACTTCACAACTAGAGAATCAGTCTCCATCATGATCTTACGGTGTCACAAAGACAGAGCCAATTTGAGACCACTGAGCACAGCGTCAGCTTCAGCCGCAAGGACAGACTAGCAAACCTTACCCTCCGCTGAACCACTACAGAAAACTCCCTCATAATTTCTTATAATCACCCCAGACCTGCAGTTTTGTTCGACTTCTAGGCACCATCAGAGTTAACTTTAACCCAACCAAGTCTAGGGGGTCCAATAGGGCTGAGTACGGAGGTCCTCCCTAATAGTTATCCCAAGAGAATTCGAGATATGATACTGCCAAAGATAGTGTAATTGAGAGAGTAGAGAATGTGAAATGTGAGAGGTTTTGCAGAGAATGTGAAATGTGAGAGGTTTTGCAGAGAATGCAAAATCAGCTTCTTGTACTACTATCTTGAGGAGATTTATACAAATGTAGCTAGCTAACTATTAGTTACAAACAAGATCACAAAGCATAGATTATTTCCAGAATTTGTGTTTCCCTAAAACATGGAAATGTAAACATGGAAAGGTGTTTCTATAAAACATGGAAAAGTGGAAGTGTGATAGACAAGCTTTTCCTTGTTTTAGGGAAGCTGTCTATGTCTTGTTTTTGTCTTGACTAACACTTCCCCTCAAGTTGGTGCAAATATCACGCATGCCCAACTTGTCAAGTGAATCATAGAAAACTTTACTTGATACGGCCTTTGTTAGAATGTCGGCAAGTTGGTTCTTCAAGTTTACAAACGGAAACTTAATTATACCACTTTCTAGTTTCTCTTTGATGAAGTGTCGGTCGACTTCCACATGTTTGGTACGGTCATGTTGTACTGGGTTATGTGCTATCTCGACTACAGCTTTATTGTCACAGTACAAGTTTGTAGCCTTTAATGGTTTAACTCCAAGGTCCTTCAGTAATCTCCGTAACCAGAGCAATTCACTCAGAACTTGAGCCATTCCCCTAAATTCTGCTTCAGCACTTGATCTAGCCACAACTCTTTGCTTCTTACTTCTCCAAGTGACTAAGTTGCTACCCACAAATGTAAAATATCCAAAAGTAGAACGTCTATCTGTGATGGATCCTGCCCAATCAGCATCTGTGTATCCTTCCAGGTTTATATGTGTATGTTTGGAGAACATCAACCCTTTTGCAGGGGCAGCCTTCAAGTACCTCATAATCCGTGTTACTCCATTCATGTGTGCCTCACTCGGTTGATGCATAAACTGACTCACCATACTCACATCATAAGCTATGTCGGGGCGTGTGTGTGATAGATAGATCAGTGGCCCAACCAATCTTTGATACCTTTCTTTGTCAGTGGGTACTTGATCTGGATACATCCCTAACTTGTGGTTCTGCTCAATAGGTGTGTCAACTGGCTTGCAATCAAGCATTCCAATTTCTGTTAACAAATCTAACACATATTTTCTTTGGGATAGAAATATGCCATGTTTTGATCTAGCAACTTCTATGCCAAGAAAATATTGTAACTCACCTAATTCCTTCATCTCGAGAATTTTATTTTATTTTATTGCTTAAATTATTTTTAATTAATTTTTTTCTCTTCTTATATTGATTTATTTACACTAACACCATCTGAGGTTTTCGGTGTCTTCAGAAAACCCTTAAGGTTTCAAAAATTACATGAACATTGTTGCGTCTATCCAAGTGCAAGTAGTCACATGTAGTAATAATCTTGGAAGTCCAAGTATCGTATCCTCAAGGAGCAGGTAGGCAAATGTCTGCACACAAAGAAATAATCAAAAGTACCAAAATAAAAGTGACAAGCAAAATGAACAAGTAATTTGATTTGATTGTTGTAGAGATTTAGTTTTAAAATGAAATATCAATAATGGAAATGCTAAGGCATCAAGGTTCAATTCTTTAAGCAAAATATGTTTCATGCTCTT
>NW_018921499.1:1328-31252 GCF_002207925.1 Prunus avium
CCTTGGTTTTGGGCCTAATAAACCCATGGATTTATATTGTGACAATACAGCTGCGATTGCAATTGCTCATAATCCTATACAACATGACCGTACAAAACATGTGGAGGTTGATCGAAATTTCATTAAAGAAAAATTGGATGCGGAGATTGTGTCCTTCCCCTTCATCCGTTCAGAGTATCAGTTAGTTGATGTTCTTACGAAAGCTGTTTCTACAAGTATCTTTCTCAACTCGCTTGACAAGTTGGGCATGCGTGACGTCTTTGCTCCAACTTGAGGGAAAAACCTAAACATAATAGCTGCTTGTTTTGAGTTTAAATACTTGCTATATCCCATATATAACTTGTCATTTTGAACAATATAAAATTATTTCCAGGGAGTTGATGAGTAGGACATCTTTTACAAAGGAAATATGGAGAGCAATAGCTATTATAGTACTTATATTTAGAGAAGTGGCAAAAGCGTGATGGATGTGGAGTTTTTTTATAAGCACGACATGTATGTTAATCGATTCCTTTTTCTAGTCCAAAATGTATAAATCAAATACCTTTTTAACTAAATATGCCATCAAGAAAAATAGGAAAATAATAAAGAAGAAAAATAGGAAACAATTTGATTGTAATCAGGGCTGGATATTAACAAGGCCTAGTCCAATTGCAGGGATGAATACTCAAAAAAGTATAGTGGTTGATTTAGCCAATTCGTTGGGTAGTGGACTGGGGAGTTGGCGTTTGAAATACTTTGGGCTTAAATACATGGGTAGCAAGGGTTGGTGGTTTGATAGTGTTCAGTAGCTAGCTCTTGAATGAGTTTGGTGTTGTGTGACAGAGTTTATTAAGGTATATCAAAGGTATTTTTTGTAGTTAAATAAGGTGTACTTAGTTAATTTTACATTTTGATTTAAATATTAGAGTGTACTTAGATCATAGAGTGTATTCAGTTAATTTTAGGGTTGGTTTAACAATACCCGTACTATTATTAAGATTAGGGAACTTGATTTTGGATGGCACTCAGCTCCGCTTTGCTATCAAGAATCTAACAGTGGAATATCTCAAGACTTCCAACTCCATTCGACTTTTAGCATGCATGCATGTAGTTTCCCTTGCTTGTCAAATTAAGCTTGGTGGTTAAACTTCGCCAGTACTAAATAGAATGGGAGACTGACGGATCAACCTTAAAGACGAGGGACAAACCTTTCGTTTTCTTCCTCTTCTCTAAACTTATAAAATAAGGGACAACAATTTCATGGCATCATAGGGTAGCAAGAACTGCTGAGATATTATTATGCTCCCATCTTAGTTTCTTATTAGATTAAAATGTTAAATGGTGAAATATAAATCATAGTTGTAAAAAGACGCACATAACAGCAGCAGAGGGAGAGGAGAAGACAAGTATATATGGATAGGCATAGGTACGTACCACAATTTTTATAAAAAGAACAGAGCAGCTTCTTTTCGAGTCCTTCCAGCAGTTAGGTAGTCCAGGCATTTAAGTACAAGGATAAAATGCAATGCAACCAAAACTGAAAGTTACTTACCGACCAGGCAATGCCAAATGTCTTAAGGACAAAACATACCTTCTAATGGAATCAGTTGTTTTGTCAAGAGGCTGATCGTTGATTGGTTTTAGGGTTCGTGTTTCCACAAAGAATTCTACAAAAATAGTCATGCTAGATTGAAACCCTACTCAAACAAACATATCTCAAGGACTAAACACCTAGGTTTAGTTGCTGCAACTGTAAATGATTGGTAAGTCATATACCTGGCTCTGATGTTGGGCCATGTTCATGTAACCTTGACAACTCGAAATTAACATCAGGGTGATTCACCTCAAATACGGGTTCAAAGCATTCAGGATAAGCTAAAAAGCTCTAATTGCATTTGACATGTCAAGACTAGAGAGAGATTATTCCAAAGAAAGAATTTATAATAAAATATATTGTTTTTCCATCTTAGTATATTGGTTGATAGCAATATTTTGCTAACCGCCCTGATCAGTTAGGCTTTGATCTTCTGTTTTGTTGTTGTTGCTAACAGTCCATTCAACTTTTTTTTGGGGTTTGAACCACGAGGTGGTCCTGGATGGGCCCCAACTATGGGTGGCACCTTTAAGCCTTAACCACAACTCAGACTAATCCCCGCTCACACTGGGTCGGCCCGTAAGGGGTAAAGTGCTGGCCAAAGTGGTGACTCCATACAAGAGCAGGGATCGAACCCCTGACCTCTCTTAAGGAATGAGAGTGCCGAACCACTCACACCAACCACCTTGGTTCAGTCCATTCAACTTTGAGTTAGTAGTATTGTGAATATCTTCGTCTCCAATTATAGCACGCCACATGGAAAAGAAAAATATCACTTAAATTAATTAATTGAACTAATTTATTTGGCCAATTAATTAATAGTGATAATATCTTAATTATATGATATTATCTTTATTTAATAAGAAAATACCATTAATTTAGATATTATCCTAATAAGGAGATATAATAATCATCAAATTAGGGGATTTGGATCCCAGTCAAATCTCTAATTGACTCAATCTCTGTAATTTGGGGAAAGAATAAATTCCTTCTTAATAAGAGTTTTATTCTCTACGAAACCCTAGCTTCTGAGGCTCTTATAAATAGATGGCTTCATTCATCATTTAAGGTACTTCAAACTCTACTTCTAAAACCCTAGAAAAATACCCAAGAACTCTCTCCTCTCTCTCTCTCCTAGCCGCCAGCAACTCCATTGCCGCTGCCCACATTGCTCTCCTCACTCCATATTTTCTCCACACAGCTCTGGCCACCCAGTTCTCACCCTAGAGAAATCTTCGTACCCCTTTTTAGCTATTGTTTCACCTAGATTCAATTGCACTAACTTAGGCATCGGAGGGCCTTTGGCCAACACCCCACGGGTGTGGTCTATTTACTCCGATCTTTTTTACAGGAATTGAGGAAGAGAGAGAGAAGGAAGATCAAAGGTTGAAGAATCACAAACCGAATATTCTCCAGTGAGATTATTTGCACAAACATTTGGTGTTTTCATTGAGGGCACAAGTTATACTCAACGCGTGCTCTTAAATCAAAGGAATTTATTTCCTCCACCTTCACATTCAATCAACGCCTTCCGAGCAACCATGGTCGGAGGCAAACACATGAGGAGCAAGACCGCTGCGATGGCTCAATCTACGACAGCCCAAAGCCACTCCTACCAGGATCCCACGTTCGACATGGTGGCTCTACCACCTCATGCTGCCATGAACCTGCAACAAAACCTTGCTGCCGCACGATAGCCGCCACCCCGTGTAGCTGGAATCACCGTTCCACATGCCGAACCCGCAGCCTAGACCACCGCACTGGCCCCTGCTGCCGTCATACCGCTTCACTGCCCCACGGCAGGATATACCTTACAAGGCCCCACGGTTGGAACAACTATGCACCCTCATGAATCCGACGTCATGCCCTTGCCGCCACACCGCCTTGCGACGGAATCTAGCAATCCCCCGCGCAGCCTCGTGATTGGATCCGAAGCCCACCATCACGGTGCCTCTGCCAAACATGGTGGAACCACCCATCACGGTGGACTCACTGCCATCAACGACTTTGGGCCAATCTTGGAGCAACTTCAATCATTCCCTCCATTGCCTCCGTGCTCGACGAATGCCCCCGCGTACACTTCCAATGAAACCCTATCCCGTGTGCAATTAGGCTTCACACAATTCTCTCCTCCCGGTCCACGAAGTGAAGTAGACCTCAATATGAGAGTTGACCAACTAACTCAGAGAATGGACGACCAAAACGACTTGGTGAGGCAGCTCCTCAACCAAATAAACTTGGCCCAAAACTTTGGCCTTGGACAACAGGGCAAAGAGAGAAGGATGGACAAACGGGCCTATGGGCAGTTCGATAAAAGCAGGTCGAGCAGGAGCAAGTAGACAAGGAGAGGGACAACAACGCGGTTAGCTTGCTGACATGTCACAAGCATCTGTAAACCATACTTAGAGCATACTAAGTCTCCCCTCTAGATTGAGTTCAAAGACCAATGCACGTGAAAGGCTGGAATCGCGACTTGACATCCGCGCCCGCCTGGGCCCACAGGGAAATGTTCACGAAAGGTTAAGTCCTTAGAGAGGTCAACCTGACGACTCTCACAATGAGGATCATGAACAAAGGCGCTCCAATACCCAATCCCGAAGAACCAATTCTCGTCGACAAGCTATAGGGAATCCCTCGCAAGCACAGTCCACCAACACACCGCCTAGGTGGGACAACCGAGAAGGTCGACCCTTGCGAGCTAATGAGGAAGTCAATCAATGTCGCCCAAGTCGTGAAGCTCACCCACGTGACTCATAAGCCATGCGCGCAGAGGATGTCGAGAAGCTTGTGAACAACCGGCTTCGAGATTTGAAGATCGGAGAAGGTTTCGAAGATGCTCTGCGTAGGGAGATGGACCAAGCAAACTCCTTACCATTCACCGTTGAAATCGAGCAAGCTGTTCCCCCAAAGTGATTCTCAACGCCTTCGTTCACACACTTCAAAAGGGACTCCAATCCCGAGAGCCATCTGAAACACTTCAAAAGTGTTATGATTCTCTACAAGGCCAACGACACACTAATGTGTAAAGTGTTTGTCATGACTTTGCGAGGTGCAGCCCAGGATTGGTTCCACACCCTACCATCCGGGTCGATCAATAACTTCAAGAAGCTAGCTTACGACTTCACCAAAGAATACACTTCTTACCGGACGATCAAGAAGAATCCTGACCATCTGTTCAACTTGCACTAGAAGTCTGATGAATCCCACTGAGACTACATCAAGAGGTTCAAGGCGGATAGGGAAAACATTGTAGGATGTGATGACCAAGTTAAGTCCTATGCCTTCAAGAGGGGCTTGCCAATTGAGTGTGAGCTGTATCGTGAGCTGACCATCTCTCCCTGCCAAACACTGGTAAAGGTCTTTGCGACAACAGAGCGCTACGCACTTTGGGACAACGACCGGCTCACCACGAAGAAGGCTACCAAGCAAGCCGATCAACCGGTTGAGCAGGCAAGCCAAAGGAACGACAAGTTCACCAACAAGGATGAAGGCAAGCGTAGATCGTAGCCTCAAGGAGGTGCTCCAGTAGTTGAAAACTACACCAAGTTCATTATCCCGATACACCAGATCCTGGCCCAAGTAAATGACATGCCTTGGTTGAAGAAACCATCGCCTTTGAAGGGAAACTCATCCAATATGGATACCAGTAGATACTACGCATTCCATGAAGGGCACGATCATTACACAAACGACTGTTTCGCCTGGAAAAGGCACCTCGAAGAGCTGGTCAGAGATGGCCATTGCAAGGAATTCATCGCAAGGGGGGATATTCAGTAAATCAAAGATTGTGATGCAACTGCTAATGAGCTTCTACGAAAAAAAAAGTCATACTATCCTAGTCGACTCCAAAAGTTCGGGCTGACCACGAGGGAGCCGAAGAGAAAGATCAAGCAAACAATTTTCTTCTCCCAAGCCACAACCAGCTACCCAGTCATGGAAGACGATCTTGTCATCATCTCTCAAGGGAAGGAAGTTCCAAGACAATGGAGTGCCCATCACCTCCGGGGGTACTATCCATGAAGCTCCTCACTTATCAGCTTGGCTCCAAGTAGACGGCCAAGCCTCCCTCACCTCAATTGAAGACAAGTTACTTTTAATGTTACCCATGCAACTCATCTTTTTTGTTCAATAAAGCAATGTAGTCACACAAACATCAATACAAGTTCAAGCTTTTCTTTCCAATGGGGTGTTCACGAGAGCAATCGACACGTCTCTAGACGTAGGCCAAACGGGCCACACTCATCGACACATCTCTGGATGTATGCCAAACGAGCCATTCTAATCGACACGTCTCAGAACGTAAGTCAAACGGGCCACACTCATTAACACGTCTCTAAACGTAGGCCAAACAGGCTACCCTAATCGACACGTCTCTGGACGTATGCCAAACGAGCCACACTATAATCAACACGTCTTCGAATGTATGCCAAACAGACCACACAAACTAATCAACATGTGTCCGGAAGTAGGCCAAATGGGCCAATCTCATTGGCACATCTCCGGACGTAGGCCAAATATGTCATAACCCAGAAACACTCAAGCAATTCATAAGATACTAAGCGAATTGAAGTTAGAAAAAACAACTGAAAATTCCATAGTAAAGTGGCCAACTGGCCAAATTCAACAAATAGAAGATGGTCAACCGAGACCAATTATCCCAGCAGGTGGCCTCTGGTCAACGACATGCTTAGCAACTCCAATCACCTGCTCAGCATCCTCTATTGCATGCTCGGCGCCAGCGTCCCATCTTATTCAGCCACTTGCTCCACAGCCTCTATCGCCACTTCACCTGATGCGCCCTTCGGAGCATCATCCTCCTTAGTTGCAGTCTTATTAGCTACCGGCCCTTCGACGACCTCCACAATATTGATTTGCTCACCTAGAGCAGGGGGCAAGTCAAAAGCCCACTCCAATTAGGAACCCAACTCTATGAACAGTCAGAAGCCCACTCCAATTGGGAATCCAATCTACAAAAGGAGTCCAACTCACAGAAGAAAACCCAAACACAGTCGGAGAGCCCAACAACTAATTTCATCTCCTACATGCCACACAAGTGCCATAAAGAAGCTTGGGGGAATCTGTTGGAGTAAATATTTTCATCTCCTATTATAGCACGCCACGTGGAAAAGAAGAATATTCCTTAAATTAGTTAATTGAACCAATATATTTGGCCAATTAATTAATAGGGATAATATCTTAATTATAGGATATTATCTTTATTTAATAAGATAATACAATTAATTTAGATATTATCCTAACTAGCATCTCCGCACGCGTGGAAATTAATTTAGATCCTAATAAGGAGATATAAATATTACCAAATTATGAGATTTGGATCCCAATCAAATCCCTAATGAACTCAATCTCTGCAATTTGGGGAAAGATTAAACTCCTTCCTAATAAGAGTTTTATTCTCTACGAAACCCTAGCCTCTGAGGCTCCTATAAATAGATGGCTTCATTCATCATTCAAGGTACTTCAAAACCTACTTCTAAAACCCTAGAAAAATACCCGAGATCTCTCTCCTCTCTCTCTCTCCTAGCCATCTGTAACTCCATTGCCGCCTCCCACATTGCTCTCCTCACTCCATATTTTCTCCACACGGCTCTAGCCACCCGGTTCTCACCCTAGAGAAATCTCTGTACCCTTTTTTAGCTATTGTTTCACATAGATTCAATCAAACTAACTTAGGCATCGGAGGGCCTTTAGCCAACACCCCTCGAGCGCGGTCTATTTACTCCGGCCTTTTTGATAGGAATCAAGGAAGAGAGAAAAGGAAGATGATAAGGAGGTATTAGTGTAGAACTCATGTTCTCACAAGATGAAGTTATAAAATAAGGGACAAGAATTTCATGTTTGCAATTATGTAACTTGCATTAACCTGATTATGTAGTGGAATAGAGGAAAAGTAAAACGATTCAAGCGGACTTGACAAATATGTTTATTTATAGGTAAAGGAATGTGCTAACCTTTTTATGTTCATCTTGAGGAGGCGCACGAGATATGCGAATTTGTATGTGCTCTCCTCACGTGAAGTTCAACTGCGTCTACTCGTCCCCTTCAATCTCAAACCTGCCATTTACATAGAATACACAAATAAGACCATGACAACAGGTGCATGGGGTTTTGTTGTATAGGAGGAATGAAACACAACTCACCTCTCCAAGCAACTATATGTACAGGTATGCATCAAACTAACATAAGTCAAAATGGTTAGGTAAGGTGATATTCTTGGCATCAGCTAAATAAGAGGTTGACATTACTAGGTTAGCACGGGTAAGTAGTAAGATTTAGAAATATGTGGTCAAAAGACTCAAAACTTAGAGCACTATGATGAAAGTAGATTAAAAGAATGATAGAACCCTGATGGAACTGCTGAGGTGGATCTTCCTCCCCTGCATTGTTGTTGTTAACGGACTGTTCATCCACACGATCAAGTCACTACAACGACAGTAGAAAATAGCTAAATGAGTAATTGTAGAGGATTCCATCAATTTAAAAAAATTTGTATGTGCAGTTCATACCTAGGTATATTTCTACCTACCATGTATGAAAACTACAAGGCATAATTATTTGCCCTTTCCAAAGTAACTACATTAACAGGAGGGTGAGGCCTAGCCTATTAGTGTATTGTATTTTATCTGAGTTATGAAATATTGAAGAGAAAAGAATGTAAGAATGAAGAAAACAGAGTGATGAATGTTCTTCTACTCTCTTGCTAAAATTGCAAAGATGAATGTATTTCTTTTATTAGAATGAGCACACACAACATGTACTTCATAACCGTTAGCCTTAACTAGACACACACACATCATATTGCATCTCAACCACCCATCTAGCTATATTCTAGGATCACTACACGGGGCTATTTCAACCTTACATATTGGAGCCTCACACTTGTCATTCTAAGAGACTAAGTGCATACACAATTAACATTCTAGGCCTATGCTTTACTAATCAGCTCACTACTTACAGTTCTACACTCCCCTTTAAGTTTTGAGCTAATTTCACTCCAAGTTTATCCCTGAGATAGCAAAATCGATCCTTAGCCAATGACTTTGTGAAGATATCTGCTAGTTGCTCATTTGTAGGACAGTAAACCAGATCAATGATTCCTTCTTTTAGAGCATCCTTGATGAAGTGGTATCTTTGATCAATATGCTTAGTTTTCTGGTGAAACACAGGATGCTTTGTGATGGCAATTGCAGCAGTATTATCACACTGAAGTGGAGTAGCCTTAGCTTGAAATTCACCAAAATCTTCCAACACAAACCTGAGCCAAATTGCTTGTTCAGTTGCCTCTGATGTACTGATATATTCTGCCTCTACAATAGAAATGGCAACACAGTTTTGTTTAACTGAGACCCAAGCAAAGACTTGCCAAAACAAAAGGCATATCCTGAGGTGCTTTTACTATCATCAACTGAGCCACCCCAGTCACTATCACAGTAGCCAATTAAGACTGCATTTCTTCCTTTCGCATACTCCAAACCATAGTCAAGTGTTCCTTTGGCATACATAAGGACTCTTTTAGTAGTTCCATAGTGCTTATTAGTGGGGCAGTGCATGAACCTAGCAAGTAGACTAGTTGCATACATCACATCAGGTCTTGTGGTTGTGAGATACAATAGACTTCCCACAATCTTCCTATACTGTTCTTCATTTGCTGGACCACTGCCATCATCTTTACTCAACTTTTCCTATAGAGACAGGTTTACAGTCACTTAAGCCAAATTTATTCAACAATGATGCAGCATACTTTCTTTGATGAATAAAAATACTTGTATGTGTTTGGATGACTCCCATTCCCAGAAAATGATGCAAGAGCCTCAAGTCTGTCATTTCATACTTTATCATCATGTCTCTCTTAAACTCCTCCAGCATTGGTTGACTATTCCCTGTGTACACAATATCATCTACATATATAGACACGATCAGAATTTCTGCTTCTTCTCTGGTTTTGGTATAAAGAGTGGCCTCGCTTTGACTCTTTGCAAATCCACATTAAGCAAAGTAGGTGTCAATTTCACCATACCAGGCCCTTGGTGCTTGTTTTAAGCCATACAAAACTTTATGAAGCTTGTATACTTTGTCTTCACTCCCCTTGACCATAAAACCATCTGGTTGATCTACATAAACCTCCTCTTCTAATACACCGTTTAAGAAAGCAAATTTAACATCTAGTTGATACAGTTTCCAACTTTTCTATGCTGCCAATGCAACTAGTGTTCGAATTGTATCAAGTCTAGCCAGAGATGCAAAAGTCTTGTTATAATCAACACTTGGTTTCTGAGCATACCCATTGGCTACTAGCCTTGCTTTATTCTTAGCCATCAAGATTAAGTTTGGTCTTGAACACCCAGTTAACCCCAATTATAGGTTTATCGGTTGGTTTGTCCACCAGCTTTCGTGTTGCATTTTTCTCAATCATTGACAGTTCATCTTTCATGGCTTTCATCCATGATCCATCTTTAGGTGCCTCATCAAACTTTTCAGGTTCCATGATGCAGAGATTGCATTGTGTAAGAACATCATCCAAGTTTCTCCATTTCAGTGGAGTGTGATTAAAGGCTTGAGAATTCCTCATGCTACTACTTATACAACCTGATGATTCATGAGGAGATGACAATCTTGGTGACTAAATATAATCATGACTCCCAAGAGTTGTCTTTAGTGATGTAACTTTAGGTAGCTCAGATTGCTCTTCATGGTTGGTCATAGTTGCATGATTCTCATATATTTCCTTCTAATCCCAAGCTATATTTTCCTAAAAAACAACATCTCTTGAGTATAAGCTTCTTAGTGACCAGATCACACACTCTGTACCCCTTTTCACATGTTGCATAACCTACAAATATACCCTTTGGTACTCTTTGCATCTAGCATCTATCTCACTTCACTTGGTAACACAAGCAACCAAAGATTTAAAGATGAGCAATCCCTGGTTTTCTCCCACTATATGCTTCAAATGGAGTTATCTCTCCTAGAGCTCTTGTAAGACATCTATTTAGTATGTAGACAGCTGTGTGTATAGATTCTGCCCACAGGTAGTAAGGTAATCCTTTCTTATGAAGCATGGCTTTTGCCATTTCAACCACAGTTTTGTTCTTTCTCTCCACCACTCCATTTTGTTGTTGGGTATAGGCCATAGAGAGTTGCCTTTGAATACCTTCATCTTCACACAGCTTGTTAAACTCACAGGATGTGAATTCATCCCCTTTGTCACTTCTCAGACATTTCACTCTAAAACCACTTTGCAGCTCTACCATGGATTTGAACTTTCTAAAATAATTCAGGGCATCTGACCTGTATCTGAGAAAATAAACCCAAATCATTCTTGTACAGTCATCTATAAGGAGCATGAAATACTTGTTACCAGCAATAGACTCATTTTGCATAGGCCCACATAAATCCACATGAATTAGCGCAAGGGGAGCTCTACATGCCTGATTCTTTGGGAACCACTCTCTATGCTGCTTTCCAAGTTGACACCCTTCGCAAACTTCATCAACCTCTTCTAAGTATGGAAGTCCATGCACCATCTCCTTTTCTTTGAGTTAATTTAGCCCCCTTAGATGCAGATGGCCTAGCCTTTTGTGCCAAGTCCAGGTAGAGTGTGATACACTTGCTTTCAGAGCAACATGATCATTAGGTAATAGTGTTAAAGGATAGCATATATTCTTCTTCATCTCTACTTTGATGACAAGACTTTCTAGTGAAGAGCTGTAAAAAATGCTGCACATTTTGCGTCCAAATAGCAAGTAGTAACCATGCTCATCCATTTGTCCCACACTCAATAAATTCTCCTTCAACCCAGGTAGATACAATACTTCCTTGATGTACTTTCTACCATTGCTAGTCTCAAACACTAGAGTGCCCATTCCAGCTACATTCACAAGCTCACCAGTTGGCATTTGTACTTTGCCTACCACATTTGTTCTTATATCGACCAGCAGCTTCCTATCTCCAGTCATGTGGTTCCTGCAACCACTGTCTATATACCATTCACCATTGCCACTTGTTTCATAGATGGTACTATTGGCATAAAATATATTCCCTGTCACTTCCACTTTGGTTTGCACAATTTGCTTTCTGCACATTCATACGTGCAGTACACTCTCTAGCCCAATGTCCAAATTTGTCACAATTGTAACATTTAGGCTTTCCCTTATGTCTGCATTCACTGAAATGGAACTTTGAACACACTTTGCACTGTGGCTTTACCCCTTCTTGACTCACCGATGGTGATGAGTTCAAGTTTTGTGCAGAACCAGTCTGTTGAAACTTGGATTTTTATTCCCATGGTTTACCCTTAGGATTCCAATTCTTCTGCAATTTAGATGAACCAGATTGAGTACCACCCTTGTTCTGGCTTTTTGAACTCACAGAGAATGAGGCAAATTCCTTCTCAGCTGTATCAACATAATGCAACTCGAACTGTTGTTCTTAGCTTCTCAAAATCACAATCACTTCCTACAATTCTACAGTCTCTAGGCTTTTTGTGTTTTCAATCAAAAGGCAGATAGGGTCATATACTTTACTGAGACTAATCAAAACCTTTTGAACAATCCTCTCATTAGAGAGAGTTTCACCAAATGTTTTCATCTGATTAATCAGCTCATTCAATCAAGTAAGATAAACAAAAAATAGGGACTCATTATCACGCATTCTAGTGTATTCAAATTCAAGTATGAGATTTTGAAGGTTTACCAATCTAACGTGGTCACCACCATGGTATTCTCCATACAACAGCTCCCATGCCATCTTAGCTGAGTCTGCGTTGGCGATATGAGGGAAGATTTGATCGGAAATTGTGTTTTGTATGATACCTAGAGCTTTTGCATCTTTCATGAAGATTGCAACCATTTTCTCATCATCGTCATCTTCTGAAGTTTCCTCAGCTGTCTTCTTCTTCTTCTTCTTTGAATCAGGAATCTGAATTCCTTTTTCCACCAGATTCCATAACCCATATGACTTGAATATGGTCATTTTGTATGATACCTAGAGCTTTTGCATCTTTCATGAAGATTGCAACCATTTTCTCATCATCGTCATCTTCTGAAGTTTCCTCAGCTATCTTCTTCTTCTTCTTCTTTGAATCAGGAATCTGAATTCCTTTTTCCACCAGATTCCATAACCCATATGACTTGAATATGGTTACCATCTTGATTCTCCAAAACTTGTATCTCACCAGAGAAGCCATAGCTGATCTCAGATAAGCCAAAAACAAGTTGTTTTAGGGTACGATCGATCTCCAGCAACCTTCACCGAACCTTGATTGAGCTCCGATGTAGCCCGATTTCACAGTATTGAGAACTCCCAAATTCAATTTATCCAACCTGGCTCTAAGGCCATGTTAGTGTATTGTATTTTATCTTAGTTATGGAATATTGAAGAGAAAAGAATGGAAGAATGAAGAAAACAGAGTGATGAATGTTCTTCTACTCTCTTGCTAAAATTACAGCGAGGAATGTATTTCTCTTATCAGAATGAGCATACACAACGTGTACTTCATAACCATTAGCCTTAGTTGGACACATCATATTGCATCTCAGCCACCCATCTAGCTATATTCTAGGATCACTACACGTGGCTATTTCAGCCTTACATATTGGAGCTTCACATTTGTCATTCTAAGAGACTAAGTGCATACACAATTAACATTCTAGACTTATGCTTTACTAATCAACTCACTACTTACAATTCTACATAGCCTTGAGGCATCAGAATGGTAACAAAAACTTCAACCAGGTGTCATCAATGGCGGTATAACCTCCATCGAACAGAAACTACATTTCTCCCTATAATGTGACATCATCACTCAGGTAACAGGGCTAGAAACACAAATTATTAATTGTGCCTTGGTTATGAAGGAGAAATGCTCGTATGAACTTATTTTTCTTCCCTAAATAATCCACAGTTAAATCATAAATAAAAGACATACAATGAAAAATATGAATACCAAATTACTCAATTTTATACATGGGATTGGATGGGGTTAGCACACTAACAAAAAAATATGAGTACCAATTACTAGACAAAGAGAAGAGAATTGAGGGCCAATTCATCTAAAACAATGGAACCTTTGCTTAGAAAATGAGGTTATTCCGCCCAACTCTTAAAGTAATTATTAACTTGTAACCCCGAAATCATGACACCTTGAAGGTGATAGTATTAACACAAATACAGAACACACTTGAGGATAAATGTACATAGTCTATAATCAGCAAAACTTTAAAACAAAGAAAATATATTATATATATACATACTATATATCATTATGAAATGTACGATTGGATACGAAAAATGATTCTTGCCTAACTCTTTCTGCACAAATTCTAATCTCCACCATTATTGTCACATATGTGTTAATCGTTCTCAACTAATTTTCTTATTTTTCATAGTCGATGCCAGATGTAAACTTTACGTTAGAAAGTAGGAAATTACCCATAAAATTACACTACCCATATAAGGGAGAAGGATGGTATGTTGAATAATACCCTATACAATTATTATCCCCATGAGTTACTTCACTAAATATAAAAAAATGTTCAAGAGTGAACATATATTTCAAAAAGCCCTTTTTGTTGATTTTTGGTCTAAAGATTGATAATTTTATATATAAAAAATTCTCCAAATGACAAAGTTAGCCTTTGAGATTAGATTGCTCATACATTTGTTGAGGTTAATTTTGTCATTTGCATAAGTTTTTTTTTAATGAAATCATCAATTTGTGGACAAACAATCAACGAAAAAGGGGGTTTGTGAAAACAAATTGAAACCTCAGGGGGTGTTCGTGTAATTTTGAAACCTCAAGGAATTTTGTGAAAACACCCAAAATCTCAGAGGGTGAAGAGATATATTGAATAATATGTTGAATAATACCCATAAAAGAGATAATGAAGAGATATGTTGAATAATACCCATAAAATTATTTTGGCATGTAGGGTGGGCATCAATCCGGCCGAACTAATGAAACTGGTCAATTCAAATTGTAATTATCGGTTTGGTTTGGTTTTGAGTAAGAAAAAGTCAAACGGTTTAAAAACCAAATTGGGTCGTATATCATTTGGTTTGGTTTGATTTTGAGCATTTGTAAACCCGCCTAAACCGAACCGGGCTGTCTACTTGTATATTTATTTATTTATATTTTATTTTACATGTACTCTAATTAGATAATAACTATATATGGATGTTGAATTTGAAGTTTGATGGACCTTTGGAGTTATTAATATTTGAATTGTAGCTATATTAGTTATTGAAATTTGAAGTTTTATGTCATGTTGAGTTTTAGGAAGGTTTGATACTCTAATAAATGAAAAAACATATATGTAGCAAGTTGAGATTGTGCCCAACCCTACTGGCATGAGGACCTACCAGGTGTCCAAAAAAAGGTTCCTTTTGGCCAAAAACAAAAACAAAAGGTTCCTTTTTTGTTTTAAATGTCCAGATATAGTAATATAGTCTTGGACCCAAACCGTTGGTTCTAGTCATGGATCATCATTTGGTCCGCGGCCTATGGGCCGAAATGGGCAGCACGAGGCCCGATGGGTCAAAGCTCGGCCCATTCTTTTAATTGGATAGGGCCTAGACTCATGATTTGAAACCCTCTGCCTACCCACGGTCTAAGTCGACTCGTTATTTAGGCCAGCTCAGCTCGACATGTTCTTCGATTAAGTAGGTTCTAGGCTTAGGATTTGAAACTCTCAGCCCGCTTACGGTCCAACCCTTCTAAGCCCGTTTAGGCTCAACTTGGCTCATCTAGGCCCTATTTTTAATAGATATACACTTCCTAACTTCATTTTAGATTTAATTAAAATAATATAATATATAGGATGAATTATCTAATGAGACGACATATGGGTTCTGTTTAAATTTAGTGAAGTTTTCGAGCTCAAAGATTACCCAAAGTCAACATGTACCTATTTATTAATTAAAGCATGCATAAAGGAGACAAGGAAATATAGAAAGACCACCGTGAAGCTCATGATGAAGTTATGAAACCAGAGACATGCAAAGCTCATGCTACTTCACACTGCATACTGCTAGCAACATATGCATGCTATGTGTCATGAAAAACAACATATATAGAGGCTATAAAACCATGCATATATACAAGAGGTTTTGTTTATTAATTGATCTCTCTATTGCCTTCTCTTTTCTCATTTCACTTCAATTTCATCTCTCTCTCTCTCTCTCTCTCTCTCTCTCTCAACGAAGAAAATGGCTGCGAAAGGGAAGGATCTTAGCCAACAGCTCGAGGAACTCATCAGCTCCTTGCAAGAACAAGTCAGTTCACCCCCATTATATTGCTTTGCTTATAAATATGTCTTGCTTTCTCTTTTAAGTTTTTACAAGATTAATATGGTAAGCTTTATGAAATATGTTTCCTGGCAGGGCATTTTGACCGACCACTTTGACGACCTAAAAGGGTTACAAGATGAAAACAACCCTCGCTTGGTTGACGAAATTTTCACCATCTTCCTTCGTGTAGCTGAAGATTACAGAGCCGAACTCACAAGAAATCTGTAATTAATTTCCTTCACTATTTCCATGAACTAATTGGAGTTTTACATATATATAGATACTAATTTTGGAGAATTCAATTTTAATTTAATTAGCAGTGTGCCTGATGTCAACTATCCTGAGGTGAATAAACTCGCAATCAGGTTTAAAAGTAGTAGCACCAGGTAATTGCCAATTATTTTCTTTTTTTGGTCATAATTGTCAATTGAATAATTTTTTAGAATATGCGGCCTAATTACTATACATTAATATATTACAAAAAGGAGATTATGATTTTGAAGCATTTGTGATGTATGCTGTAACAAAGGGTGGAACAACCCTTAGACTATAGTAGGCTAGCCCAATTCAAATAATTAGATAAATAAAAGTTTTGTGTTACTTTTAAAAAATTCAGCATATTTAGTAAAAATTAGCGCACTCCATTCCACAAAAAATTAGTCTACTCCACCCTAGTAGCTTTAAAAAGGAAAAATTTATATCTCACCCGTAAGAAAGTTCTTGGTTCCGTCCTTATAAAAATAACATGTGAAGGAACAATTTCAGCTCAAAATAAAAGAATTTATTTTAATATCTATTGGTCTCCTCTGGATTTTTGTATTGTATATTATGAGCTCAAACGGAAGCTTCTTAATTTGTTGCACATCCTGGTCTTCTTAATTTACTGCATTTTGGACTTACAGTAATGCCTGTGGCCGGGTTGCCCTTGCCTGTCAAGAGCTCATTGATGCAAGTGAAGCACAGAACAAAGAAGGGTAAGATTTTATTTATTCTCTCATGATCCCCAAATATTCTAGTAACAAAATTTGTGAATAATATACATATATGTGTCGTTCTGTGCTTGTAGGTGCCTTGTGGCTCTTGACAATGTCAACCGTGAATATCTCGTCGCCAAAGAGAATTTGAATCGCATTATTGGGGTAACATTTATTTTGAATCTTTAATTCCTTTCTCAGTTTTAATTTGCATGTTGCATGTTGCATGTTTTTACATTGTATCACTTCCAAAACCTTATGAAGATGTCATATATATTTAATTATCGTGCATTTGATTGCTGATTGCAGATTGAAAATAAATAAACACATTGATTTTATAATTAGAGACCATAAACAATATAGGAATAAAAACTTGCCTTGGTAATTGTCCTCACACAAATGTTCTAATATTCATAATTTTCTTTTCTATAGATGGAACGTGAAATTTATAACATGAGGCTGCCGAAAGCAAAATGAGTGGAGATAGTTCTTATTATATTAGATCATCGACTCCAGAAGATCATGATGTTTTCTTCATGTTGGCCATGTAATAAGTTTATTATTTCTATGTTATAGACTTATTTATAACTTGTTTTAGGACAAGGTTTTAGTATTTTGAACTTTTGATTAAGTTCACTTTATGTGTGTTTAAGACTTGATTTTCTATCCATTGTATAAGTGGACTTCTTAGTTTATGAAATTTGGCTACTATATTGGATAAGAAAATTGTTGCTTGCCTAACTAATCTTTGTGTACAAGTTCTAATCTCCAACATTATTGTCACATATTGATCATTCTTTACTTATATTGTTCTTATTTTTCATAGTGGATGCCAATTGTAAACTTTATGTTAGAAAGTAGGAAATTACCCATAAAAAGGGAGAGGAAGGAATATGTTGAATAATAATAAAATATTACTCCCATCACTTACTTCACTAAATATGAAAAATGTTCAATACATTCTTTAACAAAGATTTATCAACGATGTGTTTGGATGTGGAAGTACTGAGGAATTTAAAATGATGTAAATTAATGTTCTAGAATTTGCAAAGTTTTTTGTTTGGCTAATGGATTTAACCATGAAATTCAATATTTTAGAACTCCATTTTTATTTTTTTTTGGAATTTTAGAAATGACAACTATTTAGAGAGGATTTAAAGTTGTTATTTATGACCTTCAAATTCCATGTTTTTTCCATGTACAATTTCTAAATTTCTTTGTTTTTTTTTTTATAATCCAAACATGAGAATTGGTGTATGTCAATTTAGAAATTCTAACTTTTATCTAAATTCCAAGTTTATTTCACCCATCTAAATGCACCGATAGTGTCCAAAGAAAGAGTTAATGTAATCATGGACCCAAACGGTTGGTTCATACTTGGCAAGGGCAATGAGCACTAGTCCTCCAACAACTAGGTAAGTGCCTAAGAGCATCTCCAAGGGAGATGTTAAATACAAAATGTTAAATTTGGATTTGATGGCTTATGCGGCAATTTGACAATTAGTAAAAATATAACTCCATCCGAAATGTCAAATATCATATTACCTCATTATATTTTTTAAAAAGTAAATGGGACCCCTATAATTAATATATTGCTATATAGAAAAATATTTTTTGGTTGGGGGAAAAAAAAGAGCTTTTGAAGCTGGAAAATTTTATTCTTGTACTTGTACGAGGGAAGAACATATTGATTATTTCTAGACTTGAGTTACAAGTCTTTTTTATTCTTTTTACTTCTTGGGAAACGCTATAATATGTTTATTTATTTTCCCTTATTTTCCTAATAAATACTTATGGAACATATTATATACAGTGTATAGAACACACAAGTAATGTCATTGAGCCCAAAAGGCATCTCGTCAGTAGAGAGCTAGTTGTGGTTCGGGAATTGAGCTAATTTTCCTGAGAAGATCATATGTTTTCATTATAGAGAACAAGCTTTTTCTTCTTGACCAAAAAAAAAAAAAAGCTTTTTCTTCCAACTAAACTTAGAAACTCACAAAGTTGCTCCAAAATTCCACTCTTGTTCATTCTACTATATTGTATAGTGTGTTAGTTTTTAATTCATATGATCAAAATTTTCAATTTTGTTGTTGTTTGTTTGTTAAAAAGATCAAATTTATCAGAAAATAAAATTAACACAAAGAAAAATTAATAAAAATTAGTTTGAGGTTAAAACAATTGTTATAATGAATAAAATCAGGTTGTTAAATTTTTTTAAAATTAAAAAAAGTTTAGGGAAGATTTGCTAGGCTCCCCACCAGTGTCAGGGCATACCCACAACCTTGAGCCGGAAGGAAAAACTTGTGTGTCGATAAACAATTGTATTTGAGAGTACAAAATTTGGATTTTGGAGCTTTTGGGTGGGGGAGCCCTAAATGGTACACTGGGCAAAAAAACAAGACAAATCGGCCCAATTTTACGCCTTTAAACCCAAACCGGTTGTGGGCCACGTTCATATAAACCGAAACAATAAAATAAAAAATATAAAAAAAATTAAGAAATATAAATCGATGTACAGGTTTTAACCTAATCTCGCGTGTTTTTATTTCCCCTCAAACTCTCTTTCGGCCGCCACTCTCTTGTTTCCGTCTCACACTCAGTCGTCTTTGCTCTCGTCTGCCATTGAGGCTTTGCTGCAGAAGCTCTCTTTATTCAGTCTTAGACGGTAACTTCTCTTCAAACTCTCTCTCTCTCTCTCTCTCTCTCTCTCTCTCTCTCTATTCATATGGGTATGCTTCAATTTCTTCTCAATTTCTTCTCAATTTCAGCCAAACATATAGTTGATTGAATCTGGATGTTTTTAGTGCATATCTTTGAATTGTGCTATCAGTTCTTATTGAGACAAGTTTTATGGACCTTGGTTATGAATTTTATGTCTTACAGATAAATCCTATCTTCCTCGCTTTTTGTTTAGTTCAATTTTTTTTTCTTCTGTTTATTTGTAGCTGGTTAAGTGTGATATATTTTGTTTGGACAGAGATGAAGGTGGTTGCTGCATATTTGCTCGCTGTTTTGGGAGGGAAGACCAGCCCCTCAGCTGCTGATTTGAAGGACATTCTCGGATCAGGTAACTTTTATTTTGAAAACCCTTTTTTTCTTTTAACGTATGACACAAAGTTGCATTATTACTGATTTCATTCAATAGTTTTTGTTGAATTTGGATTGCCATTTGCGGGTTTGGCTTGCTTTTGATATTTTAAATGGCTTTGTGATGCGTTTGTAATTATTTTAATAGCGTCTGATGATATTTGTCTGTGTAGTCTTTTTATATATGGATTAACCGCTGAACCATATTTTAGGGTCTCTCAGATTGAGATGGTTTAATTATCTAATTTTGATGGGGGCAGCTCCAGTGCTAGAGCACCTTAACCCCACACCTCGGGAAAGAGTAGTCTTGCGCTCTCACTCCTTTGAATATTGTGCAATACTCTTTCCCTCTATTAGTCCTTGTTAATTTTATGTTGGGTTGGCATTTTGGCAGTATTCTTACAATCTGTAGGCCTGTTCATAATTGAATTTTCTATATCATCGAAATGGAGATGATTTATTATTGACATCTGGTCATTCATTAGTCAAAAATTCAAAAAGCTCATGGTTTCCTGTTTAACTAGTACAGAAGAACCTCATATGTGATACATTTAACATTTTGTGTAATGTCTTGATAAAGTAATGGTTGCACAAAAAGATACTTAACATTGTGTTGTCCATAGGACTAAATTTTTAAGAACAAAACTGGTGCATAATTATTTGTTGCGCCAACATTTTTGCACTTGCACATTAAATTAAGTTTTGGTTTGTTTGCAGTTGGAGCTGAGGCCGATGGCGACAGGATTGAGTTGCTGTTGTCTGAAGTCAAGGGCAAAGATATTACAGAACTAATTGCTTCTGGAAGGGAGAAGTTGGCGTCTGTTCCATCTGGTGGTGGTGCAGTTGCTTATTCAGCACCTGCGGCTGATGCTGGTGCTGCAGCTCCTGCTGCTGCTGAGCAGAAGAAGGAAGAGAAGGTCGAAGAGAAGGAAGACACAGATGATGTAAGTTCTGTTTAAAATTCTGCTGTAGTTTGTACCTAGATTGCTTCTTTGTTTGCAAGTTTGCATGATCTAATTACATTGTTGTTGTTTTGAATGTCTATACTTACTAACTTCTTAAATTTCTTGTTGCAGGATATGGGATTCAGCCTTTTTGACTAAGAGACTTTCATCTGGTGCTTTGCCTGTATCAGAACTTCTCATTTTCATTGATACTTTCATATCAGTGTTATGTTATTAATTTTCCATTTTGTAGTTGGATATGGTTTTAGATCGCAAAAAATTTTGGTTAGATATGCAAGGGATCAAAGAGATTGCGTAAGATAATTTTTGAATTTGATCTATTTGACTTGAATTATGATTGCTTGCCAGTGGTTTATGTTATGGTTGAGTTCATTTCTTGCTTATTGGTGTTGATCTGTAGATCCGGTTGCTCTTTGCCCGGTAGGTTGAGTTTGCCTTCTTTTAGCAAAAGAAGTATCTATGGTTAGGTTGCGATAAATTTCTTGGATCTTTACATCCTTCTTTGTGCCCTTGAACCAAATCACTACTTTTGCGTCAACCTTTCTGTCACACCATTGTTTGAGCAATTTCAGACTTCAAAGTGACTTCATTTTCTTAGGTTTTGTTTTTATACCGAAAATAGGTAGAAGATTCATTATGGCTAAAGTGGCCAACTCAGTGCAATATTTGAATAGTTTTTCCTTCCCCAAAAATATGTAACCGTGTTTCATTGCTAGCCTTAAGTAGTCTTGTTACCCCTCGACGGATTGAAGGGCTCCTACAGGTTTAACTGTTTTGTTTTGACTAAGAAGCTCACCCTTTAGCAAGTCCTTTGAAATGATACTTATTTCCCCCCATATGATCGAAATACCACTGTGCGCATATCATTGGCGCCAATTTTGCTCACCATCTTTTCAACTATAGTTTAGTATTTCACACCACTTAATGAGTGTCACTTGTTATATATAGTTAATTGTAGCTACTCTGACATTTGTATTATAAGTATTAATAGACGTAAATGTAAAATATAAATGAAATACTATAAAGAAATGTTTTGACTATATAATATATTAAACTTAACTACATTAAATAACTTAAAATTCATTACTTTGTCAACTATAAATACCTACAAGAGTAAAATAAGGATAAAACTAACCAGATTGCATTGGATGTGATTGGATTCTCATAAACAAATCCGTCATTCGATCCAATCATGTTAGTTTTGAAAATTACGAATCCAATCCAATCCGCCAAATCTTCGAAATGATTGAAATTGAATTGAATTGAATTGAATCACTTGATTTGAACGGATTGAATTAGATCTTGTACACCCCTATGAGACATCATGGCTATTGTGAGTAATTAGGGAGGTGTAAGAATTGAAAGAGACCCTAGTCATAATTGGAAAAGCATATAGTTGGTTGGAATTAAATAATTTATATTAATGACATGTTTACTAATTTGTAATTTGATTCAAAATAAGGAGTTGGATTCCTATTACATAATTCTGATTACGGATTACTCATGTGTTTACTTCACATGAAGAAATGAAAATGTAAGTGGGGCCTACACAAAACTAGGAATTCAACTCCTGATTTTGGTGGAATTGGACTCTTGAGTGAGAGTTGGTATTCTAATTCCTGAAAAACTAACCCATCAGAAATCTATCTTTTTTACACATTATATCCTCACACAATTCTTAAAATTCCAAATTTATCATCTACTTTAACCCAACAACAAGGGCATTTTAGTAATCAAATTGGTTTCAATTATGATTTATGCTAATTTAGTAAACAACTTATAAGGAATCAGTACCACTCATACCCTTGATTACAGATGATTTAGTAAACAACTTCAATAGGAATCCAAATTCTGACTCTCCTCAATCCAACTCCTTCTCAATTCAATTCCCCCTCATACGATTACGGATTAGTAAACATGACTAACCTCATCCTATTAACATTGAGTGTGTCTGTAGCGAAATTATATAGTGGGGGTGCCATATATGGACCTTCATATTAACCACATTATCATTTTATTAAAAAAACACCAATAACAGTAGAAAGTTAAGAAACCTTACAAGGACTTTATAAGGAGTTCCGTCACTCTGCCAATTGCCAAATGATTTAGGTGTTGGAACCTCAACTTTTTTCAGAAACCCTGTAAATTTTTGCATTTTTTATTGGTGCCAACTATGTGAAAAATAAAATTTTGGGCTGGTGAAAAATTGGAGTTTTTTGTAACTTTGATTTTCTTTTTTGTGCATATTAAGCTGAATCATTTGGAGGTTATTTTAATTTATTGGAAGATTTTAAAAATAAATATCTTTTGAGCTCGAAGTGGTGAAAAATGGGAGTTTTTAGTGACTTAGAAATGTTTTGGAAATTAAGTTGAATTATTTGGAGGTTATAATTTATTGGAAGTGTTAGAAAAATATTTGGAAATTTTTTTAGGTCATTTGGTGAAATTGAGGTTACATAAAAATACAGAAAGAATACGAGTCTGAAGCATTTTTTGGGGCATAATAGAAAATATCGTATCATAGCATTTTTAAAGATTTTCGAAACCGATCTTTGAAAGTAAAATGGTCTTCGAAAAATTCAACCTTAAGATGTGTTAAAATCCTCAATTTATTTGAACTTCCTTCTTAAGTTTTAGATCTCGATCATTACATTCCTTGTAACTCTAACTCTTCCAGGCATATTCTCTACTTTCATTTGAATTTCCTTCTAAAGGTTTGTTGTTCTAGAAATTCTTGAAAGTTGTATCTTCAAACTACTCATTGAGTCTTACCTTATATTTTAGTTCCTCAATTGTAAACAAGATGAATCCTTGCCGATAAACATGTGTTCAACCAAGCAACAATCAAATCATTTCGCAACATTTGGTTGTGATTGTGGAAGTTACAATGGTTATGATGGAAAGGAATAAGAATGCTGGTAATCAACAACTTGGAAACCAGCAAAGTGAGCAAGGGAAGAACAATAGTGTGAGGGTCGATATTTGGACCGATTTATGAAACTGAGGAGATGTAATGGAAGTTCTTAGGCATAGGTTTGTATTAACTATTAAGCATATACAAAACAACTTGGAATATCAATTCTCCACCGAAGTATCATGTTTGGTTACCGACCTGGCGACCCATGTTAGATTTTCTTTATAAGTTCATGATCTTTCACACATCCTGAAATATATAAAAGACATACATGGCGTAATCTTCCTTAAGTACACGATATCTAGATTCATCCAATTGCAGCAGCAGCGGCATGAGCAAAAGATGCCAATGGCTTAAGACTTTTGCTCTCTCTCCTTAAGGCCCAACAAGCAACGGTTCACGCAAAAGGAAATAAATAGGACCCCTTTAATTGGTTTCAAAACTTTCCTTATTTCACAAAGTTTTGGGCCTTAAGGTATAACCTAATTTAAACTCCTTTCAAATATGATATAATTTAGTATCTAGTGCACCGATCTAAATAGGAAAATAACAACCCACACGTTGGAGGATGAAATTGACAAATGATGGGACTGGGACATCGTGAAACACCATAAGGGTGAAGTTGCAAACATGACGATCTAGGAACAATTTGAGCAATTACAATCAGTACTTTCCTATCGAGCAGAACAAGCTATTTGGAAATTGCGGTTTTACACATGTAAGAGATAATCAATACCCCTTTGAGTAGTTTATGTCTTGAGTAAATCTCAAGGGGGAGTTCATAGCAAATTTCAGGGCCTGACAATTACTATATGCCAAGCTAAAAGTGACATAAATAGTAATATAGTATCTAACTGGGACTATAGTGGTGGAATCAATTAACTTAATTCTATGTTGGAGCCATGCTAGAGTTGACCCTACTGTTGTATATAGATATACTAATACGAGCTATTAAGAAACATAGCACCATACACAAAGTGAAACCCTTTAGTTTTTTTGTGCTAGAATGAAGTTTCAATTAACATCATCTTTATAAGTTACAAAAAAATAAAATCCTACATCGGGTGACATACGAACAAAAAAAAGAAGTACCAAACACTAAGTGAAGCCTATTAGAGCTAAGCCAAAATTGACACATCGTTACATGCAAAAAAGAGTGGAGCCAAGAGTGGAAGGTAACTTCTAGAACAGGTCTTAGTGGAAGAAACCTGAGCCAAAGAACTTTTACGAAAACGCCTAATGTTAGAGGGAGTGAAGCCCCTTGTTTTTCCAAATTGTCCTTCTAGAATCTTGAGTTTCATCTATAAATTGACTTAAACACACCTTGCTGGTATGTGTGCAAAGCTGCCGCTAGCTAGTTACCATTCAGTATTATAGGGTATTTCTAATTACCCAAGACTTCGCTTCCATAGAAAGAGACGATGTCGAATTCATCAAATAGATCTAAAATCCAAGAAAAGGATTAAGAACCGAACGTTTGTGGCAATTGAGACCGAATACAGGATTAAGTAAAACTTAGTGCAGAAATTTGCACCATTCATCATTTGTGTTAGCCGAGGCTGAGGCCCGACTTATCTTAGGGCTGAAAATCATCTTAGAGATAACCGTGAGGATTCCAGTGATCGGAGATCAACTTTCGATCGTTTGGAGTCATTAGGGTTCTAAGCATATTAGAGGAAACTATTTATCAAGTTGTCATTGAAGAGTTTGTGTTTTAGAGATTGGTCATTCGACGATTATGTGAACGAGATGAAACTAGATCAAGACCGACATTTTCACTTAAGAGGAGTTAATAGATACATTATTGAGCAGAACAATCTATTTGGAAATCGGAATTTTACACATGTAAGAGATGATCGGCACCCCTTCAGTAGTTTATGCCTTGAGTAAATGTCAAGGGTGAGTTCATAGCAAATTTCAGGGTGTGACAATTACTATATGCCAAGCTAAAAGTGACATAAATAGTAATATTGTATCTAATTGGGACTATAGTGCGAGAAGCAACTTAATTCTATGTTGGAGCCATGCTAGAGTTGCCACTACTGTTGTATATAGATATACTAATACGAGCTATTAAGAAACATAGCACCGCACACAAAGTGAAACCCTTTCTTTTGTTTTTTTAAAAAAATATGGAATCAAGCTAGAATCAACACCATCTTTATAAGTTAAAAATTAATAAAATAAAATAAAAACCTACACTGGGTAAGATACCAAAAATAAATAAATAAAAAAATACCAAACACTGAGTGAAGCCTATTGGAGCTAAGCCAAAATTAACAAATCATTACTGGCATGTTTACTAATCCGGAATTGAATTAGGAGGAATTGAATTCAAGAGGAATTGAATTCAAGAGGAATTGGATTAAGGAGAATTAAATTCCGAATTCCTATGAAGTTGTTTACTAAATCATATGGATTGAGGAGAATTAGATTCCGGATTCCTAATGAAGTTGTTTACTAAACCATATGGAATTGAGGTAAGAGTGGTGCTAATTACTAAAATGTCCTTGTTGTTGTTGGGTTGAAGTAGATGTCAAATTTGAATTATATAGTTAAGCCTTTGGTAGTTAAGCTTTTGGTATTATTATTGTTTTTTCGTTTTAATTTGAAACCCAATTAACACTTTTCTCATTAATTTGAAGTAGCAATAGCTCATATCAAAAAGTCATGTTCCTATTTTCTTTTCTCCTCGTATAGTCGATTATGCATGTCCATATCTCATATGTGAAGTTTTGCCTAAAGCAAAAGTTCTCTAATAGATAGGAAAAAGATGGGCTAAAATCTATATACAAAAAATTCCGATAAGAACTAATAAATTTGAACGGCTTATAAATAATTATCAACTTCTCAATAGCAAATTCTCCAAGCATAATATGCAAATCTTTTACATCACATTAGAAATATATCATAATACATCATGTGGGAACATATCGATCAATACAACATCATGTTGTCAACAAAATGGTCATAATCTCTACAAAATAGTCATAATCTACCTAAAAGTTTCATAATCTCAACAAAAGTATCATAGTATCTTCAAAAGATTCATGAGCTCAACAAAATGGTCATGATTTGTTCTCAAAAGTATGCTGCCAGCAAAAGATCTATTTGCAAAAAACTATCTTCACTCCCCAAAAGATATGCCAGATTGCTCCAAAGTTTGCAACAAAGTAGTTACATATTCTCTTTTTGATTCATAATGCATGGTGAAAAAAACTCTTAGCAAATCATGTTCTTTGGCCAAAACGTTTGTCACTTTAAACAATTGCAAGGATGTCAAAAATTCCATTTTGCTCAACTCACCATGAAGTTTCTCTTGCAATTCAGTCAAATTTATTTCTATTGAGAGAACATGAACTAGACCATCAAGCTTAGGTCCCACTCCAGCTATAGCTTGTGGCATAGAAGAAAATTGCTTAGTCATCTCATCCACAACTTTTGGCCTCTTATTGCGACTATTATTAGCAACACTTGATGTACTATGTGTAGGCCTTTGTTGTTGGGTATTTGGTTGTGCAAAGGAAGCATCAAAATCATCAAGCCCCTCAAATGGTGACCCTGAATCAACATTCATGATCACATTTTCAACAAAATCATCATCCTCACCTTTATTGTGATTCATAGTTGCATCTTCATGCCTAACTTCTTCATCGCCATCCGCATTTCCAACATTTGCACCTACATCATGATCTTTTCCATATATCTCTCCCAAGAGATAGTAGTGTGGAAATGGCTTATCGTACAAACCACTTGCCTCTTTTTTAGACTACACATACAATGAAAACATATAAGTAAGCATTCCAAAGACATGTAATACAATTGTACATGATAAAAAAATTTCAACAAATAAGTTTTTAGTTGCTGTAGCTACAGCGCAATGAGGCTCACCCTTAATAGGTAAGGCACAAAAAGTATCATACAAAATATAAGCATCATATATAGATTTTATGAAGAGGGAATTAGATGTACCTTCACCCACTCGTCATATACACTTTTCTCACATACCAACATCATTTTCTCTTCATTCCATCCAAAGCCACTTGGAGATAACATCTCAGTTAAGGCAAAATATTTTAACTTCAATGTCTTGACTCGTGATTCAATATGAGGAGACGCCTTTAATCCACAACCGGGAATTTTGGCTTCCAACATACATTCTAACTTGCCCAAGTAACCATTCTTAAAACCAGTGTCAGCTCGCCACGTCGTGTCATGATATAATTCCTTCAATGACTCCATCAGTGCTGCATCCTCACTGGCTGTCCAAAAATGTTTTTGTTGGGGCCTTCCTCATTTCAAATTAGACCTACACTCCATGCTACATTAGCAACAAACATAAGTATGAAACCCAGCTAAGATTATATATTCCCTTCCTTTAATAAAATTGTCAATCAAACCAGAATCAAAGTATCTAAACATTCCCTAGTACCATGTTAAACTAATGAAATGTAAATCACCATACAAAGATTAAAAAAGAGAAACAATGCTTTAATTAAAAGAAACATTCCAAACTTTATTACAAAAACATTGAGACATACAAATAATGTCTATGTCTTTATCACATTACACGCACATTAAAAATAAAGAAAACATAACTAGTTGCATTAACTTATTAAGATTCCCTAGCTTCCCTAGCTTCCCTAGCTGCTCTCCAAGTGTTAAACATTTCTAGAGCAAGGTTTTGCCTCCATGTAGTCCACTCATCTGAGGACTCAACAACGGTAATGTAGTTATTCGCCTCTAAATTTCCATCTTGCAATTGAGTGTTCATATTATCTTCCATAGGATCTACAAGCATCTCTCTTCTTATAAAATTATGGAGCATACAACACGCTGAAATTATACGGCGTTGTGTTGTAATGTCATAAAATGATGGACTCCTAAGAATTGTCCACCGCATTTTTAATAGTCCAAAACACCTTTCAATGACATTCCTAGCGCTTGAATGTTTCATATTAAAAAGCTCCGCCAGTGTTGTAGGTCGGTATCCATCTCTCCAATCGTTGAGATGATATCGTTGTCCTCTAAAAGGTGCAAGAAAACCTTTTCCATTTGTGTAGCCACCATAAACTAAATAGTAATAACCTATTGTTAAAGAAGAAATTCAAATGTTATATTTTTATTTTTCTCATAATTTAAATGATAAGAAGTTCAATTTACTTAATAAATTTTTTGAATGTTACCGTTAGGGACTTTCAATCCATTTCTCCTAGTCACAGCATCTCTAAGGACTCGCCCATCGTGTGCGGAACCCTCCCATCCGGGAAAAACATATATAAACTGCATGTCCGGAGAGCATACTCCAAAAACATTTGTTGCTATTTCATTTTTCCTCGTTCTATACCTTGGTTTATCCAATTCTGGTACACGCACCTTAATATAGGTTCCATCTAGTGCTCCTAAGCAATTCTACATTATAATAGACAACTAAATTAATAATGTGTTAAAATATAAAAAAAAACTTTTAATAAAAATTGTAATAATGCAACAAAATTACACACCTTAAACCACTTCCACTTTGGGTCCGTTGAGTTCTCAAGGATAGGCTCGGGTGTTTTCCAAAAATCCTTTTGGCATCGAATCATTGCTTTCAAACACTCATGAAAATATTTACTAATTGTTCGACCGGACCTACTAAAGTTGTACTTGATTGTGCGATTCTTAATATGGTGTGCAAGAATATGTAAAAACATTGCAATCATCTCCTCTACAGACACATTTCGAGTCAGTCGTAGTTGTCCTCTAGTGACAAGAATTTGACATAATTTATGAAATGATTGTCTATCCATCCGTAGTTGGGCAATACATGTCACATCACTCGCATAAATTAGGCCATATAGGTAATCTAATTGCTTATAGACTCTTATAACTGATCGTGAGGGACTTCTAAGGTGTTTTTGGAAACGAAACCAAGCATAGAAATAAGCAGCAGCACACGCAACAAATATGGTTCGAAGGTAGACAATCAATGCATTTAATGTAGCATGTAATTTCTTCTTTGTGGACAAACTTAGACGAGCCATTTGTCTACATCACATAACAAGAGAAAAAAATATCATTAAGGACATCAATTGCCAAGTAAAATAATAAAGAAAAAA